>PVJD01001509.1:0-258782 GCA_004026545.1 Mormoops blainvillei
AAGATTTGTGTTATAGTACATAGTGTACACCATCATATACAAATGAAAATTTTATTATTATAATTTTGGTACCTTTTCAATATTATGTTTTCCTCTGAATGATAAGATATACTGTAAAATGTGTTAAAAATTATTTGATTATTTCATCTGGTATTTATTACCTGTTATTAAAATATATTACATTGATTATCTTTATAAAATATTAATTTATAAAATATAAAATTATGTAATTTAATAACATTATTAAATATCTTTTAAAAATTATAAAGTGATATTTAAAAATTTTATGTTACTTCATTCATTTTTGTCCTAAAGTACATTTTATTTACTACTTTGCATTACTATTTTTCAGAAAAATAAAATATGTTGTCCTTGTTCAGCATGCCAATATAACTTTGGATCACAGTGGATTTTTTGTTTAACTTCATCTAATCAAGGTTTGTTTAATTTTTTTTCTCATTTTTTGGGAGAATCACTTTAATAAATCTAAAATTTAAAAAGTTACAAGGATCTTTCTTATGATTTCATAAGTCTATTTGTGGGGAGAACAAACAACAAAACTACCCTGAAAATAACTACCAAAAAAAGCAAGAGAAAGGGAGAGAAAAAAATCAAAGAATATATGCAGGTGCAAATCAGGGTTATGCAGGGTCTGCTTATACAATTTGGGGTTCCATCTTAATAAAAATGGTACAAACTAGTGAATGAAGATGTGTGCCAAAAAAGGAGATCTAATGTATAATATGGTGGACAATAATAATATTCTATTGTATATTGGAAATTTGTTAAAAAGATAGATTTTACAGTTGGTAAAATATAAAGTCTGTCTTAACAAATAACCTTACCTACATTTCATAGTTTTATATGTTAAGAAAAAAAAAAGCATGCATTGTATTTCCCTGATTAATGGTGAGGTTGAGGTTATTTTCATATGTTTATTAGCTATTTATAGTTTTACCATGGAATGTTTGTTCATATCCTTTATCTGCTTTCCAACTGGGTTATGTGTGGGTATATGTTGTTTTTGTTTGTTCAATATCACTCCCTATCTTTTGGTAACAGAACTCTTATTTATTATGGGAACCCATTCCCTGTGGCTTAGGTAAGCACCTGAGCAGGACTGGCCTTCCTGAGTTCTGCAGTTCCCTAGCCACGCTGATGAAAGTATAGGTATGTCGGTCAAGCCAAGGTAAAAAGATTCCTCAACAGAATTTCTGTGGAAACTATTAGAAAGGAGGCTCTATGGAGATTCCACAAACTAAGAACTATGTAAGCCTGAGTTTGTACCATGTGGAGAAAGTTTGAGGAGAAACTCAGAGGCTAGAAGAAAGAGCACTGAGTTCTGATTTTTTTCTGAAGGGCCTAGCTCAGCTGTGACTGAAGCCCACCCTACCTCCAGACTTTCAATATATCGTGAGCCAATAAAGTCTCTTTCTTGTTTAAGATTTAAAAAAAATGTTAAAATAAAACTCGGTACACACATACAACATGCACCATAACTATGAGGTGATGGATAGATTATTTAGCTTGATTTTGGTGATCAATTTGACAAAATAGTATATTTTTTGCAGAAATAGGAAAAATCAGTCCTTTTAACCTGTCAAATCAAAATTTGATTTCCATTATTGATAGTTTATAAAATTTCCTGTCAGCTTTATAATCATAGGGTTTTTATCCATTTTGGGGGAATCTCAGTCAGGTTTTCCCAAATCTGAGCTGTTTCAAACAATTCCATTTTTTTGTGGTGCTACTAAAGGTTGTGCTTTGAAAACATAAGGATTTCAATTCCATTTTGCATGATGTTCATCAAGAGAATAAAATGTAAGACAAGTTTATAATTTTGTACAATCATTATTAAGAATATCCCTCACAGGAAAGAACTTCTAATTGACAAGGTATCCATGTGAATAATTATTATGGTCTATTTACAAGGTTTTGAGACTCTTTAAGCGGATTAGATTCTGTCTCCATACATTGTTGACTTTGTTTTCCTACATGGCCTGTATACCTTGAAGTTATGTGGTGCAGAACACTTTCATAGCACCATATGACTACAGGCCATGGGCGTTTGAGTTGAGATATAGTGTGATGAAATAGGGCCAAGGAGGGTTAGTATTGGAAACCATTTCCACCCCAGGTCAGCTGGCAATGAATGAGCGATATACTGAAGTAGTATGAATCACAAAACTACCCAGCGAATGTATTCTCAGTCAACTTCCCCTTAACAAGACCCATAATAGCCCACGGCACTCAGAGCTAATCTAGTCCCTCAAGGGAAAAGGTAATGAAGGGGACATTTGAATGAAAAGGAAAAGTAATCTTAATAATGTATCTTGCTTTTGGAGATTTTAAAAACATGTGACCATGTGAACACATTGTTAGCCCTGAGCCTTAGAAAGACCCATGCTAGTGGGGAGACTCCCTGAAGCTTAAGTTCCTTTAGGTTCATGGAAAATTTTCCTGTGGTTCATTATAGACATTATGGTTTGCATTCAGTAAATGAGTGAGGATCTTTGATAGCAAGTTATTTTTCATGGTTTACACTAAAAATGTAATGGAGTTGAATTATATAGCCACAAAACATATAGATTTGTTTTCATAAAAGTTTCCTCTTATCCTCCTGACCCTCCTCATGAACATATGCTCACATGGCTCAGGTTCATGTATGTACATACTCCACATTTAAAATCTTAGAAGCAATAAATAGCTGTAATGGAGAATCAGTGTCTCCAACAAATTTCTCCATTAGCGACATCAAGAAATGATTGAGAAAAATAGACTTAGCATCAGTTTAATTATTTCAGGTTTTATCATCTATGATTAAACCAAGCAAAAAATAAGTAGTCTAACTAGTAATTCCCCACAACTGTCGCATAAACAATCCTGTGTTATATCCTATAGCCTGAAATGATAAAGTGATAGCATCGAAAGCGATTAGAAGTGTTGTTTATTCTCACATGATTGATTCTGGTCTTTAGACATTTAAATGGATTCAACAAACATACTGAGAATGAATGTGTAACCCATGCGATGTTTCCAATTTTATAGCCACAGAAGCCGGGCACAGTGACTTATAGTGCTGAAACATCTGCTGTCTACCTAATGAGGAACAGACTGACCGACTTTCTAGAATGTGTAGGAACTAAAGATCCATGGATACTAAGACACAAAAGAAACAAACAAATAAGAAAATGAATTTTGAGCTCCACGATCGATATTCATGTGCATATATCTAGCGGAGGGAATAAAAAAACTACTATGTCTTAATGAAAAGAAGTTAGAATCACAATTTAGCTAACATGAAATGTGAGCCTTAAGTGAGGTTCTTTGGGCAAGTTAGTGTATTTTATAATTTTTTAAATAGAGGGCTAATACCACATGTAGGTCATGTTTAAATTAAATAAGAGGATCTATGTGGCAATATTATCAAATTATTGTGCATATAAATACCAGATATGTAAGCCCTGCAGAGAAGCATGAGATGGTGAGAGGAAATATGTGATTTGCTCCCCTCTCAGACAGACTGCTTCTGACAATGATTACCTCAGTTCACTGGTTATGTTATCCTAATGATATACATGTTCACTTCCCATGCTGATTTTAGAACCTAACCCCATATAAGAGATTTAATATCATGCCTATTTCATCTGAGGTTGGAATTAAAGTATGAGATAGAAAAGATGTCCCAAGGGATATTGGAAGGGTGTTTGCCTTGTTTTTGTTTTTGTTTTCAAAGAATTGTGATTCTCTGTTGAATTAAGTCTTTTCTCAGGATATTGTTCACTTGAAATCAGTGCCCACAAAATATGGTAAAAAATTCTATAAGAGCCTAGTGGATAAAAATCAGTTATCCCAGCTCTACTGAGATCAAATATAAAATGGTTGCTTTGTTTAAAAAAAAGAAAAAGTGCTGCATGAAACTACATTTTTTCTTGTAGTCTGTGCAGTTCTCAACAGAATTTCCATTCTGCTGCACTCATGAGCACAGAGAAGCCAAAATTTTTTTCACTAATTCTCCCTGAATGCACAACAGGGTATGATAGGGAATAAAAAGACAATAATTATCTGTGTAGAGCCAGAATATCATTATTTTTGCCAAACTACTTGCTATCCTACAAACAGTGGCTTTTCCTGTCAATCTTAATTTGACTTCAACATTCACCTATACAGCATAGTCACAGATGTAGCATTATTTGTCATAGTTTCTTACATGTGAGCTGTGCATCAAAACACTTCAGAGAGGTACATCATATGACTACAGCAAAATAAAAGCTAAAAAATTTAGAGCAAAAATTAAATAAATAAATAAATAGCTTTGAGTTTAGCTTAATGAAGTAGATTAGTAAAGGGAGATTTCTCCGAAGGAAAAAAGAGTCCCTTGCTTTTCTACTTTATCACTTCATCAGTATTTATAGCTAGCAAACCATTAAAAGATACTTGTGTAATATACATATAACATAGAAATTCATCATTTCATGGCATTCTAGGAGGGCAAAATCATGATCCATCCTTTGTTAGAGCTGCCATTAAATTTCTGAAAACCATTATTTCATAGTGCTTCATTGGCTTGCATCATCTATACAGACAAACAGAAGTTCAAATACCATTTTAAGATAGGACTAATGTAGCAATTACAAAATGACAAGTAATAAATTACTGCTTTATTTTAAAATATGTCTTTTTTAAAAAGAAACTTTTTATAAGTTATTGGATCATGATACGGTAAACATGAAAAGAATAACTAATTGTCAATATTGTTGGTGAAATTTTGAAAATACTTAAAATTGAACTTCTCTAGTACTGAGATTTGGTACTAGTGGAATAATATTTGAGAATCATTGAATCATTTATATCCCAATCTTTGAACAAAAATCTACAAAGCAGCTACTATTACCAGGTCCATTTTAGAGAAAAGAAAAGTTCAGGGAAGTTAAATAACCTTGAAAAATTCTCAATGTCAAGTGTTCCGTAGGTTCAGGGTAGACGAATCCTGGAGTCTGCACAGTCACAGTGGTATCTCCCCACCAGCAGGGCAACAACAGAAACAGATGGATCGCATAGCATCCCAACTCTTCCTTCAAAATATCCACTGTTTTTCAGCATACCCATTTCAAACTTAGAAACCTAAAAAACAATGCATGCTTACTAACATATTCCTAAGTTTTTCAGGCATAAACATCTAAAGAGATCTAATGTATATTCATTTTTAACAAAGCTCAAAATATTTGTGTCACATTTTTAAGGCCTCTTACATAAATTGTTATTTTACGTCACAGCTATTTCAGTAATTGAATATATGTATGGCACAAATTACCCTCCAACAAGAACTGATTCCACTTCATTCTATCACACTGTGCACATTGAAGCAGCAAATGCATGAGACTCTTTGCTTTCCAGAAGATGATATAAACTAAATTTCCCTGTAGTGAATTTTACTTTCCTTTTGGTCAAATATGTAACAGCTAAGCAACAAAGAATTAAAGTGCCCTATTTCCTTTCACTTTTCTTTTAAATTGCAATGCTGTTATCTTTTACTTGGTGTTCATTAAAGGTAAACTGTATTTTTATTTTGATTAGCTAGCTCAAATTTCAAGTATTCTATTATTTTAATGGTTAAAATTATCTTGATTGATTTGAAGAATATAATTCATTTTTTGGTATTTTAATGTTTTGCACACATATTTACTTTCTATAAAATGTTAATTCTCTCAAAATAAATATTTAAAAATTTTTTAGAAGATTAAACAATGGAAAAAGGGGTTAATATGTAATCAGTATAATAATGCTTATTTCACATGGCTTATTTTATTTTTAAAAGTATTTTATTTTGAGCTCTAGCTTGTGTGGCTCAGTGGATTGAGTGCCAGCCTACAAACCTAAGGGTCACCAGTTCGATTCCCACTCAGGGTACATGCCTGGGTTGCAGACCAGGTCCCTAGTTTGGGGCATGGAAGAGGCAACCACACATTGATGTTTCTCTCCCTCTCATTCTCTCTCCCTTCCCTTTTCTCTAAAAATAATAATTAAAATATTTTTTAAATATTTCACTTTGAAATAATCAAAAGTGTACAAAAAACTTGCAAGCATAAAATGGAGAACTTTTATTTTCCTGAATCATTTGAAATTAGGTTATCTTCCCAATTTCCCATCACCCTGAAATAATTGGATGTTAATTTCTGTAATCAAAAACTGTCTCTATTGACTACAGTGCCACCAACAAAATCAACAAACTAATCCTCAAACCTCAGATCTCATTCATGTTTCACCAAATAATATTTTTATGATGAATGAGTTCAGTTTAGAATTATCATATTTACTTTTTATCTTGCTCTAAAGTTTTTCATTTTGGAAAAACCCCAGATTTCTTATTTGTCATTAATAACCTTGACATTTTAAAAATTATATACTTGTTATTTTGTAAGTGTCCCTCAGTTTGAATTTGGGCTTGTTTAATCTTGCTTCACATTTGGATTCAAGTTAAACATCTTTGTCTAAAAGTAATACTGCATTTTTCTGATTGCATTGGATTGGGTAGACAGGATTTCAATTTGCCAATTACTGAGCTCATTCATGTTGATCACTTGATAAAGTATTTGTCAGGCTTCCTGTCTGCGGCATTACAATTTTTCTCTATAATTAATAAGAAGTCGAGAGGAGATACTCTAAAACTATTTAAATATCCTATTACTCAAGAACCTTATAATTCTTTGATTTATTTATATCTCAATGGACTCAGGTTTTACATTTCATTTAATAGATTATAATATATTATTAGAATAATTAACTGTGATGGTCAAATTCTCTTTCAAGATAAATTGTCGTTTTGACCTGTCATTATCGTTTGTTGAGAGCACTGTCTTGCTTTGCAGTACAGTAATATATTCCTGACTCATCTATTTTTTTTCCCTGCCTCAGGTTTGTAAAGGGAGTCCTGGTTCCCTTTATTGGAATCCTTCACTAAGGTTACAAATTTTTTCTTTCTCTTTTTCTTCTCTCTTGGAATGTCATATAAAGTCAGATTGTTCATAGTAATCCGATCAAAAACAATACTATCTGCCCATGGTCTGTCCCTAACCACTAAAGGTTTTATTTGAGAATCTTGTGCATTCTGTGGGCCTCTTCCTTTGGGTACTTCCAATATTTATCTCCCCAAAATGCAGAAAAACTCCAGTCTGTGTTTCAAAAATTTTCTGCTAGGGCTGTTAGTCTGCTGTCCATAGTGCAGTGGCAGGGATACCTGTTGTATTAAGCCCACTTCCAGACCTAATAATTGTAAATATTTGGAGGGAAAACCAACCTGGTGTTTGAAGCCCAAAAGTGTCTGCCAAAGCTCTGCTTTTTTCCCCCTATTACTCTGAACTTCTTTCTATGGATGCTCGGTCACTTTTTCTCCTTCACAGTGATCAACCTGGGTGAGATTTCTGTAGGTGACTAACCTGAACAAGATTCCTGCTCCGACGGTTTAACTCCTCTGCTGCTTCGCTAGTCCGGGTATCATTGTGCACCCTTCACAAGATGATTTATTATTTTTTTAATTCCACCTTTTCTAGTTGTTTAGGCAGAAGTTCTAATCAGTCATCAGATACTCTATTCTATTTTGAAACAAAGAGTATTTCTTTGTTTCTTTTCTCAGTTTTACATAGGTCAGTTTTTCCCGAATCGGGAATATATTTATATGTATATGGTTATCTATCTATCCATCTATCATCTATAATCTATCTGTGTATCATCATCTATCTATTTACACAGGTCTCTGGTGTTTTTGTTTTGGAGGAGAAATTGGTATCAGTAAGTGTTTCTGATTCCCTGAAATTTTTCTTAATAATCCAAAATTTATGGGTAAATTAGCTTGTGTTTGTTTCTCCCTTACCAAGAGGGAATAAAATGCATATAAATAGCTTTTGTTATTTTATTATTTACATTGTTCCTTTAAATGCAAAGACTGCTTTTTTTTCCCTCTTTCACAGAGATAGCCTCTATACTAACAAAAATGGGTTTTCCCCGTGACCTCATTGGTTCTGCTTAGTCACCTTCTGAAACCAACATGATTTCAATAGGTCTCTACTATCAGTCTATCTAGTTCTTCTCCCATGTGTAACAGAGTGGTTTGGATTTTTCCCTAACCCTTGAGAACTGTGTTTGGAAGGGCCTTTGGGATGACTACTGTTGGGGTCTTCTCTCACTGATACCTCCTTGTGATTGTTGAACTCCTCACATATCCCGGAATGTCTTCCCAGATAATTATTGTAGGGAGGACTTAATTTTCTAAAAAAAAGGAGCTGCTTCATTTTGGCTTTAGTTCTTCTTGCTGCTCATAGATTATTTTTAGAACTATAAAGGGGAATTACAAGCTTTACATATCTTCAAATAGAAAATCACCAAGTACCACACTCTATTAATTTCCATATTTTAAAAGGTGAACTGTCCAGTAGGAAAGAGTTGGTTCTGTAAAATATTTTCCTAAATCCTCCAACTCTTTAATGAAAAAAAGACACCTGACTGCCCATATGTTACATTTTAATTTGAATATTTCAGGTAGTATTTTATTTACATAGTAGTCAATGATTAAAACACATGGGACTAAATCAGAAATATAGCAGGAGAAGGGGTGATAATTCCCTTGAATGGATATTAAAATAAGCACACATATGGATAAATACAGAAAAGATGCTATAACAATGTAACAATAACCAGTATGTTTCTAAACATTAATATTAAAATTAATATTTTAATATAAAACAGAGAATTTTTAAAATTTACCCTAACAAAAAAACTTCAGTTGAAATCTCCTTTATATTTGACAAATATAAATTTCAGGGCAGAGGTACACCGACCTAAGTAGATGTATTGAAAGGTAAATTTGGCTCCAGACCACCAGTTTCCCACATGTGGAGGATGTTCCTCATATAGTCAAGCAATTCTTGACACCAGAGAATGTCCTTCAATTCACCTCAATTCTGACACTATCTACCTAATGATAGCATCAGATTCCATAGGCTCAGTCTTATAAAACTACTTCTCCTCATCTCCAACTTCAGATACCAGTCCCATACTCAGGATGTCACCCACTAGCTATAAGTCTTCACATACTCTGGAAGGCTTTCCCATAATCCCTTCCTTGGGGTCAATTAATTTCCTACAGCAGTTCACAGAACTCAGAGAAATGTTTTATTAACTAAATCACTGTTAAGATATAACTCAGGAGCAGACACATGGAAGAGGTGCATAGGGCATTCCACGTGGGAAAGAGTACAGAGCTACCATGACCCCTTCAAGCACTCTAGTCTCCCTGCACTTCTATGTGTTCAACCCACTCTCTGAATCCCATCTTCTGAGATTTCTGTGCAGGTTTCATTACATAGGCGTGAATGATTAACTCATCGACCATTGATGATTAATATTTTAATCATCAAGTCCCTGTCCCTTCCCTGGAGATCAGGAGATGGGACTGGAGGTTCCAACCTTCTAATAATATGGTTGGCTCAACTGGCAACCAGCCCTCAACCTTAGGTGTTTCCAAAAGGCATCTTTATCCTTCTCATCTTTTAAGGAATTCCAAGTGTTTTAGGAGTTCTGTGCCAGAAGCCAGAAGGAAGACCAATTATATACTTCCTACTATAAATCACAATATCCCTCAAAGTCATGAAAAATCACTATATTCTAGTCTCAAAATCATTTAAATCCATGAGCACTAACAACTAAAAGTTTGGGGAAATTTTAAAGTATTTTTATTTAGATTACTTTTCAGGTAGTCCAAACATTTTAAATCTTTCCATACATTAATTTAGGTGAGACATAAAAATGAAAGATACTACGTTACATTCAGGAATGTTTAAAGTCTCAAATAAATAAATAAATGGAAATTTTAAAAATTATACTATGCATGTGTATCTCACCTTAAAACTCTCAGTAGATGCTTAATGACCTTGTTTGTGGTATCATTACAACTTCTGGCAAGTTCATGTTAAAGACACTTTCAAAAATTAACAATAGTTAAAAAGCATGAGGAGATAATTACCCTAATTAATGAGGCTGCTTACAGATTCCACAGCTGTGGCTTTCTCAGCAGGAGAACCAGGCTATTTTAATGTCAGATATACTTACTACTGACATTCTTTAATTAATTTTCTTAGTTTTCCTGACTCACCTTAACTTCCAGGAGTGCTGTACTCCCCAAATTGAGTACCAATTGTAGGTAGTTCAGATGACAACAACTCATTGTTGGGTTTGATATAATACTGAATTTGAAAAGGTTGAGCTTGTTTTAAGGAATTTGGAATAACAAACTTTGTATTAAATCTCTAGGTTTAGTTTTAACACTGTGAATACAAATTTAAAACTTTGAATGAGAATATTGTCATTTACATACTAAATTTTAAAAAGTCAACATCGTGAAGTCTACTATAAGCAATGATATTCTCCAGGTGGTAAATGAAAGAGGATGTTTGAAATAAAAATAACAGTTACAAAATTACAGAGTACTGATGTTTTCTATGTTAAGTTGCTTATTTATAATTTTATTAAATTTATATAACACTCCATGCAGTTAAAAATGAATCAGTTGATTAT
This sequence comes from Mormoops blainvillei, assembly GCA_004026545.1. NCBI lineage: Eukaryota > Metazoa > Chordata > Mammalia > Chiroptera > Mormoopidae > Mormoops > Mormoops blainvillei. The sequence goes on from PVJD01001509.1 coordinate 10,570, forward strand.
CATAATTATTGATGGCTTAAGATAAGAGGACTAATTTGCCTAAAGGCTAGGTCCTAGGTTAAAGCTCATAAAACTGACAAAGTATTTTAAAGCAATGGCTTGTTTTTTGGAGGTAAATAAATTTCCTGTCTTATCCATTCTTCTGTAAATTAGACAGAAGAAATGTTAATAATATTTGACAATAAAACAGTAAAAATAAGGCAATCAGGTGATTTGATAAATTTACATATTGAGGGAATTTCTTTTTGTTTATTTGTTTCCAACTGGGAAATCTCTAATGTTTGTCCATATAAATATGTTATCTACAATTTCTGAGGAATTATTTACAATTTTATAAGGCATATGCTTTAAATTTCTTCCTTACTAAGAAATTTTTGTTATACATGTTATCACTAAATAGTAGGATGACTCCTAAGAAGAAAGTGAACAAATAATGCTGAAAGTATTGAAAATGTATGTCCCTTGAAGGCCAATTAAATACAATTGTTAAAGAGCTGTTCATATTACCTTGACCTTATGATTGTTGTTCCATAATTGAGAAATATTCCTGTAGAATAATACTGGAACAAATCATGTGAAATAGTAACTTGTCTATGAAAATTGTATTGAATGTTTCAGGCTTTTGATGAGTGTCATAGTGAGGAATACAGTGAAGAAATAAAATAAAGTCACATAGTCAAGCTATTAAATGATTAAAATCAAGTAGATTGATGCATGAGGAAACAATTCCATTTTTATTTTAACTAGCCTGGGAACTTAAACTTTAGAGCTTTCCAGTACTTCATATGTGCTTGGATATACATCGACCTCCAGATAAAACTCCAATTAACTATTGAGTGACTCAAGTATACAAACTACCTGACATCTATCATCCAGACAGTACAGGATGTATCCAGATCCCCCAGCATCCATACTCTGGACTACCTGGCATCCATCATACAGACCACCTGACATCTGATTGATAACTGTCTTGGACCAATCCTAGAGCTAAAAAGGCCAAATTGATTATTCTCAAGAATGTACTTTTTATTACAAAAGCTGTTAACTTTTGTTTCTTCTTTTAACACCACTTTTGTGTTTTTGCCTAGTTTTGTTTCCAGTTTGCAAAACAAAATGCATTACTCTTGAAATTTGCCCACATGACACCAAATCTTTCAGGTAAAAACTAAAATTCAGAAAGAAAATCAATAATTTTTATCTAAGTTTCTTCCCATCATAGATTTTTAAGTTTTTAATTCTCGTAGCTTATAGTGTTTATCTCAACTTAAAATTGTTTGATAATGTTTTCTCACATACCTACAAGCCCCTCAGTATATTTTTATTAGAGTAGTGCAGCATATTCTAATAAAAAGAACATGGAATTTGTACTCATAAAGAACTACCTTTGTATCTCGATTCTGGCAAGTAATCTATTTTACATCATAATGTAGCTTTATGAGCTACAGTTTCCACAATTTGAGAATAATATTTGTGCTCCAGAATTAAAAAAAAAAATCTGAACATTACACAGTTTTGGTAGAATTTGTATCAGTGAATAGAGTGTTTATTTCACCATCCAGTGTATAATTAATTTATATTCTCATAACCCCCATGTAACTCATTGGTAAAGGGAGTAGATAGTATTCTTTCTGACCCCTGTACCTACAAAAACAATATTCTCTCTAATGAAATTGAGAAAATAAATAGTATATGTATTATTTTTCTGCTTCTGGAACAAACAAAGTTCATAGTTTTTACTTTTATTATATTTATTAATTTAATTTAATATCATTATTTTATTTTATTTTTATTCTCTGGATTGATTTCTTTTTCCACTTCAACATTTTCTTACAAATTACCTCCTCTTGCCCCTTTTCTTCCTCTTTGGGTCATTGGACGCACACCTTTGCTGTAGAGGTTTCTTGCTCTTTACGAAGTTTTTTTTGTAAGGTTTCTATATGGGATACCTGCCCCTTACATACAATCACTCTAACATGAAGTTTCTCTTAGTTTGGCTACCCAACCCAAATCTATCTTTGCCTCTGTGACTTAGTGGGTTTTTCTGTTTCCAAAGACATCCTCGAATCATTGTTTTCATAAACTGGGAATTCATGAGATATATTCTGTATATTTTATTTCCTTTTTCCTATTTCATTATAACTCCTAGTGTTATACATTAATATCCCATAAGAATGACTCTCATTCCTTCTTTTCCTTTTTCCTCTCCTTCCATTTTTTCTTCTTTCTATTACATTTTGTTATAGTCTTTCAATTCTGAAAATAGTGTTTAAGAGCTTGATTAAACCTCAACATTTCAACCAGATTTCCTGCAATTTAACATAGTTTTATAAAATCCTTGAAACTCTATCAATCTTCATATGAAGCATTAAGTGTGGTTCAAAATCTAACTGAATATAAGAAAATTGTTAGAGATTTTTAGATGTCTACAACTGATTCATTCTCAGTAGGCTCCCATTTACAGCATGACATGTTATTGTAAAAAATTACTTTTAATAGAAAGCTGTCTACAAACATTTAAAATAATACAAAACAACTTTAAGCACAATAACTTCTAATCAAATTGAATAGTTAACATTTTTAAATTAACATCTTCTGCATTATGAAGCAGATGATAAAATAAGATCATCCCTTAGGGACTTTTTCCCCTTTACCTTATAATGGTATGTATTAAAACAAAACAAAACAAAACACACCTGTCTTAACCCATGGTCACAGCAGTCAAAATAAAGGGACAGATTACATGATTGGTAACCATGATCACATTCTCCAATATTTGGCTTGGTTCTGAGTATTATTCAGAAAGCTTAGAAGAAACATCATGTGATTTTTACTTGAATAATTATTGCAAAGACGTATATTTAGTGTACTGTTCTATAACATTCACAGAAATAAAACTTTTCTCTCTTCTGCTGACACTCACTGCTGTGTTTTACTATTTGGTGACCATAAGAATGATTTTAATCTTTAAAGGATGCAAATAATTGTCATTATCAATAATATTTATTAAGGAATATTCATTTCACATTGATTTATGAGAAATAAAGGACGTTTAAATACAAACAGTCCTTGTGCTGCAGGGATTTACAATGTCAGTCAATTACACAAATATACATTAAGACTAGGTATAAATAAATAATTCTAAGACTAACATATATGCATTTTAATGTGAAAGTCATGTGAAAAAGAAGAGTATTTCCTGGAAGTTGGAGGAGGAAGTGTGATGTTAAGAAGTAAAATTCTAAAAGCAGTTCTAAATTCTAAAGTTCTAAAATTCTGGCCAAATCCTCATTGCAAACTCCTTTGATTGCTGCTAGAGTGACGTATGATTGGTAACCCTACCCTGGTGGCAGCAGATGCTGCTGAAAATTCATTGAAAGATTTCCTGGGGTTAAAACTTTCTAGCATTTCTTAGAATAAATAAAAAGTTGTACATCATTAGGTCCAAAATGTGTTGTATTTTCCTGGCAACAATTCAAACAAATAGAAGTTATCAAGTACTTGATACTAGTCAATAGCAAAATAGAAAATTTGAAGTAGTATTGTATAAGCTCTGAGGTCAGGCATCCTGGGTTTACATCCTGGCACTTGCCTACTTAATTTTTTTAGAAAACTGTTCATCGCAACCTCAATTGATCTAAATTTCAATATCTTTATGGTCAAATCTAGGCCTTTTCATTATCAATAGTTTTATTTATTTTTTATTGTCTGTCTTTTCCAGATGGAATATATGCTCCAATAACATTAAGATATATATACATTTTGTTCAATGACAAGTAGCTGTTGGTCAATAAATGTACTTTAATGAAATAAATAAATGAATAAGTAAAATCTGTTAAATATTGCTATGATGAGTTCCATGCAATTGGTTTGTTGTAAAACTAAATAAAAGACTAATGTACTTGGTTAACCATGTAGGTGGCACAAAGTAGCTTACTTAGCTTACTTAGTAAGCTACTTTGAGCCACCTACAAAGTTACTATATTATAATTTTATAATCAGCTTGGATTGTCCTAATGTATACATAGTGCTGAAAAGATACTAATCAAATACCTTTTCAAACTTTATACTTATGACAATTAAAAGTGTTTTGAGGTAAGTTTTAATGGGAAATGCCATTTTAATTCTAATCATCAAAAGCACCTATATAGAACTGATAATTATGTTCTAATTAGAATATCAGTAATTTTAAAGTCTAACAGAAACAAATAATAAAAACATAAATATCTACTTTTAAACATGTTATATAAGAGATGCATACATATGCTATATGTAGTATATATGCATACACATATGAAGTATATTACATATACATATAATATTAATAAAACTAACAATTTTACTATAATTTATTAAAGTTATATTGGTAAGTAAAACAATAATAGAATGGTATTTGAAGAATTTATATTTGGCACCATATTGGATTTCTCTTTATTTTTTTAATGAAGAAACTTTTAATTCACTGCTCCCAGTTTATGACAGTTCAAATAAATCAAATTAGGCATTAGAAAGCTCTCATTAAAATAATGATTGTAGTGGACCTATTTAACATATATTATATATTTTTAAATTTTTATTAAATTTATTGGGGTGACATTGGTTAATAAAATTATATAGATTTTAAATGTACAATTCTATAACATACCATCTGTGTATTGCATTGTGTGTTTACCACCTAAAGTCAAATCTTTCTTGTCAGCATATGTTTAACTGTCTTTACCCTTTGCTGCTCCCCCCAACCCCCTTTCCCTCTGGAAATCACCATTCTGTTGTTCATGTCTATGAGTTTTTGATTGTCTGCTTTTCTTATTTGTTCCTTTGTTGCTTTCAGTTTTATATACCATATATTAGTGAAATGATATGGTTCTTGATTTTTTTTCAGTCTTATTTCTCTTAGTATGGTATTCTCAAGATCCACTGGTGTTGCAAATGGCAAGATTTTTCATCAAAATATGAAAAAATCAAGAAAGAATGGTACTGTAAAATTTTAAAGTGTTAAATAACTGTGTTTTATGTGTGTTTCTATATTATATTCTCATGGTGGATTCTTTCTAAAATTATCTTCACATTATTAATATTCCTTAAAGAAATATTTTGAGGCTATATACTGTATTTGTGTCCTTTTTTCACAACCATAGCAAATAAAATAGAATACTGACAATGATTTCTAAATGTGCTAGAACCCTGAAAATATCTCTCAAATATACTTTTCTCCATCTCATGTCATATCAGAGAAGGCAACCTGGGTTAAGACAAATGACTTTCAGCTGTAGCCAGGACACCTATACAATAATTCAGAGTGCTGTATATAAAATCAAACCCCGTTGTGCCCATTTGTTGCTTAAAATCTCTCTTTTACAGAAACATGTTCAAATTCCTCTGGTAGGCCAGGTCCTTAATGAGCTGCTTTCATTCTTCTATCTTTCTACAGGTCTTTCCTTCACCTTTTCATTTTCACAAAGACACTGGCCATATTGACTACATAAAATCCACTAATATTCCACATTCATTTCTGAATTATTTTACAGGTATCACTCAATGAGTACAATTTAAAACATATACATAAATACTTTCCCTACCCAGAAATTCTGCTCAATCGCCTTGCTGACTCTTACCCTTCAAAACACACTTTAGTTCCAAAGGGTGTCTTCATTGATTTCACATGATTAGTTTGTAGGCTCCGTGTTCCCATAGCATGATTCATTTTGGCAATTATAGCATCTCTAATTTCCACAATTCCTAGCTTACTTGTTTATTTCTCAGAAAAACCTATAAAATATTTGAAGCAGGAGTGAAGTCATGCCATATTCTCAACCAGATGGCACTTAATACAAGGGAAGTACTCAATTATGGTTTGCTGATTGCAGAATGACACAAGAATAGATAGCAAAGTCTAGTTTCAGGATTGACAAACATGTTGGAAGACAAGAGTGTGCAATGACTTCAGCACACTCAGTTCTGGCCTAGAAACAATTTGACATCACAATCCTATCTGCAATCTCAAAATCAGTTAGTTGTAGCCATGATTCTGTTCTTGATTTTTAAAGTAATGTTTAAAAACTTTCTTTCTCTTTTGTTTGTTGTTTTTCTCTTTCAATATTTCACTCTTTAACATTCATACAAACATTAGAGCTACTATTCTTCCCAAATATTTACATTGTGTTTTTAGTTTTTACTATCTCTTAGTTTCATCAGATAACTTCCTTCTCACTCATTGACTTAACTGTTACTTGAATCACCCCTCAGAATACAGATCCTAGTATTAAAACATCTCATTGTCTCACATTATCTATATTTTCAGGAAGTGTTGATAGTGGTATTCTTTTCAAAGTTTTTCAGTGCAAAACTTTACATTTATCATTATCTTGCAAAAGCTCTTTTTTGACATCAATTTTACTTAACAGCTTTACTCTTAAAACATATTTGCCATGACTTCTACTCATTCCCAAGTCCTTCTTAACCTTATTTAACTGTCTCATACATTCTACTTGAATTACTGCCAATACCTTAGTTATATTTAGTAGACAACTTCATTATACCTGGCCTTATAGATTTTTAATCTACTCTGTTATAGTGACTCTTCATTACTTTTCTTCCCAACTTTGTAGCCGGACTTGAGGTTTCATTGGTTCAATAACTCCTGCAATCATATGAAGATCACTTTAATTTCTGTTCTTCCATTGCAGATATATAGGTAGATCAAATGCATGAATATATTCAAAGATCTGTATTTACCTTATATGCATGAAATTTGAGCAATTCTAGATAATATTGACCAGGGCCATGCAGAGAATAGTGTGATTTTGGCTAAAAAGCTAAAGTGGACCCTGAAAGAACTTATGGTTGCAGTCTCTTAGCTAAACCTCTTCCTGTAAGTGGACAGTGATCCTTTTTGTTTGATTTGGTTTTGTTTTACATTGGTCAGTTTATTATAAAGGATACAAAGATGGAAACAGTAAATAGGTCAAGGGAGGTGGGGATCTGGTGTTCCCTGTGCTCCTTGGTTCAGGGATTTATATGGGGCTTCCTTATGCAGGAGTTATTTACTCAGTTTCCAGCCCCTGTGCTCTCTCTGGAGGATGGGGGTGGGCTGGAAGTTCCAACTTCTAATCAAGGCAGTGATTCTTTCTTAAGGAAAATGTGAAAAACGTGTGTCTATGCCTGCCACAATCTTCGAGGCAGAAAGTAAAAGATACACAAAGCAAGTGAGGTGAGGTGCTATCAGGCTATAGCTATGCTTGCTGCTTGCCCTAGCAATGACCAGACCAAAAATGAGGGCCAAAAGTATTTGACAGAATGATAAGTGGTGCTGACTCAAGAAACAATTTTTAAAATATTTTATTTATTTACTTTCATAGAGAGGGGAAGAGAGGGAGAAAACTATGGAGAGAAACATTGATGTGTAAGAGAAATGTCTATTGGTTGCCTCTCATGAACCCACAGCCTGGGATCTATCCCACAACCCAGGCAAGGCACCTGCCCTAACTAACTGAGAATCAAACCAGTGACCTTTTGGTTCGTGGGATGACTCCCAACCCACTGAGCCACACCAGTCAGGGCAATAAGCAATTTTTTTTGAACTTTCATTATCTGGTAGTAGACATTTGTTACTTTATTGTCCAGTGTTAGTTTCTTATTTGTTAGTTTCTCATGACAACACTCTACCTTTTAAAAAAATTTGTTCTTTTTATTAAGAGAAGTCAGTTCCTGGCTATCAGTCTGTGTGGCTGGTAGACACACAATCTCAGTTTTGAAGGTGGTTGAGTTATAAGTCAATTAGTAAATCTTAATTTCCCAGCCAATAGACTGGTCCAGGAATGTGCAACTAACTCCATTTCAGTCAAAGGGATCCAGACCTAGAACTTTTACTTACAGCCTTAGGGAGAGGCATCTCTTTCTTTTCTACTGGACTTTGGGATGAGAATTAAATCCTGGGGTTCCAGGAACCTGATACAGGGATATTACTTTTTCAGGGATGGTGCTTACATAGACATGAATAGGGCTGAGATGGAGAAATGCCAGTTTCTGATTAAACTTTGAGTCCCTGGATCAAGTCACTTCAGATATTCCCTTAAATATTATTTCACATGAAACAAGGAATTCCTTTTTCCTTATTCAAGTTTGATTTGGGTTTGTCATCACTTTAAAGCAGATCTCTCTTTCAATTTTACCTGATTTATAAATATTAAAATTAAGATGCTGAGAGCTAACATAGTTTATCTAACATCAGGTAGTATAGGGCAAAGCCTGAGATCTACATGAAACTTCTACTTAAATTTATATATCCTAGTGCCCTTCCATTTGATTATATACTTGTATTTATCTAATCAGTAGCTAAGTTGAAGAGTTTTTTAACTAGTTTGTTTTCTTTCAGTTTAGCCATTTTTCTCTCCATTTGTTTCAGCATTTTCATTCCAGAGTTCTTTTTTTCCTAAAAGATACATATGATCACAACTTTTTCCTATTTAACAATGACTGTGTTTTCCCCACTAGATAATTCCTAGTTGAGCAAATAATATGTATTATTCAGTCATACCAGACATGCTCTGTTCTGTTGTTTCCCATTTCCTGTAAGACTTTTTCACCAGACTAGAACTCTTCTCCCAGTTCTTCACCAGACCAACGGTTGCTTCATCTTGTTAGACTTACACTTCTCACAACCGCCATGTAATGCTGAGGTTTTTGCTTATGCATATCTCCATTCCACAGAACTGTGATCCTTTAGGGCAGAGACTTTTATCCCAATCATTTCCCTTTTAAAAGAATAGTTCTTACTACATGTTGTGCCCTCAAATGTTTTCAGATTAATTGTTTTATTAGCTGTCACTGTTGTTGTAAGACTTCAAAGAATGTAAAACAAAGTTTTACAGTTTTGGCAATATTGGCTAAATCAAAGGAGTATGAGCACAAATCAGTCATCTTATCAAGTATTATCTACCCTCTGACAGAAGATGATAATCAAGGATAAAATAACCTTGCCCTTCCAAAAAAAAAAAATCAAACCTTATTTTTCCAATTTACAGAAAGTGGGTAAAAAACATGAAATATGACACTGATAAATAAAATCAGAAAAATTATTGTTTAGACTTGTGGTGATCATTTCACAATATTCATAACAAATATCAAATCATTATGTTGTACCCTTGAAACTAATATACTATTATTTCAATTACACCTCAATATAAATTTCACTCAAGTAATAATTTAGTGTCATTTATTGAATTTTTAAAATAGACATTATTTTTAGAGTAGTTTTAGGTTCACAGCAAAACTGAGAGAAAGGTACAGATATTTCCCATACACTCTTTACCCACACACATTCATAACCACCCCCATTATCAACATGCTCCACCAGAGTGGTACATTTGTAACAATTGATGAAACTACATTGACACATCATTACCACCTAAAGTTCATGGTCTATGTTAGGGTTCACTCTTGGTATTACACATTCTGTGGGTTTGCACAACTGTGTGATGACATGTATCCATTATAACGGTAGCATACAGAGTAGTTTCTCTGCCCTAAAAATCCTCTGTGCTCTTCCTATTAGATAATTATTTTTAGTATAATTAAAATAACAGACCAGCTCTGAAAAATCATCAGCCTAAAAAAAATGCTATCTGGCATATAGGATTTGGATGGTTTCTACTTGTTTTTGCCATGGTTGTATTCTGTCTTCTGAGCTATCTGCATCTCTGGTTGTAGTTCACCATATATAGGCCAAGGCATCCACCTGAAATAAATACATTCTGAGCTCACTTGAGGCAGTGGGATAAAGCTGATTTCTACAATGACTGTAAAGGGTGACAAGGAGACATCTTTTCATTCATATGATTAAAATATTCAGACAAGAACTCTTTTTTCCCTGCTTTGGTTTATGGTTTATTTCTTTTTTTAATTATATTTTATTGATTATGATATTACATCTCCCTTTTTTGTCCCTCCACCTAGTGCATCTCAGTCCCTCAGGCAATCCCCACACTATTGGTCATGTCCATGGATCGTGCATAGGTTCTTTAGCCACTCCATTTCCTATACTGTATGTTACATTCCCTTGGCTATTCTGTAACTACATATTTGTACTTTTGAATCCCCTCACCTCTTCACTCACTCCCCCACACCTCCCTCTCATCTGGCAACCATCAAAATGTTCTCTGTATCCATGATTCTGTCTCTGTTCTTTTTGCTTGCTTATTTTATTTCTTAGATTTAATTGTTGATAGATATGTGTTTATTGTCATTTCATTGTTCGTAGTTTTGATCTTCTTTTTCTTAAATAAATCCCTTTAACATTTCATATAATAATGGTTTGGTGGTGATGAAGACTTTTAGTTTAGTTTTTTTGTTTTTTGTTTCTTTCTTCTTGTTTGGGAAGCTCTTTATCTGACCTTAGATTCTAAATGTTAGCATTTCTGAGTAGAACAGTCTTGGCTGTAGGTCCCTGCTTTTCTTGACTTTGAGTATTTCTTTCCAATTCCTTCTACTTGTAAAATTTCTTTTGAGAAATCAGCTGACAGTCTTATGGGAATTCTCCTGTAGGTAACTAACTACCTCTCTCTTGTTGCTTTTAAGATTCTCTCTTTGTCTTTAACCTTTAGCATTTGAATTATGATGTGTCTTGAAGTGGGCTTCTTTGCAACCATCTTGTTTGGGACTTTGTACTTCTTGGACTTTCATGTCTATTTTTTCACCACATTAGGGAAGTTTTCTTTCATTATTTTTTCAAATAGATTTTCAATTTCTTTTTCATTCTTTTCTCCGGGTCCCTCTATGATGAGAATGTTGGACCTCCTGAAGGTTGTCCCAGAGGTTGCCTGTACTATCCTCATTTGTTTCGATTCTTTTTTCTTCTTGTTGTTCTGATTAGTTGTTTTTGCATCCTTATGTCCCAAATCATTGATCAATTCTTAGCTTCATCCACTCTATTGTAGTTTCTCTGTAAATTTTTCTTTATTTTAATTAGTATATCCTTTGTTTCTGACTGGATCTTTTTTCTGCTCTTGAAATCCTAAGTTCCTGAGCATCCTTATAACCAGTGTTCTATACTTTGCATCTGATAGATTGCTTACCTCCATTGGGTTTAGATTTTTTTCTGGAATTTTGATCCATTCTCTCATTTGGGCCATGTTTCTTTGTCTCCTCATTTTGACAGCCTCCCTCTGTATGTTTCTATGTATTAGATAGAGCTGCTATGACTCCCTATCTTGGTAGTGTGGCCTAATGTGGTAGGTGTCCTATGAGGTCCAGTGACGCAGACTCCTTTATCACCCAAACTAGGTACTCAAGGTGTGTCCTTCATGTGGGCTGAGTGCACCTTCACCTTGAAGTTGAGACTTAATTGCTGTTGGCAAATCAGTGGGAGGGGTTTACCTGGACCAGTCAGCTGCAAGGGCTGGCTGTGACCACTGACCAACAACCTCCACCTTCCATGTGTGATCAACTGTGTGGGGGTAGTGTGGTGGTACTCTGAGGAGGTCTGCAACTGTCCACTGGCTGTGTAGGCTCTGGAGTTTCCCGGGAGGTGCAGGCCAAGGTCTGTCCCCACTTGTGTTTTGCACAGGGCCACCCTGCCTGAACTGTAAAACAATCTGAGAAGGCTTTTGTTTATGATGGGCTTAGAGACTTCCCAGGTGAAGCCAAGCTTGAACTTAGGCTAGCTGCTGCTAGTGCCATGCTTGCAGTTACTTAGCAAGAGGTATAAGGACTTGGGGTTTAATGAGGCTGGCTGTTGCTTGTTGAGAGGATTTAGGAAGTTATGAAACATGAGCCAAGACCAGCCATTCTTATGGAAAAGCAGTTTTGGTGGGCCCATTAAGTTGGGTGGGACAGAGTCTCTGGTCTCTACCATGGGGCAAACAGTGTTAGTGTCAGATATGACACCAATCTTCTGGCTCTGTGGCTCTGTGGAGGTGGGGTATCAGAAAAGAGTCAATGGACTCTACCTGCCTTTCTGTCCCCCATCTCTCACTTTGTTAGCCATGTTGATGGAATCTCAGATACGGCATCAGCTTACCGGATCTGTGGGGAGAGGGTTTAGCAAAGGGACGATGACCTCTGCTGGCCTTGATGCCAGACACTTCAGTTTCTCCCCGTACATCACTGGTGCCTTTCTAGCTTCTGTCCCGGTGCTGGAGCTCAGAGGGAGTGAGTCTGAGTAGGTGAGTCCATGTGTGGGTTTTTTTAGAGGATCTGCTTGGGGCTTTATAAGTTTCTTCCAATGACTCAATCCCTGCTGATTTGTGCAGCCAGAAATTATAGGGAATTTTCCCGGCACTGGAACCCTGGATGGGGTGGGGGGTTTGGTGTAAGGTTGGGACTGCTCACTCTGGAGGTATCCTTCCTGAATTTTTGTCTACCACATGTCGATGTGGGACGAGCCCATTATGCATCTCCACATCTCCTAGAAGTCTGGATGGATGTGGTTTCTTTAATTCCATGGTGGTCAGACTTCCATTTAACTCAATTTATGATGGCTGGAGTGATGGTTGTTCTATATTTTAGTTGTAATTTGGATGTGGTTGTGTGAGGAGGCAAACTATGTTTACCTATGCCACTATGTTGACTGGAAGTGTCCATCTGTTGGGAAATGCAGGCAGCTACAGCATGATCATTCAGGCATCCTCAAGGAAGAGAACCAGAGAGAGGAATTTGTTTTTTTTTAAACTGCTTTTAACCTTACTGAAAATAACTATATATATGAAACAATTATAAAGTTAACTCTAATAGAAAATACATAAAATTGACATTGGTATTGGGACAAAATATCTATTCAAACTTTAGAATACTGAAGTGTTTTGCCATCTATTTGTAAAAATTTTCTACATGAAAAAATAATTGAGGCACTTGACTGATAACTTTATTATGAACTTTGAATATGACAATAATGTCTTCTATTCTAGTTGTACTCAGTGTAAATAAAGGAAACCTCAAAAAATTTAGATATGGGGAACTTGATGGGATAAATATCTCAGTATAATTTACAACAAGTGAGAGCAAAGAGACGTCAACACATTTAAAGAAACTTGCAACATATTATCCAATTACGATATTTGACTTTTTCAAGCCTGAATCAAACAAACTGCATAACAAAATCATTTATGGAGCCAGTGGGGAAATTTAAACACTAAATAGATATTTGATGCTTATAAGATATTTTTTAAAAGAATAAGAATAATACAATGGTATGTTTTTATTACAAACTTCTTGGACATAGATATTGAAATACTTATAAAGTAAAATATTTGGATGTGTTTTAAATTTATATGGGTTTCAAGGGAGTGGGTGAGGATATAGATGAAATGATATTGGATAGAAGTTTAAAATTGGATAGGAGCAGGGTGATAAGTACCTCTGGATTCATTATATTGTACTCTATTTTTATATATGTTTGAGGTTTTTCATATTATAATGTATTACAACATATTTATCATGTAGTACTCATGTGTTTTACTTATATTTGGTTATAGGGAATCTTGCAACCTATTAAAAATGATTCAGCTTTTCTGACCTCCAAGAGCACATGAATAGCACTTTCACATAGCCACAGTGAAACTCAAGCAGATTATTTCAGCATAATCATAGTAGAAAGAATAAACAAGTTTAATGGATTTCGTGGATTTCTTTTTCCCATTCTTCATCCCATCAAAACAAAGCCAATAACTTGTTATTTCTATAGAAGCCAGTTTTCCTACAACTGTTTCTCAGGAATTGTTAAGCCTACATTTTGGCATCCAATTAAGCATCGGTAACTTCCAGTTCAAAAAAGAGCTGAATCTTGGTGCTTGCTAGGAATGTAGTTATGGTTATCAAAGAAACAGTGAAAAAAAATACAAAAAATTATTTTGCAAATAGTTTACATGGGGAGTGTTTAAGTCCATTCCATTATCAAAAACATATTTTTAAGATTATTGCCATATTCTACAATGACTCTAAAATTAATTTTATTCCATTCATCATCAAATGAAGGAGCTGGCTTTTCTCTTTCAGATTGATATCAGATTACCAAGTTGTAGCTATTGCTGGTGTTTGTTTAAAAGTAATTTAACTCTATTTGCCTTTAGAGAGGACTTCTAAAGTAAAACTAAAAAAAAAAAAAAGTAAAACACTTTCTATGAGTCAACATGTTGAATGCTTCTGTCATGCCTTTTAAAACAGTGGTAAATTAAACAAACAAACAAAAAAACCCCAGCATGGTCTTAGATCACGGGATCTAAATTCCTTTGGGATTCAACTGAACAAAACTCTACTTTTGGAGCTAAAGAAAAGTAGAGAACTCTAGTGTAGATGAAATATTTCAATTCAGGCATTCAAAAGAAACAGGATAAACTACTGAATATCTGCTAAATCACACTGGGAAATAAAACATCTTGAACTGAAACTCAAAATAAAAAATAAATAAATAAAATAAAATAATAAAACAAAATAAAATATCAAATTAAATTAAATTAAATTAAAATAAAATATAAAATAAAATATAAAATAAAATAAAATAAAATATAAAATAAAATATAAAATAAAAAATAAAATAAAATAAAATAAAATAAAATAAAATAAAATAAAATAAAAACTTGCTACTTTTAAGGCCACGCACCCAGCAAATGTTCTATTATTTTTGAATGCCTTCTATTGGTAAGTAATTTTTCAAAACTTTTGAAATACACCACATCTTTATCATATTAAATCTTTAGACAATGCATGGATGCAAAAATTAACATAGTTAAACTATGGCTGAACCAGTCTTTGTGTTCTGCTACCTTCTTCCTTGATGAAGTGACTCTATCTGCAAGTACTCTATTTTCATCTGTTTTTTCCACCCTTGATGACTGAAGAAATAATGGTGTGGTCACTTGGTGGTCTGAAACACATACAATACAGCATTTTTTTTCCTACTAAGTCTTAATCTAGCTCATATAAGGCAAAATCCATTTACAGGTATATTTTTCTCTAGAGCTATACTTAGTCACCTGATCCAAAGACCACTGTAAATGGAAGGACTAATGACAGGTAGATAACATCATCCAACTAATAGCTGCAAGATTCTGAAGCTCTTCTCAGCTTAGATGTAAATCATATACATTGAAGGCATTAAACATTAAAGGCAGAAATTCTGTAAAACCAGTTGAGCTGATTAGTACTAAATTACTGATGTTCCATCCGCTGGGGTGATAATATTTTTTTAATTGCCTTACTAAGAAGCTTCACTTCACAAAAAATCCATGTTCAGTTGTCCCATGGGAGGTATTTTATAGATGTACAAAGGAATGAGATGGTGACAAATATGCAATCACTTTACAAGGGTTTAATGCCACCATTTAAAAAAAAAACTAGTAATTTCTGTATGAAAACTCTAGAAAAAATATGTTTCCAATAGTGTACAAATACATGTTTTGCTATCAGAGTACTGAATAGAAAGTTAAGATTGGAGCCCCAAATCTTCATACACATATATAAAGGTATGAATAAACAGACAAGGATTTTTGTCACATCATAATACCCTACATTAGTGCAAACATAAAGGTCGATATTCAGTTCAAGTTTCCAAGGAAGAGAGAACAGTCAGCTTTAAGTGTACCATTCCTGCCAAAGTAATTAAATAATAAAGATTAGTATCTCTTAGTATAAAGCTGAAAAACATCTGATTTACCTTAATTATTATGTACTGATTCCATGTCTTACGAGCATTTTTTAAAATCTTGGTTTATTTACCTTGTTGATATGCTTATAAAAATGGTATGCACAGATCAGAAGGACTTGGAGTCTTCTTGGTCTCTCAGCAGTGATACTTTTCTGTAATGAAACACGTTAAGAGAATAATCCAGCAATGTGACATTTATTCATTATAAACTAAAGTGTTGTAAATCCAGTGTTATATATTATTTACTTTGCAAATTAAGCAATATTTTTGTAGAGTGGCTATTAGCAGACAAGAACTTGTTCTAATAACTATATGTTATACAGCTTAAATTTAATAATATTACATAACCAAACAACTCTTAAATATCAACAACTCACTAGAGCCAAGGTGAGTTGAACTGATACATTCTATGTTCTTTAACATCAGCCATTATTCTCCTCTGTGTTGTGTTCATGCCAGGACCCAACTGGGAAGAGTAGTCCCTATGTTCAAAATCATGGGTCTCATAGCAGAGGGCAAAGAGACATGGGGTGGAAAATATAATAGTCATTGAGATTTTTCTCAAATGGACACATATCACTTCTACTTATAGTTCATTATCAAAGATATCAGTGTGGAAGAGATGTATACTCAATTCTTTGAAAATTCAAAACAGCATTGCTTGTGGCCAAAACAAGGTGTTCCAAAACAAGCACAACTACTATTCAAATGTGACTGTATGGCCACCATGTTGGAGCAAAGCAAAGACAAACTAACCCACAGTCCCAGAAGCAATTGAGCTAACTTAGCTTTTGACTAACAAGGATGATTGCTGATGTTTTATCTATCACAATTCTAGCCCACCTTAATGCTCCTTCTCTCTAAAGCATTTAAGATTCATGATTTCTCTGTTCCCTCTGCATATAGAAAATATTCAATTTGTAATCAGCCACAGTTTCCTGATGCCTCCTAGTAATCATTCAGCACAAGCCTAAATTCTATAAAATACTATTCCCAAAAGTTCTTTTTGAGATATTACCACAATTCCTCTGGGATGCATTGGCTGTTGCTGTGACAAGCTACATTTGCCTAACTTTTGGACTACAGGTATGTCCCCAGTGGTCCCTTGTCAGTCACTTTTAATACTGGGTAGGCAGAAATCCTGTTTTTAACAGTAATGCCAGTGATCATGCTCATGATTATCTATTTGTAAATTATATCTCCAGCTGTAGTACCACACCAGAACATCAACATATGCTCCCTGCACCCTGTGTCATGTGCACATCATAATGGATTACTAATTGAACCCTGCTTTGAAAAATTATCTACCCAGATTGACTTTAAATCCATCTTCATGTTTATAAACATTTTTTTAAATCATCCTGTTAGCATAGGCAGCTAGTTAGGTACTAACAACAGAGAATGGAGAAATTGGCTAAGCTTAATTAAGTAGGGAAATAACAGCTTCCCAGACACCATAGGGGATATCCACATTGCCTCACCAAAAGGAATAATGACCCTCTGCCCCTACAAGCATGAAGAAAGGACCAGCTTTCCAACATCCCTGGGGAAGGATGAACAGTAAGGGGGAAATTCCTTTGCTGGTCACATGCACAGTACAAGCTCAGATGGCAAAAGTGAAAGTCCTTCTAAGCACACACACAATAGAGGCCAGGTAAGGAGGCAAAACTATGGGGCATGTACAGTAGGAGCCAAAAATAATAACCATAAAGAAGAGGAGCCTACCTGGGAAAATCTGGGAGGGAAAAAAGGAATAGAATAAGAACACAAACCCCATCAGACCCAAGAAAGGAATTGTTTAGTAGGAAGGACCAACATAGTCCTTGAAAGGTCCAGGGAAGAGATTGGATAGTTTGAAAGAAATCTTGCTCTCTCCCAAGCCCAAGGAAATATAGCCAAAGCTTAGCAAAGCCCCAGGTCTGACACCTGTGCTCCCTTTAGGGAATGTGTTAGCTAGGCAGAAACACAGACTATGCTGGACTATTGGTGTCTTGAATGCTAGGCAATGACATAAATGTTCTGGGTCCTGGCCTTCCTCCCAGGCTTGGTGGGGACAAGTGCAGGTCTGTAGCCATACACGCTGGACTTCTTCCACAGGAAGACAGAGATGAGCCATCTGGTCATGGATGAGACATTGAACATGGCATACCTGGGGGGGGGCATCCTTTGTTTTTGCTCTAATAAATCTTGCCAATATATGTCAAATCCTCCTATGTGTGTATCCCTGAAATGCATTTCATGTGATACCATGGGAAAATCCTATTTCCTCCACCAACAATTCCTTCATATTGTTTTGTTTTTTTGAAAAGTCCAATTATTTGAATAAATTAGTTTTTTCTATCTCAAAACCAAGTATAGAAGAAGAGAAAATATTGATCACCTGGATTCTCTAATGGTAGACATAAATTATTTAAAAGTAATCTATATAAATTAAATTACTAATTACTGATAAGAAATTACCTCATGAGGATTTCAGGTGATATCAATCAATTTTTGAAGTAAGAATTTATCTAATGGCCTGGATAAAGAGTTATTCATCAATTTTTTTCATAAAGATATAAAGGCAGAAATTTTCATTGTGAGGCTATAGTCAGTTAATATCTGAAATAGTACATTTTTCTCTCAGCTCAAGGTGTTTTTCTTCCTTTACAATCAGGAACCAAAAAAAAGTCTTTGTGTTTTTGTTTTTTTCTGTAGTGCATTTATATTGAAGTACAATATAAACTATTAGCAAGATAAATATTTGAGTTTAAGAAAAAATGAATAGATGTTTTGCAATGAGAAATAAGTACTCATGGAAAGACTTTAGACAAGGTAGAATATTACCCAGTTAAGAAATATGTACATATTCAGTATAGCTTATGGATACAGGGCTCGTGATCTCTCTTTGTGGTTTTAATTTGCATTTCCCTGATGATTAGTGGTGTTGATCATCTTTTCACGTGTCTATTGGCCATCTGTATGTCTTCTTTGGAGAAATGTCTATTTAAGTACTTTGTTCATTTTTAATGAGCTTTTTGGGTATTGAGTTGTATAAGTTCTTTATAAAATTTGGAAATTAACCCCTTATCAGATGTATCACTGGCAAATATGTCCCCCATTCAACTGGTGGTCTTTTCATTTTGTTGCTGGTTTCTGTTGCTGTGTGAAAACATTTTAGTTTGATGTAACCCCATTATTTTTTAAAGTAGTAAGGAGTTACCCCCCAAAAATTACAAATGGAGAGCTCTATGACCCAGCAATTCCATTTCTGGAAATATATCTGAAGAAACCTGAAACATTAATTCAAAAGAATACATGCACCCCTATGTTCATTGCAGTGTTATTTATAATAGCAAAGATTTGGAAACATCCCAAGTGCCCATCAGTAGATGAGTGGATAAAAAAGCTGTGGTACATTTACACAATGGAATTCTACTTGGCTATGAAAAGGAAGAAAAAAAAAATTGCCCTTTGTGACAGCATGGACCTGGAGAGCATTATACTAAGTGAAATAAACCAGCCAGAGGGAGACAAGTTCCATATGACTTCACTCATATGCAGAATCTAATGGACAAAAAACTAATAAACAAAATAGACACAGACTGATAGAGACAGAGAATAGACTAATAAATGTCAGAAGGAAAAGGGGTTGTGGATCCAGCTGAAAAGGGTAAGAGGATTAAGCAAAAAACATAAACAACTCATAGACACAGACAACACTATGGTGATCTAGAGGGTAATGGGTGTGGGGAGAGGTAGAACATGGTAAAGGGGGAAAAATGGAGATGGAAGGAGACATGACTTGGGTTGGTGAACACATGATACAATATTCAGATAACGTGTTCTAAAAGTGTACACCTGAACCTATATAATTTTATTAACCAGTGTCACCCTAATAAATTCAATTTAAGAAAGAAAAAGAATGGAGTGCTGGTGAAGAGTGATAAGGGAAGAGTGATAAGGGCAAACAGAAGTCAGACCACACTGATTTCAATAAACATCACAAGGAGCTTAATTAAACATGATCTTAAGAACAAAAGAAAGCATTGTCAAACCTTCAGCAATACAGGATACCATGATACAATTAACATGATAGATATAAAACTCTGGGTGCAATATGAACTATCACTTGGCAGATATTAAACTGAAGACAAGGAAACAATGAAGATATTGTGGCAGTAATCAAGGTGCAAAATCAGGAATAAACTGAGATAGAGAAAGGACAGTGGAACTGGAAGAAAATAATAGATAGGGTAATATTTAAGATGTTAAATTTGCAAAATTTGGGGAGCAATTAAATTGTATAATGAAAGCCAATAGAATCTAAAACACAACCAAGTGTGTGAATGACAGGGACATTTCTTACATGAAGGAAGGTAATCAGGAGTGGAGGTAATTTGAGAGGTAAAACTGGGGGCACTTTAGGGTTCAATGCCTATTAAACACACACATACACGTGTCCAGAGGCAAGTTGTGTGTATTCATCTTAGGTAAAGAGTTGGCACTGAATATAGTGATTCTACATTCATCTCTATGTACACAGTATTAAAATATGGGAATAGATGTGATTACATATGGAAATTGTCTAAAATGAGCTGTTTTTTCTTTTCTGTTAAAACAGAACCCCAAAAGACATCTATGTTTATTATACAGTCTTAGGTAAAGAAATCTACAAATGAAACTGAAGAAAAGCAACATGAGAGACAAAAACGAGTGCAGTTTTGGAAGTTGAGGGAGAAGAATTTTAAAAGAAAAAGGTAGTATTTATGTTGTCATTTTTTCAATGAGATTTAAAATATAGAGTTGATGAGAACATTGGAGAACTCAGTTTTAATGTAATGTGGTACAATAAAAGAACCAAACATTGTAAATAAGAGATCTGACTATATTTATGTGAACTGATGTTAGTGGGATTAACTTGCTTCTAATATCTTCATCAAACAAAGAGTCATGTTAGTAATATTAAATAAAGTGTAAGTGTGAATGAATTTTGAGAATAATTGGAATCAAGGCTTTAGATGTCAGGATGACACTTTCTGCATTTAATTCCTGACTTCGTGTGTATGTGTTTTTCTCTCAAATGTGATTTCTCTCAGTTTAGGAGAAATGGCAGCCAGGAGAAGTTGACCAAAATTTTTCCAAACTATCTCCAAGACACTGAATCTTTTACTAAACTAAAATTTCTTTGAAAAATCACAGACAAGACCTATGACTCATCTTTGCTCTGAATGCATTTCATGCCATACCCCTGGAGTATGATTCAAGTTCTCCCCCTAATTGGTAAACTATTTCAAGTGAGGATGGGGATGTTAGATGGCATTTGTTCCAAAACATCCAACCTCTCCCCTATGTTCCTAGTATGGTTCTGACTATGTGACATCAGTGGTTGGGTGTAGTGCTTTCCCTTGACTTTGGTGTCAGCCATATGTCCTGACTTGGCAAAAGGATCTCGGTAGCCCTGGAACTAGCTTACTTCCTCAGTGTCTTTATTACTTCAACCATCAGGATTGGAGGAATTTCTTTTTGTGTCTTTCTCTCACCCCTTTACCCTGAGCCAGAAAATTAACATATGTGGATGAAACCTGAACTCACATGCATCAGAAGCTAAGCCCAACCAAATATACAACTTGAAGAATATCTTCCCATTTGCAGCTCATTCTTAAGCAGCAACATACAGCCAATGAACAAATGGTTGCAATTGTTTTTTGCTCAGAGTGAACAAATGGTTGTTGACTAAAACTTCTGAGTGTGGGAGTCATTTGTCACATTGCTTTATGTAAGGCAGCAGCTAAATGATATAGGTAGGGTACTGTTTCTTATTTTCCACCAGAACCTCATTTTTTAAGGATTTTATTTATTTATTTTTAGAGAGAAGGACAGAGAAGGAGAAAAGAGGGAGAGAAATATCAGTGTGAGAAACATTAATCAGCTGCCTTTCGCATGCACCGGGACTGGGGACTGAAACCACAACCAAGGTAATGTGCCCTAACCAGGAATCACAACTATGAACTTTCACTTTGCTAGAAGATGCCCAATCAACTGAGCCACAGCAGTCAGGGCCAGAACATCATGTTTTTAGCTAACAAAAAGAAATTGTAGTAAAATGGGAAAGGTGCTATCCAGGACAAAAGATGGGTGCTAGAAAACCAAATGGCAGATGCTCACCATGAAGGAGGAGTGAACGAGGTTGTCAAGATAAAAGACTGAATTATAAACAAGAAAGAAGAGTCAAAATAACTGCTGTATATCCTAAAGGTTATAGTTGAACAGAAATGATGAAGGCTCACACCATCACACCAACTAGAATTTACAATAAAGCTCTTTAAGAAGTAAAGAAGCTTTCGGCTATAAGTGAAATGTGACCATGGAGAAACAAAATAAAGGTTCAATGTCTTTTTTAGTTGCTGGTGCTACTGTAAATCCCACTGTCAAATTACAAGGCAGAAAACACATTTCCACTGTTTTTCCCTAAAATAGGAATTATAACATCTACCCTTCTACAATCAACAAAGACAAACCAAGTGAAAACAAAACAAAGAAGTAATAGCAGCTGCTCTCCTTTGCTGATCTTTGCAGCAACCATGGTGATGTTGATCCAGCCGCACCAGCACCTCTCTCCCTACTGCAGTCAGTAGCAGACTGAAAAGTCTCACATTACAATATAGGGGAAACAAACATTCAAGAAAGGTAAAATAATCTATTTGGCCAAACAAAGCAGAAAATCAAATGTATCACTTCTGAGGACAATTGTAAACTGGTTAAACTTTCCTTTGATGCTCAAATTAATTAACAATATTAAACCCAAATAAACACTACTTTGTAGAGACACATCTAAAACAAAATTTGACATGCAACTTTTAAACAAAGGTGGACAATGATGTGGTCATAGAATGCAAAAAAAGTGCATATGTGGCAAATTAACTGCAGACCAAGAAGATTTAAGGGAAAGTCTTTGACCAAGACAAATAGGGTTAGTTCAAATTGACAAAATGTCCAACAACAATGAGTAATCACTTATGCATGTTTATATAATGAATTGGATGGCAAAAAAATCATATAAACCAGAACCCTGTTAGAATAACAATGATTAAACTAAGAGAAACATATTGTTCTGTGAGTTTGACAAGTTTCTTCCTGGTTCCATTGGTCATATTGACCCCAAAATAAATAAACAGGTGATTTGAATAATAAAATTAATGTAAAAATAAAATACATGCTGAAAGACTAAGTTCTAAGTAAGAGGAAGGAATCACAAAGGAAAATATTGATTACGTAGATAGAATAAAAAAGATTTCATAGTATTGTAGGAAGAAAAAATATTAACAGATAAAAATAAAATATGTCACAAATATGGCAAGTAAATAACTATTAACACATATGTTTTAAATAAATAAACAAGATATCTAGCTCCCAGTTAGAATAAAAAAATAAATGCAATAAAAATCCTCATTTTTAAAAAATAAAAATAATAGTAAAATAAAATGTTTGGTGAAACTAGTAATCAAATTGATATACACTATGCAAATGGTGCATATCACTAGTCAATGCGTGACAATAAACCTTGGCCCTACTATGCTATAATGTTTAAGTTACCATCATAACCTTAACAGGGTATTTGAGAGCTTTAAAACTCATCTTTTGAAAGCGAAACCATGTTATGTCTTTGGAAATGTCTATATTGCAGTGAAATAAAGTGCTACAGATTGTACATGGAGAATGAAGACTCATGGCACACAGACACCAAAAGAGAGATTGAAGTTAGATAGGGAACCGTGACCTCGAGTGGTATTCCATGGGATTATTCTCCTGTGTCTTCCTTTCAGTGTTTTCCCAAGGTATCGCAAAGTATTATTTTTAGCATAAGTATATGTCATAATAAACATAACTGAGAAAATCTATAGAAGACATTTAAACCTCATTTGTTAAAAAGTGTATTTTTCTATAATGAACAGTTCATTATCTTTTTCACTAAAGTATATATTTCCTGAAAATTATTCTAATCAGCTTCTAATGTCCTGTACACACAATATTCTGGCTCTGGGATAAAAGTATGAAAGTTGGTATCGTCTTCAACTACCCTAAGTTGAAATTTTTTGTGCTTTATTGCTTGTTTCCAATGCTGTTAGTGCTACTTTGTACTTCAGGGGTATGTTTGCCAACACAGCTCTGAGATGAAGTTAGAAGTTGTGGCCCTGGCAGTAATAACCATGATTCACAAAGCCTCAGCTTGGATCAAACAAGTAGTAAAGGTGATAAATGGTGTAATAAATAAAAATGACTCTAATTAAAGTGAATTGTTTGCAGTACCTATTAAAAGATAAACAGTAAAGAAAATTATTAGAGAAGTGCCCAAAGCTAAATGCCACCAAAGCAGCAAACAATATGTCAGAAAATTCTATTTGATATTTTGCAAATATACTGACTTGAATATTAAGTAACATAGATGAGAGAATAACATATAGCATATCAAGTTCATCTGGGTAAGACAACGTTATATAAGAGGCCCTACTTATCTGCTTTAATTTTCTTTACCTTCAAATCAAAACAAATCAGACAAAACTAATTTGATGTACAAATCCACCCATAAAATTATTTGGCATGTTTCTAAATGTAATATGATTATTATCTGAGCAGGACTGAATACACATTTTATGATCACTCCATTGTGTTGAAGCATAATTATAATGAGTTTCTAGTATTAAGAGTCAAATATATTTAACAAGCTACTGAAGTATTTATCTATAAGTTCCTAAAAATATTTTCTTAATGTTCAATCCAATTCATTGTTTTTGTCCTTTCTGGAGTCTCCTTTGATTTGCCTTTTTTTAAAACATTTTGTAGTGCATCCCAAATCTTTTTCAATTTGAGCTAAATTATGTTACCAGTGCAGGTAATCTCAGTCTCCATTTAGATTCTTCCTCAAAATTTATTTTAAATGTATTGATTTGAAATGGTATACTGATAATAACATTTTATTTTTAAACAATATGTTCTGCAAACTCCATGACTAGTTACTAATTTGTTAACTGTATTCTTTACCTGGAATTCCCTGGTAAATTAAATATATGCATTTGTTACCATAGTGAAATCTTAACACCTGGATCTTGTTGTTAGAGGTACTGTGTCTTAGACTTCTGTCTAGTTGACATATTTGTTTATTCATCCTTTTTATAATTTAAATAAACAAATATTTTGAAACATACTTTCTATGTTATGATTCATGTGTTGTGTTAAAAATATAAGATGATTTATTCAAAGACAAGGTTTTGTAGGAAAGCCATAGACTTGAGTCAAATGTTTTGAGTTTAATGTGTGATGTTATCTCTGTTGAAGTGCCCTGCTTTTAGACCGTCACATCTTTATGCTTATATTGCTATATTCTTTGTTAGAGGTTGGCTTTGTACCTCCAAGTGCCACTCATTTCAGCCCACATTTCATTGACTGACAGGCTTTTGCCCCTTGGGCATTGACTTCTTATTGCTGTTGCCACCTTTCTGCATTTTCAATTGTCACTTTCCTGATTAACACTTATGAACATTTGTTAACATTTCACTTTCTTTTAGATGGCGTAAAGACGATTTAAAGCAAATATTTAGGGAACTCAATAACTGTGGACTGTTAGGAAATATCATTATCACCAGCCAACAATAGGACAACCTGGCCAGCAAATGAAAAGCCATGTGTCAATATCTTGTATTTAGCAAATGCATAGGTTAGACCAGGAGATAAAATATCTATGATAATTTCATCATAGAAGTTGAGAAGTGAAAACAAAATAACAGTGTAAAATGTATTCATGTCTTGTAAATGCACACTGTATTTATGGGTCCCTGCCTCTGTTTAGAAATGTATAGATCCTTAGTTTTATACTATCTGGATAAGTACCTTTCATCAAGGTAGTAAGACTGAGACTCAAAAAAGAGTATACAACTTTATGAAGGTCACAAAGATGGTTAAGATGAAAATTAGAAGTCAGTGTCATTATTTACAATGCCACATTATGTCTCTTACATACTAGTAACAGTTGCTAATCAAGATGTATATTCAGGATAGAAATAGCTCTGTCACAATCTACTTCATATGTACAAATCCTGTTGTCCAAAACATCAGTTTGGTATATTATATTTTCACACATTTATTTATAACTTTTGAGAGCAAACTTGGTATCCTATAAAATTTACAGATAAAATGACTGTAATAAAAGTTTATAAGGCCTAAATAAGTAAGTTATAAATTACAATGCTAAACATAAATGTTATAAAAATTTTGTGTGTGAATAGCCAAATAGAGTTTTATGAAATTTAAGATGAGGTGGTTAATAAATAGATAAATAATACATAGGTGGATGGATGGATGGAAGACTAGATAAATAGGTAAATAGATAGATGATAGGTAGAGGGATAGATATTTTTTCTTTTTTTAAACTGGATTTTTATTTTTCATTTGTATTATTTTTATTAAGTATTTTATTATTGTTCTATTACTGTTGTCCCTATTTTTCTCTTTGCTCTCCTCTGCCCAGCCCACCTCCTGCTCCAACAGTCAATCTCCACCCTGTTGTCCAGGTGGGTCATTCATACATGTTTCTTAACTAGTCCCTTCCCCTCCTTTCCACTGTTATCTGCTTCTCCTTTCCCCTTAGGTCACTGTCAGTATATTCCTTGTTTCCATGTTCCTGGTTCTATTTTGCTCATTTGTTTGTTTTATTCATTAAGTTCCTCTTATAGGTGAGATCATACTTTGTCTTTCACCATCCAGTTATTTTCACTTAGCATAATACTCTCCAGTTCTATTCATGCTGTTGCAAAAGGTAGGAGATCCTTCTTTCTTTCTGCTGTGTAGCATTCCATCATGTAAATGTACCACAGTTTTTTAATCCACTCATTTACTGATGGGCATTTAGACTGTTTCCAATACTTAGCTATTGTAAATCATGTTGTTGTGAACAAAGTGGTGCATAAATTCTTTTGAATTGGTGTTTTAGGATTCTTAGGGTATAATCCCAGCAGTGGAATCACTGGATCAAAGGCAGTTCCATTTTTAGTCTTTTGAGAAAATTCCACACTGTTTTCCACAGTGGCTGCACCAGTCTACATTCCCACCAACAGTGCACTAGAATTCCCTTTTCTCCACAACCTCCCCAGCACTTGTCATTTATTGATTTGTTTATGATGGCCATTGTGACCAGTGTGAAGTGGTATCTCATTGTGGTTTTAACTTGCATCTCTCTGATGGCTAGAGATGCTGAGCATCCTTTCATGTGCCTATGGCTCCTTTTTATGTCCTCCTTGGAGAAGTGTCTGGTTAGGTCCTTTGCCCATTTTTTAATTGGATTGTTTGTCTTCCTGGTGTGGAGTTGTGTGAGTTCTTTATATGTTTTGGAGATCAAACCCTTGTCCAAGGTATCATCGGCAAATATATTTTCCCATATCATTGGTTCCCTTTTCATTTTGCTGATGTTTTCTTTAGCCATGCAGAAATTTTAATTTGATTTAGTCCCACCTTTTTTTTTTTATTCTTTGATTTCCCTTTCCCTAGGAGATATATTGGCAAAAATATGGCTGTGTGGGATATCTGAAATTTTCCTGCCTGTGTTTTCCTCTGGGACTTTCATACTGTTGTGATTTATATTTAAGTCTTTTATCCATCTTGAGTTTGTTCTGTTGTATGGTATAAGTTGGTGGTCTAATTTCATTTTTTTTTCATGCACCTGCCCAGGTCTCCCAACACCATTTATTGAAGAGGACAGTTTTACTCCATTTTATGCTCTGCCTTCTTTGTCAGATATTAATTGACCATGGAGATGAGGGTTTATTTCTGGGCTCTCTTCTGTTTCATTGAACTATGGGTCTGTTATTATGCCAGTACCAGACTATTTGATTGCACTAGGCTTATAATAATCAGGTATTGTATCCATCCTACTTTGTCCTCAAGGTTGCTGAAGCTATTTGGGGTCATTTTAGGTTCCATATAAATTTTTGTTCTAGATGTGAAATATGCCATTGGTATTTTTATAGAAATTACATTGAATCTACAGATTGCTGTAGGTAGTATGGACATATTAATGGTGTTAACTCTTCCAATCCATGAACACAGTATATGCTTCCTTTATTTGTGTCTTCCGTCATTTCTTTCTTCAGTGTCCTATTGATTTCTGAGTACTACTCTTTTACCTCCTTTGTTAAGTTTTTTCCTAGGTACTTTATTTTTCTTATTGCTATAGTTAATGGGATTTTTTCCCTAGTTTCATGTTTCTTATATTTCATTGTTGGTGTAAAGAAATGCTTGATTTTTTAAATATGACTTTGTATCCCACTATTTTGCCAAATTCGTTTATTAGGTCAAGTCTTTTTTTTGTTGTTGTTAAGACTATAGGGTTTTCTATGTACATTATCATGTCATTTGCAAATAATGAAAGTTTTATTTCCCCCTACCTAATTTGGGTGTCTTTTATTTGTTTTTCTTGTCTGATCATTGTGGCTAGAACTTCCAATACTATGTTGAATAAAAGTGGTGAAAGAGGTCACTCTTGTCTTGTTCCTGATTCATTGTTGACAGTGGGGCGTTAAAATCCCCTATGATGAGTGTAGTACTGTCGATATCTTTCTTAAAGTTCTTCATGATTTTCCTTATATATTTAGGTGCTCTTATATTGGGTGCATATATGTTTACAAGGGTTATATCCCTTGATGGACTATTTACTTGAGTATTATGAAGTGACCTTCTTGTTTCTTTTTATGGTCTTTGTTTTGAAGTCTATTTTTTTCAAATATAAGTATTGCTATCCCAGTTCTTATTTTCATGTCTGTCTGCTTGGAATATTTATTTCCATCCTTTCTCTTTCAACCTGTGTAGATCTTTTATTGTGAGGTGGGGCTATTGTAGACAGTATATATGTGGGTCATGTTTTCCTATCCATTCAGCCACCTTATGTCTCTTTTATTATATAATCTTTATTATATTTGTTCCATTACCATTTAGTCCCATTATATGTCTCTCCCCCAAACCTTTGTCTTAAGATTGGAGCTTTTAATTCATTTACATTTAAGGTTATTATTGATAGGTACTTATACATTACCTTTTCTCCCATTCATCTGTTTCTCTCTCTCACTCTCTTTCTCTCTCTCTCTCTCTCTGTCTTCATCTTCCTCTTCTTAGAGCAGTCCTTTCAGCATCTCTTGCAATGCTAGTTTGGTGGAGATGTATTTGTGTGCGTGTGTGTGTCTAGGAAACTCCTTATTTTGCCTTCCATTTTAAATGAAAACCTTACTGGATAGGATAGTCTTGGTTGCAAGACTTTGCTTTTGATTACTTGGAATACTTCTAGCTATTCTTTTCTGGCTTGTAGTGTTTCTGTTGAGAAATCAGCTGATAGTTTTATTATCTCAATAAAGCTTATATTGACATTGATCTTCCTTCTGTGTTACTTCCTGTTTCTCCTTTGCTGCCTTTAAGGTTCTCTCTCTGTCTTTAAATTTTGCCATTTTAGTTATGATATGTCTTGGATTGAGCCCCTTTAGGTTCATCTTTATTGGGACCCCCTGTGCTTCCTGGACTTTCATGAATTTTTCTCACATCAAGGTAGGAAAGTTTTCTGTCATTGCCTTGTTAAACAAGTGTTCTATTCCTTGCTCCTCTTCTTCTCCTTCTGATAACCCTATGATACAAATAATATTATATTTCATGTTTTCTTTCAGCTCCCTTAAACCACCTTTGTTCTTTTTGAGTCTTTTTGTCATTTTGTCATTCTGTCTGGAAGATTTTTCTACCTTGTCCTCCATCTTACTGATTCGACCCTCTGCTTCATCTAGCCTATTTTTAATTCCTTCTAGTGCGTTCTTAATTTCAGATATTATATTCTTCATTTCCTCCAGGCTCTTATTCATAGTTTCTATATCCTTTTTCATACTGATTTAGTTCCCAGTAAGTTCCTTATAGCCTCCATAGAGTTCTTTGTAGTTCTCACTGAGCTCCTTGAGCATCCTTATAACTGTTATTTTGAACTCAGTGTCTGATGGATTGCTTGCCTCTATTTCATTTAGCACTCTTTTTGAGGATTCCTCCTTTCCTTTTGATTGGGGGTTGTTTCTTTGTCTCCCCATTTTAAGTGACTCTTTTTGTTTGTTTTGTTGTCTTCATGGAATGGTCTTTTGTGGTAGGAGACCTGTGGGACTCAGTAGTGTAGTCTCCTTGATCTCCTGAGCTAGACTGTCTTGGGATGCCCTTTATGGCATTTATGTGTGCTCCGTTGTTGTAATTTGGTTTGGTGGTAGTTGGGTCATTCTTTGGAGAGTTCTCCCCTCCCGCTGGTTGTTTGAGAGTCACACAGCTCACCACATCTCGTATGTTATACAAGTACTGCCAGAACAAACAAACAACCCAGGAAATAAAACCCACTCCTGTAGCAATAACACCCTCCCACAACCACACTATGTACAGCAAATGAGTCAATATTAATAAAGGTGTAAAGAGATTGATGATTGTAAGAAAGGAAAAAGGAATATGAGATGACTAACTGCTAGAAAAATGATTTCAGAGTGAAGAGAGAGGAGAAATAATAAGAGTAGGGAATAGAAACAAGGTGAAGAAAGAAAGAAAATAGAATTTACATTGTAATTTTAAAAAGGGGGAGAAGGCAAAATGGAGTAAGAAAAGGGAAGAGTATAGTATGAGGTTTAAAAAAATTAAAACAATAGTGAAAAAAATAGGAAGAAAATTGGAGAAAAAGACCTAACACAGCAATATCAACAACAAATGAGCAAAGGTTAATATAGGTGGAATGGGAATAAGAAGGAAAAAAAGAAAAATGCTTATGAGATGTCTAGAGGAAAGAAATGTAATTTTGAAAGGGTAGAGGGAGAAGAAATACTAAGGGTGAGGAATGAGAACCAGGCTAAGACTGGGAAAAAGTAACATTTAAAACAAAACAAAGCAAAAAAAAAACAGTGAATGGGCAGGAGGAAGGTAATATGAAATAGGAAGGGGGAATGGTAAAATATGAGATTTTAAATATAAAAACAGTAAAGACTTAGGGATAAAATTGAAGAAATGCAACACCACCATATCAACAATCAAGAAGCAAAGACTGATAAAAGTGGAGAGATAATAAGGGTATTTTAAGACCGGAAAAAAGAATGTGAGAGGCCTAATGACAAGAAAAATGGTTTTGAGAAGCTGGAGAGGGTGGAATACTAAGAATGTGAAATAGAACTAGTTGTAGCAAGAGAGAAAATAGAATTTAAAACAAAATTAAGAAGAGGAAGGAAGAAGGTAAAATGGAATAAGAGAAAAGAGGAGCAAAATGTGAGATTTGAAATAAACTAAAATAAGAAAAAAAACTAGAGAAATAATAGGCACAAACTTGAAGGAAAAGAAGTGAATGTTAAAAAGCTATGCAAGAGGGAAAATAATGCAAATCATGACTAGACTGTGGTGGAATTCCTCTCAGTAGAACCATGTTTACCACTGTCTTCTCTTTCTGGATCCACCCCTGGTATGTATGCAGATGCCGTCCTAGTCTGGTCTTAGGCAGCCTGTTTGAGATTATAGCTGACCCCACAGTCTGTGGCGTCTCCTTCAGGTTTCACTGCTCCCCCACGGTTCTGCCCTGCTGGCTTTCCATCAGCTCAAGGCCTAGAAGTGTTTCATTTAAAGAGCTGAGGGGACTGTCAGTACCTTCTCCACCTGCCTCCAGAGGGGGCCTATGGAGTATTTGAGAGTGTGGGAACCCTGGGTCACTGCAGGGGTGGGAGGTTCCATCTTCAGCGAAAATGGTGGGAGTGTTTTCCCACACTCTCATCCCACATCTTGGTCTATCCCAGATTCTTTAAAAAAATGTATGGTTTCTGGTGAATCAGCTGTCTGCTTCCTGTGAGGGGCCGATCTGTGTAAAAGGGGCAGCTCTTTCCTTGTTGGCACGGACAGCAGCTTTGTCTAGGCACTGAGGCTGGATGGGGCCCTGAACACCTCTTGTTGCACCTGTCTTATCTCTCTGTTCTGCTGACCCAAGGAACAGTGTACATTCCTAGTGTCTGGTAGAAAGGGACCTTTCAGAGTTTTTCTTTTTTTCCCTCGTGGAAATGTGTCCAGCAAGGGGCTCCTGAGCCTGGCCTCACTGATCTGGAGAGCCTGTAATCTCTCAGGTTGAGTTCTGGCACACTCGCCTGTGAGGGGACCTGCCTGGTTGTAGCAAATCTCAAGTGTTCATCTCCTGGCTATCCAGTCCCTAGCCTGCCACTCTTGCAGGAGAATCAGGCCCAAACTTTCATTTCTACATAGTCCCTGCTCACCAGACATGCTGGATTGGGTCCCACAGTCCCTTCAGTGTGACTCTATCACTCTGAGTTCTTTGTTGGCAGAACCTCTGAACACGCGCAAATGCAACAAGCACAGGGTCCCTGCTGAGTCGTGAGCCTTGTGTCAGCTCCTCTTTTAAAAGAGATTTTGTGTGACCCCCACACTGCATTACAGTGCCCTCAGGAGCCTGTTCTCTGTGAGCTTCTCCTCCCCCCAAAGGATGAAGTCTTTCTTGATCAGGGCTCTCACAGTTTTAGATTAAACTCCTCACTGGATCTGTCCCAGATGACACTGGGAAGAGCCCCACAGTGATACTATAACACAGGACAGTGGTGGGTCACTCTCACTGCTCCCTCCAATGATTCTCAGCCTCGGGCGGGCCTGCTCCCACCATGCTGTCTTTGCAACCAGCACTGCTCTGGCTGTCTCTTTCTGCCCCTGGTGCTCAAGCCTCCTGAGCGGAACTTCAGCCTCCTCAGTTAGATTATGTCCTGTTCACAGTTCCCAAGGTGGCCAGGTCAGGGAGGCAACAGCCCCTTCTCCCTCAAGTACCGCAGTCCCCAGATCCTAGCTCTTGGCAGTGGGGGGGGGTGAATTCCCTGACCATGGTGGAGGGCACAGAAACATGTCTGGGTGCCAAGGTGTGGGCACTCTGGAGGCTTCTCCCAGAGGAGGATATTTTAAATTCCTCAAAATGACTCCTGCCTCAAATCTGTGCAGCCAGAAGTGCTGGGGTGAGTAGCACTGACCGAAGTTGCTCTGCTAGGAGAGTCCAGACTGCCCACTCCCAAATGTCATGTAGGCAGGCAGGCTCTTGCCCACTCATGCACATGCCCCGCACTCATCTCCATACACAGTCACACATGATCTCACTTGCTGTCAGCCTGATTTTCAAGTTGATTGCTCTGTGGTTTAGCTGCTAGACTGGTCTGAGTCTGGAAGCAAGCAGACAGAGCTTCCAGCTACACTGTAGCCATCTTGGATCTAAATAGGTAATTTTTCTTGCCTTTGTAATGACTACATTACAAGGTGAGGCAAAAGTAAGTTCACAGTTGTGAGTACACAAAACACAGAATTTATTCTTATATTATTATCCATATAAATAATTGTAAACTTATTCTTCCACCTCCCTCTATTTTCTGGAAAAACTATCATGAATACAATATTTAAAATTAAAAGGTGTACTTGCAATAATTAACTTCAGTATTCTCACTATAAAATTAAACATTTTTCTTTATTTTTAATGATAAAAATTTGTGGTGGCATTTATATACCACAATCAACTTTTGATATAATTTAGGTCACCTTCTTTTTAAATCAAAATTCCATGTTTTGCAACAGAATAGTCAGATATTTCTCAGGTTAGAAACTCAAACACACTTTTATATTGATTAATGAAAATATAGATATCTAGATCTTATGATAAATATTAATAAAAAAGTCCAGTACCAAAAGGTAGAAATCTGCATAAAATATATTAAAATGTTTGAGCTATTGAATTACTGGGTTGCCCAAATACAATACTAAAATCTACATGGAAGAAAAAATGAATTACCTAAGTAGAATCACCAAAGGGTAACTCTTTTGTTTTTATGAGAAGTTCCTTTTAAATTGAACTAGTTTTTGAATTAACCCAATTACACATCATTATTCAACTATGATATTAAATTTAGAAAATTTAATTATGTGCAAATACTTTCACAGGAATATCATAGTGACAACGGAACATTTGAAAGTTCATATTTAGAAAGTATTAATTACATGTATTAATTTATTTAAGAATTATTTTTATTAAGTATCATTTAAAAGTGAAAATTATTTTAATTGCATAATATATGATTAATAGAGTTAAACAACAACAACAGAAAAAGCCCAGCATACCATGGGAAAAATAAAAGTATTAAAGAGCTTTTAAAATTCTTTGGCAAAAATTCTCCATGATCTGGAAAAGGAAGAAGTGTTTTAAGAATGAACATTAAATGACTTCCATTTTTCTATTTTCAGTATATTCTGTATGGATATAAAATTTTCAGCTTCTGCACAGCAGAAGAAACCATCAGCAAAATGAAAAAAGATCCACTGAATGGGAGAATATATTTGCCAATGATACATCTAATAAGGGGTCGATTTCCTATATATATAAAGAATTTATACCACTGAACAGAAAGAAAACAAACAATTCAATTAAAAATGGTTCTAGAACCTGAATAGACACAGAGTCCTCTAAAGAGGACATACAGATGGCCAATTGACACATGAAAAGATGCTCACCATCACTAACCATCAGAGACATGCAAATTAAAACCACTGTGACATACAACCTCACACCTGTCAGAATAGCTGTCATCAATAAATCAACAAACAACAAGTGCTGGGAGAATATGGAGAAAAGGGAACCCTAGTGTACTGTTGGTGGAAATGTAGGCTGGGGCAGTCACTATGGAAGACACTTATAGAATTTTCTCAAAAAGTTAAAAATAGAACTGCCTTTTGACCCAGTGATCCCACTTCTAGGAATATATCTTAATGATCCTGAAAAAACAATTGAAAGAATATATGGGCCCCTCTGTTCACAGCAATGTTACTTACAATAGCCAAGATCTGGAAACAGCCTATATTCCCATCAGTAGATGAGTAGATAAAAAAGCTGTGGTACATTTACACAATGGAATACTATGCAACTATAAAAGGAAGAAATTCTCACCTTTTGTGACAGCATGGATGAATCTGGAGATTGTTATGCAAAGTGAAATAAGACAGTTGGTGAAAGACAAATACCATATGATTTCACTTATATGTGGAATATGATGAACAAAATAAACTGATGAGCAAAATAGAAACAGAACCATGGTTATATGGAAGAGGCTAACAACTGTCAGAGGGACAGGTGGAGGGGTTAACTGGGTGAACAAAGGTGAAGGGATTAGCCAAAGAATATATATGCATAACAGATACAGACAGACAACATTATGGTGATGGGTGGTTAGAGGGAGGTGTGTGCATAGGTGTGGGGGAGGTAGACATGGGAGGGAAGGAATGGAGACATTTGTAATAGTGTAAAAGATAAAAATAAAGTAAAATATTTTTAAAAATTAAAATTAAAATAATAAAAATTTATTGGAATGCATTACCAAAACACCTTTCCCCTTAAATTTTAACAACAAACCATATTTAATTTTTTTTTATTTTTCCTAATGCCTTTTTAAAAACTATAATGACAAAAGACATGGAAAACTACCTCTCTACGTCAAGAATACGCCTTTACTGAGTAAATATAGTAGACTTGCAAAGAAACACTGAAAGGACAAAATTAAAAGAGAGAGAGAGAGGCAGGGAGGGAGGGAGATAGAGACAAGGAGGGAAAGTTAAGGGCCTTGTTTTCAAATCTATATTTTGTGCAAAAAAAGAAAAATTATTTTAATTCTCTCTAGTTCTACCCTTGCTGTTGTAAAGGGTAGAAATTCCTTCTTTCTTTCTGCTGCATAGTATTCCATTGTGTAAATGTACCACAGTTGTTGTTTTTTTGTTTGTTTGTTTGTTTGATCCACTCCTTTACTGATGGGCACTTAGCTAAGTGAAAAAAACCAGGCAGTGAAAGACAAATACCATATGACCTCACCTGTAACTATAACCTAATCATCAAAACAAGCAAATGTGCAAAATAGAACCAGAGACTTGGAAATAAAGAACAAGCTGACAGAGACCAGAGTGGGCAGGGGAGGGGAATAATGGGGGAAAGAAGGGGAAGGGACAAGCCAAGGAATACAAATAAAGGACTCACGGGCACAGACAATGGTGGGGATTAACTGTGGAAGTGGGTGGGGGTGAGCAATGGAGAAAATGTGGGACAACTATAATTGAACAACAATAAATAAAAAAGAAAGAAAGAAAAAAAAACTATCAAAATGTTTTATTTTGAAGTGAGAAAAAATGAAGAAAAATAAATTTCTATACCTTAAGCTATTATAGAACAATATTTTCTTCTAAAATTCTATAAACATATTTTCATTTTGATTCAACTGAGTATGATGCATTTAACATAAGGAAGCTAGTGAAGCAATTTTATCATCATAATGCAAATATTTGGGACTACAGATATATATAAAACATAAAAATCCTCTTACTTTTTAATCATTTCCTTATTGATAGGTATAATGTAAAAACTTTTAAATGTGCTTTTCAGACTTACAATAAAATATTTTATAATTAAAGTTTAACAAACTTTAAGAGTTTATTCCAATAAAGTTGGATCAGGAAACATCATAAGTTTAAAATTAATACTTTGAGAAATTGAAAAAGAAATATTAGATAGAATGTATAATGAACAGAATCTTAGCACACTCTCGCTAATTAATAAATGTTAATTTAAGATAAACTATTTTGAAATGTATTATTTGACAGGGCAGTGACTCAGAAATAATAAGGTTTTATTTATTATCACTTTCTTGGTTAGCACTTGTACTTCTCTATACAAGTAAAACTGAAAAAAAATCAAATATGCATCATTCTTACAGTTATGAAGGGAACTGAACCCAAACTTGTTCTTTTTCTAGATTTAATTATAGAGGTCTCTTAAATACTATTTTTCTCTTATTGAAGTAAGATAACTTTCTAGAAGAACATTTTTCTCTCTATTAAAATAGAGAAAATTCTTCCTTAGAAGAGTCATTAATCTTCACATACACACACACACACACACACACACACACACACACACAGAGTTAAAAGAATGATCTATCATAATTCTGATGACAATATGGTTTTAATCTGTTTTGGCATTTTATGTATTCTTTGCTAAATCAAACCTAAATCAGCGTAAACAAAGAGCTCTACACCAAGTCCAAATTAGAACAAAAAAATTAAGAATAAAGAATCTTTGTCTACACCTGGCCTTCTATATTAAAGCCACAATTATAAAAACAGAAGAAAGTGCTTAGTATAGTAAGTAATCATTAATAAAAGCATAAGATACTATGTTACTTATTGATTTTATATTCCTTAATGTTTCCAAATTTTTTCCACCATTTCCCCCCTTGAAAACCACATTTTCCTACTTTAAAAGAATACGATTTTCATATTCTGTTTTAATCTTTAAAGTAATAAACATATTTGATCATTTAACTATTCTCTCGAAATCCTTTCAGAGAAAACTACATATGAGAGCTGTCTCAGGGTTTTCTAATTCCACAGTGGACAAGCAATAAGGAGTATTATTTATTGAATGCTTGCTTACTACATGCCGTTTACTAGGTGTTTTATGTATTTTATCTCATTTACCATCATCAATGGTCCTTTGAGGTACTTATCATTTGCCCTGTTTTACAGATGGGAAATCTGAGGCTCAGAGATACACTGAGGTATTACAATTCAGGTTTATTTAACTTAGATAATATACTCTAAGTCACCACTCTGTACTTTCTAAAACATTGGATTTTTCAAGTAGCTCTTAGATTCTTGTGAACCAAGTATGGTGTATAAATGGCACATTCTTTGATCCTAAGCCAAGGAGAAATATCACCAATCAACAGTCTCACAGAAAACTTCTTTTCAGGTAGTTATTTAGTGTTCCCCCATGCAGGTATGTAACATTAATTCAATTATTGCAACTTTTTGATATTGACTACCAATAAAAAAAGCAAATTTATTTTTGTTGTATCTTTGGTTGTTCATATAAGAGCTTTCTCCTCTTTTTTTAAAAAAACTTTTTTTGTTTGCTTTTGAGGAAAACACATAATTTACAATGATGTATCTGAGTTTAAAAGAGGATAAAAATATCTTGTAGAAGAATTCTCAGTCATCTAATAGGATATTGTTCAAAAAACTAAAGAAAAACTCCAAAATTAGTCTTACCGAAGACTTTAACAGATTCCTCTCATATGAAGATTATAATAAAATTCTAATATTTGAATAATATTGTATAATATTATCTCCTCCTCCTAGGGCTCCCAAATTCTTATCACTAGGTTGAAAATTAATTATTTAGAGGTTTCTGAAATTTCCCTTAAGGAGTATTTGACTCGTTTTGTTAATCTTGAAGAGGGAAGGTAACAGGGTCTCATCTTCCTCTATAAGGTGAAAGAATATTATTAAATAACTATGGAATTACTCCTTATGTGAACTTTATTCTACTTTTTAAGTATATGAATTTTGACTGAAATTAATATATGAATAGATGAGTGAATAACAACCCCAGAGAGTGTAGAAGAGCATGACTTTTATTTAAATTGTTTGTGAAGATTGTAAAATTTTAATTATCTTTAAATTGTCTCCCTTGAGCCAACAAAAGCTGAGTCCAGTTTGCTACTGCTGCCGCCCAGCCACCTCCTTACTGTATCCTCGAAGGAAACTTCAGGTGAAAACTACCTAGCAGAATCCTGTCAATCCTAGACACAGAAGATAAAAATAATAGATTTTTGTAATCCACAGACACAAAAAAGAAAATTGTACTTTTTTCTGTTTTAAGCTACTAAAGTTTAGAAGTTTTGTTATATAGTAATAAAAAATTGGAAGAAACTTAAGGACATACAAGTTCTGGCAGAAGTCAGGCCTGCCTGAGTGGTTGGTAGGGTCATCATATGGATGTAATAACTTATAGTTTTAATTTGAACACTTCACCTACAATGTCACATGGTGTACTTGAGTGTGATATTATTATGTCACAGAATTACATGCTTATGATTTTGTAATAAAAACTGAGTGTTATAAGTGCCAAACGCTGTATAGAATATATTAGAATCCCTGTTTTAAGACAATTTTGGAAATGAATATTTGGTACTTATGCATATTAAATAATTATTTGTAAATTTCAAGGTCTGATTATCGTAACTTGGAGAGTAATCTTTGGAAGTTTACACAACTTTTCTTCAGCTTAGTTTTCTCATGTATTAAACATGAGTAAAAATATAGGGAATTAAATTGAAAATAATATGTATAATATAACTAACACAGTAACTAGTTCATATTAGTTTGTTGATAAATTTTGTTCCCTCATGTGCTATATTTTTATCAAATATTAACATAAAATGATATCTAATAACCTCAACAATTAGAAAAGTAAATGAAACCAATTTAGGAAGAACAATTTCAGAACATGGGGCAATTTTGAGAAAAGTATATGAAAAAGCAGCCCTGCCTTTGTTGAATACCTATGAAGAGGCAATCCCTAGGATAGACAAATTTTTATATTTAACATTATTTAATGCTAACAACCAGCCTTGATGAAAGCAGGGCTGAAACAATAGCAGTGTTTAGAATACCTTGTTTGTGAATAAGTAACAGCTGAAATCATATCACTAAGGATAATCAAGTGACTACTATATTACTTGGAGAAAGTTGAAGTATCAGCAAATTTGAACAATAACTAGGTACATTGAATGGTAAGGTGATTTCTGTTCTCTAGGTCAAGGGAAATTCCTCACAGACTGTGTATAGGGATGGTTCTACTTTTAACATCAGACTGTTTTTGAAAGTGACAGTCTGTCACTGTGGAAGAGCCAATATAATAAATGTACTGTTATTGAAAAGTATTTTATTTTCTATTTAAATATATTGCATGCAAATATATTTAAATGCAAAGAAGAGACATTTCTAACATCTTTTTGCTAGTCATTAAAAGCATTTATTGCTATCCAATTCCCAAGAAACATGGGAGGTAGGTTACAAAGTAAAAGATATAATAAGATGAACATTTAGAAAGTGAGAACCAAGCCCAAATGGAAAACTTGGAAAGCAATATAAAAACCAATTTCACCATGGCTGTTATACATAGCAATGTTTGAGAAAAACTAAATGCAGGATACTCACTGGCTGATATGGAATAGGTAGTGGACACCTGTTCTTTTTCTTCACCAAATAGAAAAGCAAAGTAATTGAGGGGTGAAATAAACTATGAAAAGGTAATGAGGGTTGTTGAAGCAAAAATAAGAGGAACTAAGACTGCTGAGGGGGAAGAACCTTTTAGAAGTGAGCTTCTGCCAAAAAGGTTACTATTGAGCAATTTTCTAATTCTGGTTGATTACAGAAGATTGACTATCCCAGTTAAGTGGCAATAGAGAACAAATACTCAGAGAAAAATGGAACTAGTAAATGTTTCTTAGAGATTTGAGGGGCCACAAACATATAGCCGGTTTTTCCCCAAGTACATTTGCTGAATATTTGGATTCTATGGGACTGAAATGAAACACCTGAACTGAAAGCCCACAGAAAACCGAACAGAGAATGTTTGTTAGTTTTCTGAGACAAGGATATGATTCCTTTATGTAGAAAGTGACCCTTTATAAAACCCTATAGGACCAGGGAGACCATAGCTACAGTGGGACTTTTCAGGACTGTAACACAGCTGTGGTAAAGCAAATCCCTGATTAGATTCAAATGATCAGAAGCTATTTTAGCACTTGAGAACAAAGGGCTTACTTTTCCTGCTCCACAGGGGTGTCCAACCTGAGGCCCATGGGCCACATGCAGCCCAGGATGGTTATGAATGCGGCCAAACGCAAAATCGTAAATTAAAACACTATAAGATATTTTAAATTAAAACACTTAAAACATTATGAGATATTTTTGTGATTGTCACAATGTATTCAATGTGTGGCCCAAGACAACTCTTCTCTCAGTGTGGCACAGAGACACCAAAAGTTTGAACACCCCTACAAAGGTCAGATAGTAAATATTTTTGGCTTAGCAGGTCACACAGTGTCTTCCACCAACTTCGTAACTATGTCAATTTATTGCAAATATAGTCATAGACAATATGCAGGTGGATAACTATGGCTGTGTTCCAACAGAACTTTATTTGCAAAAACAGGAAACAGATTTGTCAAGAATCTGCTTTAGAGCTAAACATTTTAGACCACAAAACTAACAAACATTAGGTTACACACATCTTACAATACACATAACCTCATTCTGTTAAAAAACTCGAAACATCAAACTGGAAAAAAATAAAACTAGTTCTGCTTTGGCATCTAAAGTATCGTAGTTTAGAAATGAAAAATACTTCATCTTTCCTTTAAGCAGTTATTGCTATGCATTGTTATTAACATAAAATTTATCTAATTGTACACATATCCAATAGTTTTTATGTATTGTATGTATATATACTTTAAAAATATAAATTAATGTTAAAATGTAGTAAAACAAGCACCAAAAATAAAGGATATTTTGTATAGTTAAGTTAATATTTTTGTATAACTTCTAATAGTCAGACGAATTCACAGAGAGAACTCAGAACACATGGAGAAGTAAATGTTGATCTCGATCACATAGATTATACTATCTCCATAACATTTCTCTCCGTGAGAATTCTCTCTGTGAGAAATTTCTGCCATTTCAGAATTTTCTCTCTAATGGGGCTCTAGAATACTGCTAATTTATTTTTCTATGTAAAGGGATCTACGTGCTTTAGAGTTTAGACAAGGATATAGTAAGTGAACATTTCTCATGGAATCTAGAAGTATCACTGACCTTCTTACATTGTTCCAGAAATGATCTCAGTTACTAGATAAATCCTCTCAGTAATGCAAATTAGCAATAGCAAAACTGTGGTTTCAAGGTAAATAGTAATTGTAAGAATAAAAACATTTTAAAATGCAAATTGCTTTCTACATTTTTTAGCCTTTGGAATACTTTTTAAAATATGTATGTATGTATGTATGTATGTATGTATATATTTATGGAAATAGCTATAATATCTCATTTCTAAATTTTTCTGGGATTTATGAAGCAATATCCATTCTGCCTTAAGTAAAGGACCTTGAACTTCCTTTAGAGGATTCTTGAAGACTGGGAATCGAAAAAAGTAGGGAACTTTTGGTGAAATTGGGAGGAGGGCTCACAATGTTTGACTGCAAATGAACTACAAAAATTCTCTAACTGAGATAATTTAAAGGGAAAATTAGAAAACATAGGAACTTGATCTGTTAAACTTATTAGTTATTAAATTTATGTAAGCAAGTAAATCAGGAAGTCTGGTTCTTTATAGCTTTAGGGAAAATCATAGCAGTTGTTTCTTAAAAGTTTTTCATTTTTTTTAATTTCACATCTCATTTGAAATGA
Source organism: Mormoops blainvillei (assembly GCA_004026545.1). NCBI lineage: Eukaryota > Metazoa > Chordata > Mammalia > Chiroptera > Mormoopidae > Mormoops > Mormoops blainvillei. The sequence goes on from PVJD01001509.1 coordinate 52,535, forward strand.
TGTAAACTAAATGATCACAAGCAATTTTTTCTCTCTTGTTCACATTGCTTCTATAATCAATACCAAGTACAACAAATATTTCTTGAGGAAGGAAGAAAGGAAAGAAAGAAGGAAGGGAAGAATGGAGGGAGGGGATGAGGGGGGGAAGCATGAAGAAAATAGGAAAGAAATTTTTGACAAACACATTACTAAGATAAGTAATTGCTTTCAATTGGTAGGTATTTGTTTCTTTTAATTTATATTGAAATAGTGTATAATATTTAATACATCTAATAGTTTAATATTCATGTTGAATTGATTTAATAAAAGTTAATATAAAATACTTAACTAAGAGGAAATATAATGATCCAGTTAAATATAGTTTAAAACATTTGATAAAAAATATCTTATATCCTTCCTGGAACAACTTACTCATTTTGTAAATACATTATCAACACCTACTACATAACTGAAAAAACAAAACATGGTAAGTGTTTAGAATATAAATGAAATATACCTTCCTCTTTGTAAAGTTATAAACTAATTTTGATGGCTAGGTACGATGAACACAAGACAATGGAGATTGTTGATGGAGGGGGGATACTTGATCAACTTGATAAATACAGCAAACCAAAGGCTATTTTAAAAAGAAAAGTAACGGTCTTTAAGACTTGCGTATCTCTCCCTATCCACACAACTGTTACCATTAGTCTAATTCATTGTCAGGACTGTGAACACATATTAGCCAGATAAGTTCTACCAAATCTTGTAAGTGATGTTTTTTCTCTGAACTATATTGAAGTTTCCCCTGGGATGAGGTCGCTTCATTGTTATTGTTTTCCTCGGGTCCTCTGACCATATGAGAGTTCATATATTATATGCCACAATTTCCAATGTTTTAATCCTTTTCAGTACAAACACTTAGTTTTCAATTAGAATGTGTGTGTGTGTGTACTTACATTCTCTATTTCTGTATGAATCTTTTCACTCTGATCAATTTATTTTCCTCTAAAACTCCAGCAAATAAAATTCCATTGATGATTTTTGGCTTATTAAATCAAAAGTCATGAATTTTAATGTCCTTCTGATGTTGCACAAAATCATTCCACTTTAAAGGTATTTGATTTTGATATTGACTCTCATAAATCTTGTAAAAAGCTATTAATATATTGCTACATTTCAACCAGTGCCAAAGTCTGATGCCATTAATTTTTAGAAATAAAAATATAATTTCCATGAATTATTTTCCAATATTATAGTTTGGATATTTTGGTATTGCCTGATTCAGTATATGCATTATGAGTTTGCCTGTTTCATTTTGTTAATTTTTATTTGAAGAATTTTATTTGAGGCCAAATGAATGCTCTTTTATGGGAAATATAATTAATATATATAGTGAAAACTGAGCTCAGTTTTATTTTATTTTTCTAGTTGATTTACAATCCAGGTATATGTATAAACAGGTACTGAACAACAATAAAAAAAATCATATTAATGGTAAAGGAATTATCATTTCCTTGCTCTAGATTTCCAGAGCACCATAATGAAAAAAATTTATACAGTTAACGGAATTTCAACTAAGATTTTATGAATTTTTGATTGAATATTTTTGGCTGTTAAGTAAAAATATCTCTTGGATAATGAAAACAATGCCCAGTTTTCAATATTCTTCAGGAAGCTCCCTTATTTAAATTGCTTTCATTTGGTGCATTAACTGCAAGATACGTCTCACTTTTTATTTCTGTCAATTCAAACATCAAAGGAAAAAGCTGAATATCCATATAGCTTATGAAATATTTTCTTAGCTGGTAAAAAATTACCTTATGAAGTTAGAAAAGATCGTGCAAAAGAAAATATTTTTGAATGATTGAATAAATACCAAAATGCTGGCAACAGCCAGCAGACCACCGAGAGGCCAAAAATAATGCAAGGGCATTGTGCTTAGATGTAAAATAACAAAAAGAAATGGTGTAATCTTACTTTGGTATTTTTACGCCCAAACTTTTGTTTTCTCTCACAATCTGTAAGAAAACAAGAAAGCCACAAACCAAGAAATTTTTGTGCATGGTTTAAAAAAACAAAATGAACACTGAGAAGACAGGAAGAGACAGAATCGACAGGAATCCTATTTGAATTCCTGTGGCCTTTCACTGCTGCAAGAAAGTCGGTTTAGCTCCTTGTGAGGGCATTAAATGTATTAGGAGTCTGGGACTGCAGATTGTTGAAGTCAATGGAGTCAGTTAGATAATTAGACATAGTTTTCCATTTGGCTTAAATGAGTAATCACCTTATTTCCATTATACTCTTTCTTGACATCTACAGCCGTTTCATACACTGCTCTAAGACAAACAAACAAACAACAACAACAACAACAACAAAATATAAAACCTCCTGGGATTAGAGCAGTAATTGTATGCTTCTGTTTGTTTGGAGGTGACTTTGTGCAGTGAGCATCATTATTTCTTTAACAGAAAAACAAGTAAATTTTTTCTTGTATATTTATCGATTATGCTATTACAGTTGTCTCATTTTTTTCCTCCCCTTTCTCCCCTCTGTCCTGCACCCCATCACATTTTCCTGCCACCACTTTCCCCAGCCCACCCCTCCCCACCTCTCACCCTCAAGCCTTCACCCATTTGGTGTGGTCCATGTATCCTTTATGCATGTTCCTTGATGCAAGTAAAAATGTTATTTTTTTTTTTTCACTGACTGGTGCTAGAATTTTGTTTGCAATGGAAAGAAGGATCATTCTTGTGGAACCAAAGGTAATCTCATATTCTCTTTGCCTGCTGGATAGAGTGGAGATAATGAAATCCAGGTACATTAATCGAAATTGGGAAAATGCCCCAGTTGCTTTGAAAAAAATTCTTTATCAGGTTCTACTGGCCTAAGACAACTGGAAAATCCAGTTTTTGGATTCTTGCAGCACTTTTAGTCACTATTTTTAGTTATCAAAAATAAAAATTCACGTAAACTATTATATGTACATACATTAATGAATTTCAAATATTGTTATAAATGTGAGTTTTGTAACACATATTACATTTTTTAAATATATATAAAATTTTTGTTGGCATTTGATTCTTTATTTACCCTCGAACCAAGAAATATATTTAGATTAATTTACCCATTGATTAGGTTTCACTAAGTCATAACTAACCAGTATTGAGCATCTGGAAATATAATTAATTACATCTGATTTTATCTCTAGAATTCAATATATCATATGATGTTTTAAGAGAGCCAGATGGGTCCACCAGGCAGAGTTAATACCATATAAATTCTACAACTGGTAGAAATAGAACACGGGTTGATGGCTTTTTATACTTAGTAGGAATACACAGTAGAACTGATAAAATCTAAAACAAGTAAAAAAATCAGTAAAGCCTTGCATGGACACTTAGCAGGTATATATACCAGTTGCTAAAATCCATAGAAACACAAAACTTGGTTAAGGACACAGTGCATTATACAGGGAGTGGGGAAAGGTAGGTTTACATTTGTTTGCATGGAAAATAATATAATACTTAATAAATAATAATACATAAATAAACTTTGTGTTTCACACACTCACAATTATAAACTTACTTTTGACCATCCCTATATACCAAAATAAAAGTATTTTTTTAATTAAGCATCGTGTGAGCCTTTGTAATATGGAACATGTAATGCTGATACATTCCATATAGAGACAGAGGAGAAAAATAGCAGTTATGTTGATGTAAATTACTGTTTCTGGCAACTGGAAAATAATATTTATGAAAGTGAGTATGATATCTCAAAAGGCAATATTTTGAACATGATCTCTGTAGATGAAGGCATCAGTGATAAAGTTCAAGATCTAATCATTATAGTCAAGATGCAAATGAGTTAATACCAGGGAAAATTTTCCCAGATTTTTTGGAGAGAAGCCCTAATCTTTGATTACATATATAGTTGTTGAAAGTATGATTATATGAACCTAGGGAATTGCAATACAGATAGAAATGTAGTGTATACACTGCCTGCTTTGTTCCTCCTGTGTTATCTATATTTGCATACAGCAGAAGAGAAATAACAATCAAATTTCTCTAGTTCTCTTTGGCGGGAGCCATAATTCAGTCAATTAAATGGCAGAAACCATACAGGAAGTCCAGCAGAACAGAGGGACCCTTTTATCCTCTTCAATAAAAAATAAGTTAAAATAATTTAAAATATTATTTTGCCATCTTGAGAAATATCTAGTTTTTATTTGCCATTCAATATTTTAAGGTTTATTATACATTATTTTATTATTATTGAGTTTTTTTTCCATAGCAAGAATATGAAGATATGTCTTATAATGGTAAGCTTTCCCTACTCTTGATGAAGAGTCTAGTGTGTATTTGTGTTAGAAGAGAATAAAAATTGACCTAATTGTAACAAATTGCAACAACAGTCATTAGTTTGTTGACTGATTAAATTTAATTTTTTACTTTCATTTATGTGTTTTACAGGGTTCAATGATATAAATATTATATATAATCAGATAAATGTAAAAATGTTATGAACATAGAAAATTACATTAAGTACATGGACCAGAATTTGAGGAGTGATGTTACTATCAAAATATTAAAAAGCATATGTCTAATCAAAAAAGGTATCTTTTGAGAAGCACTTGAGATGTGACTAGTGAGATAGAACAGCTGGAACAATTACTACATAGTATCTTAGAGAGAAGGATAAAATAGAAATAAATTATATATTATGTATGACAGTTGCATGATCATCACTGGTAATTTCATATATGACCAGAAGGAAGTGAAGGCAGTTGGAGTTGGGTAAATGATGAAGAAGAATAGAGGGAGAGTTACAGGGTTCAGAAAAAAGATAGAATGTTATGGTTAAAATGACATAGAGGTGCTCTAGACAAAGACAAAGCAGTTCGCAATCAGGTGGCTTCTAAAAATACACATAAATGAAGTATTCACCTATACAGTGAATACTTACGCTTTACATACCATGAGTAATTATGCAATGTATTAGAAAGCTTTTACACCTGAAACATCTCTTGGTTTTTCCTTCAGAAAATTTATAGACATAATGTTATAGTGCAACAGGTGTATACGAAACATTACTGTGTAATTATTTGAGGTCTATGAAGGTAGTAAATTGGAGAAGCAATTTGCCACTTGTGGAAGGATCAGACTACATGTCAATTGTGTATTCTGATCTCCCTATCAAACTTTATCAAGCAGAATTTCATAACCTATTCATTTATTTATTGGTTATCCCTCTACAAACTAGAGTGAAATTTTATTAGTCTTTATAGCCTTAAACTCTAGCATATTTCTCAACATAAAATTTAATGAGGAGATGGATAGAGTAATAACAAAAAAAACCTTTAAGAATAGCAAGCATGAAAAGTGGTATCTGTGAGAAGAGTTTATAAGTAAAATATAATTCCCTCACACTGTTAACTTTAGCAAAATGAAAGCACCACTAAAAAAAAAGTCTCTGAGTTAGAAAAAATTTCATTTTAAAATGGTCTATTTGAATAATCTTCCAAATGTATTTTCATGTAAAGACAGTGTGAAATAAAATTACCATGTATTTTGAGGTATTGAGGTAAAATATTATTTATGGCTTGATATATTTTAATTTGGAAATTTACCCATTGACCTGAAAGTTAAATTTCATCTATTAGTGTCCACCCTGTATTAAAAGGAATAAATATAAGAACTGAATATCCTTATGCAGAGGATACTTAAAATATCCAATACTATTTGAGTGATTTTAAAATATAAATACATCATTCAAATTAATTAGATTTATGTGATTTTCACAAAATCTTTTTATTTCACAGACCTAACACAAATCATGGTATTTTCAGTGACCCTCACTGGGTTGAGGAATAGCATAAGTAAATAAACTGAGGTATAAATATGATGAAATATTGAGAGAGACAACAGATATATCCAAAATATTTCCTAAAATATAAATAAAAATAATTAAGCCTTTCTACAAATGATTTTTCTTGACAAATTTGTTAATTCAAAAATAAATATAAATGTGAATAGAAAAAGTTTTGAAGATATTTAATATGTTAATACATTTTAGAATTATAAATTACTAAATAATCCACTTTCTTCTTACACTAAATATCTTGACATCTATGCTTTAAATAATATTGATTGGCTCTATACTGTATCTAAAAACATAATTTATGAGTAAATAAATTAGATTATACAATCAAACTTTACAAGCTGAGTTCTTACTTTTAACATATTAATTACAAAGTAAAAGACAAAGGCTTCCTCTAAGTAATCTGTTAATGAGTCTTGGAATTGAAAAATATTAGACTTTCCACTTTTGATACATCTTTCATATAATTTTAAATATATTTGTAATACTTCTGACAATCGAATCATGTCATTTGCCTACTTCAGCATCCCTTTTCATATCTATGATAACTTCTCATTCCTTCAAGAAAAATCCTAAACACCTCAACATTACACTCCATGCCCTTCACAATCTGTTGCCTTTCCATTTTACCAAACTCATCTCTTGACACAGTATTTGTTGACTGACATATTGACCATAGCTGGCCTTTAAACATATGCTACGTTCACACCTCCATTTCTGACTATTCTAGTTTGTTTACTGTGATATAATTGAAAAACAATGTATTTTCTTGAACTCATTATTGTTCCCTCAAAGTGAATAATGATCAAGTCTCTTTCATAATACCAACTATATACTTCTCTTTTCTTACCCATCACAGTCACATGTATTAAACTATATATATATATGTCTGGGTGTTTAATTTTTTTATTTTAATGTAAGTAATTTATCTATTTATTTCCTTTTTTATTGTTGATTCTATTATAGTTGTCCCAATTTCTTTTTTGTCCTTTTGCTCCCCTCCACCCAGCCCACCCCTGTGGTCCTCTTTCTGTTGTCCATGTCCAGGAGTCATTCATACATGTTTTTTGACTAGTCCCTTCCCGTTCCTTCCACCATTACCCCCTCCCTTCTCCCCCGTACAGCTATCAGTCTGTTCCATGTTTCCATGTCTCTGGTTCTATTTTTCTCATTAGTTTATTTTGTTCATTAGATTCCAGTTATAAGTGAGGTCATATGATATTTGTCTTTTGCCAACTGCCTTCACTTAGCATAATACTCTCCAGTTCCATCCATGATGTCCCAAAAGGTGAGACTTCCTTCCTTCTTTTTGCTGCATGACAGTATTTCTTTCCTCATGAACACTTAAGTATTTTCCTCTTATTCATTTATGTATTTATTTATTTGTTCTCACAAGCCATTAACACAGTTGTTAATTTCTTCTTATACTGAATTTTAAAAGTTGCAGAAGGATAAGTGCTTGCATAATATACCACTAATGTATTTATGATCATATATTATCTATTGATACATGCTTATGTGGTAAATGTATAAAATTATAGATGTGAATGATATTTGCCAAGATTTTTTTCGAAAGTGGAAGGGAAATAAGTTTGTTGAGGGGTACAAAGGATGCTTCAATGATATCTATAACATTTTATGTAATAATTATAAAAACAAAATCTGAAGCAAAAAGAAAAAGAAAAAGAAGCCCTAAAGCGAAATATTTTGCTGATATAGAAGAGGTGAAACAAAAAACAGCAGAAGCACTAAAAAGCATCAAAATTGATGAATTCAAAAATTGTTCTAGGAAGTGGAAAAAATTGTTCTCAATTACTGTATGGCTCTGAACAGAGAGTATTTTGAAGGTGACCAAAGCTTAAACATGTAAGAGTAAATACACATTTTTTATAAATAAATCTGGTGTTTTTCATCCTCCCTTGTATTAAGACATCAATGGATAAATTATTGATAATAAGTGGTATAAAGATGGATTTACATACCAAATTTCTTATGTATAATTTTTATTATTGTTACCTAAATTTATTTTACAGAGATGCTTGCTGAAACAGCATAGGTTAAGAGACAGATTTAAAAAAAACCCTACAATAAATTTTCTCTTCTAGACTGAATAATAGCTCTATTTAAAACGACTTCTGCTATCTGCCTTCCAAAGTAAATTAAAAGATGGACCTGAATATCTCACCGACCTTTTAAGAACATGTACTTAAAATTTGTTGGTGTTGATTATCTATTTTAGCAATTGATTTTTTAAAAAGATTTTATTTACTTATTTCCAGAGATAGTGGAAGAGGGAGAGAAAGAGATGGAGAGGAACATCAATGTGTGAGAGAAACATCAATTGGTTGCCTCTCACACATCCCCAACCAATTGGTTGCCTCTCACACACCCCCAACCAGGAACCTGGCCTACAACCCAGGCATGTGTCCTGACCAGGAATCAAACCAGTGACCTTTTGGTTCACAGGCCAGCACTCAATCCACTGAACCATACCAGCCAGGGAAATTGAATAAAAAATGTTTTTTCTTGGTCATGTCTAGATAATATGACTTTTCTTTTTAGTGTAACTTCAAAACCACTTCTTCATTATTCGCTACTAACCTATTGATGAACAGAATAGTTACCATGTCTTAATTATACAGAAGATATCACAAAATATTATTGAGCATTTAGAAACACAGCACTTTAGAAAACATATTAACAAATTACTTGTGTATTTTAAACATATTTAAGTTGCTATATCAGTTAATGGTAATGCCTGTCTTCTTATATTTATTATTAGTTTCATTTAATATTCTTTGATGCATACCCATTTCTTAGCTGAGAAATACTAATACTCGTACCTTTCTACTAAGCCTTGAAGTTAATGTGAACTTTTTTAAATTTCAAAGATATTACAGTCATTTTGTGAGACAGAAATTTCACTGGTACAAGACTATTGTTTTTTATTTATTCATTTCATAAATGTTTAATGAGCACCTACCATGTATCAGATATAATTTTCTAAGACAATATGCTATTTACTAAGGATGTGTAAATATAATACATGCTCAGTTGGAATATATCATTCATGTTCATCTATGATACTGAACAATAGCTTTCACCAATATTTCTGCTGTTATTTTTCTAGAAGTATCATCTTCTTTTCTCCATAGGAAAGGTAATAAATTTATATGAATTTTTAACCTTACTTGTTGTAAAAATTTGAGGACAACAATAATACATGAACAACTGAAGCCAAATATGTCATCAGTATTGATTTTGTTCTTAAAATATGCAGAGGACTCTGTATATTCCATTGATTTATTACCTGGCTATGTTTTACTTCAAAACAACAATTGATTTTTAGGTCTTTGGTTTGTTTAGAGCCAAAGTGCTAAAATTAACATTCCAGAAAGAGAAAGAGATGTGCATGGCAAGAAGAGAATATTTATGAAGGTCAATATCTTCCAGGATAATTCCAGAATAATACTTTTACCAGTCTGAAAGTCATCAGAAGATTCCAGAGCTGGAAATTGTGTTCCAAAGTACATAATAATAATCCATTAAATTGAGAGACACTTTCACATCTGGAACTACATGTTTACTATTTTCATTATAAATGTTTTATGATTGTATGTGCTTATTTATTTATTTTTGGTAGATGCTAGAGTTGCAAGTGTCAGTATCACTCTAAGAATTTAAGATATGTTTGCCAAGTCAACGTTCTCTGGAATATTTCTTTCCAGGAAGATATGAGAGAAGGGCTCTTTTCTTCCTGAGACTGTGTAACCACTAACCTGGGATATAAATATGAATGAAAACAAAGTTAGTACTAGGCATAATTCCTTACATCTAAACCCTTTCATCATGCCCAACACGCCACCTAGAATCAGGTACTTCCAGAAAGTCCTGTGAAAATCATTGCATTTTCTAGGTCTGGAGTTGGCCCATAAAGCATTAATATAATCACAGGTATTATCCTTAGTTAAATATCAAGATTCCCTGAATTCCTGGAAGACAATTGTGTAAAGCATACAATCAAGTGACATATTAGTGGAAAAATGACCTTTTCTCAAAAATTATTGCAAAACTTACTTTATACACAAATAGTTTGATAATCCATATTTTATGCTGCTAGGGAATAGCTCAAAGAATAAAAGTGATCATCATAAGTGTATGGGAAAAATGTAATCTATACCATGTAGTAATATACAAAGTGATTTTGTAATCTTGAAGTTAAAGGGGATTGTTTATTCAATATTCACTCATTCAATTGTGGCACCTTGGCTTCCCACGGGGTTATATAGGTAGAATTTCTTTCTGAGGAAAGGAAACTCAGGCTATATGCCTCCTATGCTATGAAGACCCAAAGAATTTATGCCATTACAGTGCACTCTGAAGAAAGTAATGAGCCATTAAAAGATTCAATTTATATAATGCATAAAGTGGTTGTACAGAACAATAGTCACAGAAACATGAATATGAGTTTATGATAAGTTGTATACACTCTTTATCACAGAACCCATTACAATATTAGCCTAGAAGTCAATTTTATTAGTAAATCTATCCTTTGTAATATCATGGTAAATAATAACAAAAATTTACCACACAAACAAAGGCAAGTTGATTATTTTAATGTTGAGTATGTGTGTCTATGTTTATCATATACACTTAAGTGGTAGTGAAGATAACTTCTTTCATAAATATCTTTAGTGGAAATATGCAACACAGTTTCAATATCGAGAAACTGGCTCTTGATTGCTTGAAAACTCCAACGGAAATTGCTTTTTGAGTATACTTTTGTGTTTTTAAATTAAAGTAGTTTAATTAAACTTTGAATATCTTAGAACAATAATCATTGAACTTAGGATTTTTTATATAGGATAATCCATGAGCTTAAATAAAATGAAAAATTATGCATGCAGGAGAAAAACATTTAAGTAAAATTTATGAGCATTTATAGATTTATAGAAAAAGACGGGAAGAAAGGGAACAAACATTTTGGAGGTAGTTATTGTTAAACTACAAAAATGTAACAGACAAAGTATATTATATAAATATATGATAATATAATATACCTCTAATTTTTAAGTATATTTTATTAATTATGCTATTACAGTTGTCCCAATTTTTATCCCTTTGTCCTTCTCCACCAGGTTCCCCCTTCCCTCCACTAATCCCCTGCCATAATTCATGTCCATGGGTTGTGCATGTAAGTTCTTTGGCTTCTCCATTGCATATACTGTTCTTAACATCTTGTACTTACACAATTATGCTCCTACATCCATGTACCTTTTTGCCTATTCTCCCTGCCCCCCTTCCAGCTGATAACCCTCCAAATGATCTCCATATCTATGATTCTATACCTGTTCTAGCTGTTTGCTTAGTTTGTTTTCCTTTTTGATTTTTAGATTCATTTTTTTGATAATTATGAGTTTGCTGTCAGTTTACTATTCATGGTTTTGATCTTTTTCCTAAATAAGTCTATGTAACATTTCATATAATAAGTGCTTGGTGGTGATGAACTCTGTTAGCTTTACCTTGTCTGGGAAGCACTTTATCTGCCCTTTCATTCTAAATGATAGCTTGCTGGACAGAGTAATCTAGGTTGTTGGTTCTTGCTTCTCATCACTTTGCATACTCCTTGCCAGTCCCTTCTTGCCTGCAGTTTCTTTTGAGAAATCAGCTGTCAGTCTTATGGGAGCTCCTTTATAGGTAACTCTCTACTTTTCTCTTGCTGCATTAGTATCCCTCTTTATCTTTAACCTTTGGCGTTTTCATTATGATGTGTCTTGATGTGGGCCTCTTTGGGCCCAACTTATTTGGGACTTTCTGTGCTTCCTAGACTTGTATATCTATTTCCTATGCCAAGTGAGGGAAGTTTTCTTTTGTTATTTTTTCAAATAAATTTTCAATTTCTTGCTTTTCCTCTTCTCTGTCTGGCATCCCTATGATTCCAATGTTGGCCCTTTTGGAGATGCCCCAGAGTCTTCATTAACTCTCCTCATTTTTTTGTATTCTTGTTTCTTCATTTTGTTCTGGTCGAATGCTTATTTCTTCCTTATATTCCAAATCATCGATTGAGTCCTGGTTTCCGTCTCTTCATTGATGGTTTCCTGTGGATTTTTATTTACTTTCCTTAGTAGAACCTTCATTTCTTCTCTTATGCTTTTGCTGTATTCAATGAGATCTTTGAGCAATCTGACCACCAGTGTTTTGAACTCTGTGGTTGACAGGTTGCATATTTCCACATCTTTAGTTCTTTTTCTGGGGTTCTGTTCTCTTCTGTTCCTTAATTTGGGTCATATTTCTTTGTCTCCTAATTTTGGCAGCCCCCCTCTGTCTGTGTACTAGGTAAACTGCTTTGATTTCGATTTAGCACACCTGTTAAATGGCATAAGGCAGATCCTTGGGTATTCCCCAAGGTGGGGTAATCATGGCTCCATATGTGGGTAGGGGTTGAAGAGGGAACACTGGCACTACTAGCTAACTTCTGGGGGCTTGCCTGGCCCTTGCCCGATTTCCAGTCACTATACCCACTTCCTGTATGCAACTGACAATGCTTCGGCTGCTGCCCTGGTTGTGGTTCCCAGGGTTAGTGGTTTTGTAAATGTGTTAGCAGTTACTTCCACTGCCCCAACCCCCACTAGGCTTATAGCCAGAACTTATGTGGCTTTATTTTTCCTGGTGCTGGAGCCCTGGGCTATGCAGTCTTGCCTGGGGCTGGGTTCACTCTCACTCATAAGGGGTCCCTCTGATTTTTATCCACCACACATGAATGTGGGGCTCGTTCTACCTTACCACCTCTCCACCCTCAGCTCGCCACCACAGGGAGATCTCTCCATGCCTCCTACCTGCCTATATGAATATAGCTTCTTTAAATCCTTACTTGTTAGACTTCCGTACAGTTCTGTTTTTTTTCTGGGTGATTTTCTGGCATTTCTGTTTTTTGCTTTTTTTCATTTTAAGTTAGTTGTGTTCCTTCTTAGGGTTGTGCAATGAGACAGGGCATATCTACCTACATCTCTATCTTCATTGGAAAGCTCCAGTATATATGTAATTATCATGTTAAAGAGAAACATTATTTTCTGACAATGTATGAAAGAGATAATAGGTGCCTTTGAAAAACAATACAGATATTTATTTTAATTCACATCATTTTTATGTTGCTTTTACTTTCAGCAGAAAAGAAAGTTTGCATTTCCAAATGCCTAGGAGCTAATGAACAAGCTACAGACAGGTATTTGAAGATAAATGAGCACTCCTGGGACATAAGTTGAGAATATAATCAACTTTTAGTTGGTTAAAAAGTGGGCAATGTGTCTGTTTCTTAATTATAATGAAATAGGCAATATGCATATTAGTTTTTTCTAGGAAAAAATACTGAAACAAAATATAATATCTATGGAAATCCATTGAAACAGAAATGTATAGATATTAATTGTAATCTTTATTATGTTTCAATTCTGAACTTGTACAATATCATCTAAATATACAAAAGGATATTAGTACTTCTTTATATTTATGAGAAGGTACATCTAGATGGTCTCTATCTTTAGAGCTACTACATTTTAAGGTCACTAATTCAAGTAATAAACAGGATCATATATTGAAAGTATTATGTTTTAAAGCATACTCCTTCTCTTTATTCCCAAAATGGAGTCATTTTTTCCGTCTCTGAATTTACTCAACTATTACTGAATTATTTTGTTGAAATAAGAAACAGTGAAAGAATAAAAACTTAGTATTATTTCTAAGATACTTTAGATAACATTCTTGTTCAGGAAATGCAAACAATGTATTAAACATGAGCAGACAAAAAAGTTTGTAACTGAAGACACCCTTATAAACATGAGCCAGGGCAAGTAAGATTATCACCTATAACATCTCCAAGCTGGCAATTTCCCTCAAATAGCAGGGATGTGAATGCTTGATGAAAAGATGAAAAAATGGTGACCTATGTTAGGTAATAGAAGTGACAAATTAGAAACTAATGTTTAAGGAAATAATTTTACTATTCCTTTTCATTATTTCTGGATAATGATAACATTTCTATTAGTAAGGCAGAAAAGTCAGTATCTGCTCTTTAATGTATAAGCATTTTATTGCATGAAAATAATATTGTCTAAGTTAAAATTTTTAACAATTTGAATAATAAAATAATAAACTACTAATAAAATTAAAGGGAGTTCTCACTCTTCCGCTGAGGGAAAAACATTACTTAAATGTATCAGCTTTGAGGAAATAAAGATAATCATTAAGGTTTAGTTTCAAAGAATAAAGATTTTAATGGTTTTTTTGTTGTTTTTCTGCAAAAGTGAGAGCTCAGTTTTGGACAATAATAGTCTTGATTTCTATTTTTTACTTTTGGTCTTAAAGAGAGAAGTGTGTTATTCTTCAGCTTGTATTCATCTAACAGAAGATTTAGGGGTGGGGGGAACAAAAACATAAATACATGGATGACTCAGGGAGATACTTCTTTTGCTTTTTTTTTTCTTTCTGTAGTTCACAAACAGAGTAGATGCCAATAAGGCAGCTTCCCTCCCTGGGTACAGAAAAAGCAATAAATCATTGAAGAAGCATTGACCACAATGACAGGCATAGATACAGAACTCTATATTTTTCCATCCATTCTTTAATTTATTCAAAACCTCTATAATGCTTTGGAGGACAGCTTCTTTTGGTTAGGCTTCAATAAAGTCACACCATAAAGTCTGAATAGTAATGTTTTAAAAATTCCTCTTGAGACTCCTTTAAAGATTAATACTTACCAGATATCATGACATAGAAAGTTATTAGTGATCATTAGAAACCTGATAAAAAAAGGTACCTTCCAAGTTCATGATCCTATGAACATATCATGTTATTTCATTGGAGTTGAAAGAGGATAAAACAGAACAGTTTTAACAGAAAACAGTTTGTAAAACATAAAATGCAATGCAAATGTCTATTTGTATTATTTATTCATTGTTTGTATTATTTCTTCTTTAATTATTCTTTGATAGAAACATAAAGAGGACATTACTGTGAAACAAGTGAAGTACCAAGGCAAAGAACACAGTGACCTGTGATGTCCACCTGCTCAGTTTCCAGGTGAGCAACCAGTTTGATGATAGGCTCTTTCTTTATACAATAATCAAGACTGAATTTTTATATAGGATGTTACTAGTCACAAATTATAATCAGAATATGTATATTCTTGGAAAATTCACAGTAATGGCTGATTTGCAAGCTATTAGTGTTGCCCAAGGCATTACCTTTAACCTAAAGTGGGTAACGGTCTCTTGGAAACCTTATTAGCTGTTGGAAACAGTGGAATAATGATAGCACTCTATAATTTTATGGCTTAACAACAAAGCATGCAACTGTCAGTTTCAGCAAGATGCTTTCCAGAGTGTGGAGAGTACAGCTGTTTCCTGAGCATTCAGGTGTACTGTCTTGTTCTTCTCGTGGCTGGTAATCAGGAACACAGAAAGACCAAATAAATAAGACAAGTTATTTCCAATCCAGTATCCAAAAGGCAAAGAGGCATAATTACATTGTTGAAGTCTGTATACACAAAAATGTGAATAGCTAAATAGAACCTTAACTCATAATTTGGTACAAGGGACAAGTAACAGAAATGTGTATTATCGAATTTGCCCTTGATGTAGTTTTTAGTTGGGTACTAAATAGTTGTGCATGCATTAACTTAAATACTCTTGCATCAGTAGGTCTTCAACCATAATAAATTCTAAAATTGCACAAAATTTAAAAGCTTTTTTTTTACTTCCTTATATCATCTAAATTGGGTAGGGGGTAGGTCTTGAGTCAGACAAAAATGTGGTCATTCCAACAGACTTTTTAAAGGGCCTTAAACATATAAATTATTTATCAAAGTCCTTATCACCTTTCTCAAAAAGCTAAATCATTTCTCTTTCTAATTTGTTGATTAGGAGATGGAACTAGCCCAACCCATCCATGCAGGAAACTTAGTTATCAAGGGTTAGTCAGTTAGTTTATAGAGTAGTTTGTTAGAGCTACCATAACAAGACACCATAGCCTAAAGCAACAGAAATTTATTCCCTCACAGCTCTGGAAGCTGAAGTCCAAGATGAAGGTGTCAACAGATTTGGTTGTTCCTAAACCTGTCTTCTTGCCTCGCAGATGGTCACCTTCCTTCTGTGTCCTCACATGGTCTTTGCCCTGAGTGTGCACATCCCTGGTGTCTCCCTGTGTATCTTAATCTCTTCCTATAGGGTCACTAGTCAGGTTGGGTTAGCACCCATCCCGACAGCCTCATTTTAACTTAATTACCTTTTTAAAGGCCTTACCTCCAAAATAATCACATTCTGAGGTAGTAGAACTAAGAACTTTAACATATAAATTTGTGCAGACCCAATCCAGTCTATGATAATTTGTAAGAAAGAATGGCCACTTCTGTGAAAGAGATGTCAGAGACTGTAAAAAGGCTTTTGATGTGTCTCTGATTTATTTCTGTGTTTATTTCTCTGAATAAACATTTCTTACATTGAATGTCAACCCACTCAAGAAATAGCTCTTCTTGGAAAATGAAGCTAGGAAATTTTGAAAAATGTCATATTGAAAAAACAAAAATTTTAATGTCCTTATTGACTCAACCAAATGGAAACATCTCACAGTTTGGCATAACAAGTTATATTTTTAAACAGAAATAAAGAGGCAGAACCTCATTATGCACTTAAAACTTTGAAAAAAATCATTGTCATATTGTCCATCATCATACATACATCCAACGAAAACCTGCGAAAGCTCCTAAAGATGAACGTATTCATTCTGTAATCCTACTTGTGAAAGGGACTCTCCAGCTTGTGAAATGCAGTCATTTTCCTTGAACCTGGCAACATCTCCAATAAATTATGCAGATCCATATGGTCTGAAAATAGCTCCTATTACTTTCCTTATATTTTCAAAATGAAGCCAATCTGGGAAATGATAAATAACAGACATTATGAGCAATTTAATTTATTCTTGTCTTTGTATGTATACTAGTTTTATTTGGTTTCTGTTTTCTTATTATTTCATCAGATACCATAAGTCAATAAGTTATTCATCTATTTCTAAAATTATGTCATAATTCTTTGTGAAAGCAAAAGAATCCAATGCCTTGCCAAGGATACAGAAACTTTAATTTGAGGAAATGTTCATATCCAGAATGTGTTTTGAATAAATAGGTCTTTTTATTACAAATACATAATGAACATTAACCTTCAAATACCATTATGCTTCTAGATTAAGTATGTTTTCCAAAATGAAATGAAGAAGAGAAGTTGGTTAGTTAGGCTTATCCACAAATCTCTCACAGTACATATATTATTAAGTATATGCTAGAGAGAGTGTGTGCATAATTCTTAGTTGCAACCTGCCCAGATGGCTGATCCAGTCATGAATCTGATTACCCCGATTCAGATTCTATCTGAAAGTATCAAGAGTCTCTATGAGACTCTGTGATTATGAGTCTTTGTCATCAGGAACATAGTCTTTGATAATTCTCATCAGCAATTCTGTTTTGAATCGACACTAACCTAATCCTAATCCTAATCAACAATAGTCTTGAACTGACATTATCTTAATCATAATCAACAATAACTTAATTTTCAATATTTTGCCATAATATACTAATAACTTTGCTGAGATATAAATCAGATAAGCAATCTTTACTGTCACTTGTAAAAGTCTCTCTTTTATAATCCTCTTACTTATTTTCATTTGTTTATGATAATATCTACTTCATCATTTTTTTTCCTTTTAAAAATTGAGAACAGAGTTTAGGTTTAAGAAAAGAGTGATGAATACAATCTGTTCCCTATATAAAGAAGGTCAAAATATTTCCCCACCCCAGAAACCAAAACTCTAGTATTACTTAAAATAAGAATTCTCACTCAAAATGAATGTCTTGAAACCAAGTCAACCCAGTGACAATTTGACTACATTGCTCTAAACCACAAAACTGTGTAAGTCAGAGAACCACAAACCAGCTTTCCTTTGGCAGGCGTGAGATAGCTATCTCAGACTGAGCCAATAAAAATGCAGCATCAACTATTCTTTTGAGCAAATAAATATAATAGGAGAGATTACTGTCTTGCACATTATTACATAGAGTAACATTATTCTTTCCACGTATCATATTTGTGTTTATTTGTAACAAATTACACACAGAAAACAGTACAGGTCACAATTGTGCATCTTCATGATTGCTCACAAAGTGAACTGAGCTCTATAATCACCCCCCCAGTATCAGGAACAAGAATATGCCCAATACTCATGTTCCTTTTGTGCCCTCTTCTAGTCCCTATCCCTCCTCGTGATGTTTACCAGCAGCGACTGGTTTTGCATTTCTTTTGGTAAGTAAATTCATACAATATGTGGGAGTTATGTGTCTGGATTCATTCATATTGATGTGGAGAGTTGTAAATTGTGTATTTGCATTGTCCTCTAGAATTCTATGGTATGAATGCACCATTATACTTATGATGGGCATTTGGGCATTTGCCAGTTTGTTGCCATGACAAATGTTGCCATTGTAAACATTTTAGTATGTTTCTTTGATGCACATAAATATGCATTTTTATGGGTTTATATCTAGGAGTGGAATTGCTGGAATACGATACATGCTTTATGAGACATGCTATGTTTTTCCAAAGTTGTTCAAAAGAGTTGTTACTAATATTGCAAACAGCAGTGTAAGAACTTCCAGTTTTCTACAGACTTGTTTACTTTTATAATTATTTTATATTTTTTATTTTTGTTTATTGTTGCTTCTTTTATTAAGCCATATGGAAGTGCATGGTAATATGACATTATGATTCTACTTTTCTTGATGAATAAGAAGCTATTTTAACTAATACTTCCCCTTTCTCCCTTCCTCCAGCCCCTGGCAATCAACAGTCTGTTCTCTGCTTCTATGAGTTTGACTATTTTAGATTCTTCATGAAAGTAATAGCATGCGGAATTTGCCTTTCTGTATCTAGTTTATTTCACTTAACATAGTTTTCTCCAGGTCCTACCATATTATAACAAATGGTAGGATTTCCTTTTCTTTTGAAGGCTGAATATTCCAACACACAAATGTATCACAATTTGATGGACAAGTTTATGACAGAGGTTGTGGTGATGATATTATGAATGTGTGTTTATCTCCAAACTCATCAAGTTGTATACATTAAACTTTCCTTTGTGGTAAGTGATTTTGAGTTTCCAATGAAGAAGCCTTTGCTAACTGTGGAATAGGAAGATGCTTCACATTTTTGTCTTTTAGGGTTTACCTTTCACATTACTATCTTTTATGCCACCTGTAAATAACTTTTGCATGTGATTGAGTTACAGCTGATTGACTTAGTACCATTTACATGAAAAACCTTAGTATCTCTGCTTCACTGTATCTTAGATAAGACACAGGTAAATATTTATAAATATTATATATGAGTAAGTTGAGTCTTGTCTCTATTCTATGTCATGTCATTTTTTTCTACTCATGTCTTAATTATTACAGGTATATATTTTCTAATATTTAAAGAGCACATACTACAGCTTTCTTCTCTTCATGATTTCTATGACTGTTCTTGGTTTTTTGCATTTGCATATAAATTTTAGACTCAATCTATTATATTGCTTTATAAAATACATATTTTAGTTTTATTTTTTGATGCCACCTATTAATACCTTCAGTAAATTATGCAGCATTTCAATTTTTAAATTATTTTTATAATAATGTAATATAAATATAGTCTGTGCCACTTAACAACAGAGATAACATATGAGAATTGTATTGATAGGCAATTTCATAGTTCTGTGAATATCATAGAGTATTCTTATACAAATACAGATGGGATAACCTATAACCATAATTGCATGTGCTATACTGTGACATGAGTGGAAGTGTAGTAGGTTTACTCCAGCAACAACATGAACACGTGAGGAATGCATTGTGCTACAATGTAACAATGACTGTGAGGTTCCTAGGCAATAGGAATTTTTCAGCTCAGTTATAATCTATGGGAATATTATCTTATATGCGGTATGTTGTTGAACTAAGTATTATTAAGCAGTGAATTATTATATTAGTAATATCTTCAGGCTAGAAATAACCCTAACGGGCATCATCGGCTGAATTGGAAAACAAACAAAGGATGCAATACCACTCAGCAATAAAAAGATTAACTGCTGATGCACATAACATGGACAAGTCTCAGAATAATTATCTTGAGTAAGAGAAGTAAAAATATAAGAATGCATACCGAATTATTTCATTTATATGTTATAAAATTCAAGAAAATACAGACTAAACTACAGTGAAAGAATGCATATCAGTGTGGCTGCCTGAGGATACCTGGGAGGTAGGAGATTGCAAGAAGGAGAATTACAAAGGGGACATGAGAAAACTGTTGGGGTGATGGATATGTTCATTATATGTGATGGGGACATATATTTCCAGATTTCTGTGGTTTTCCATTAAAGTGGGTAATACATTCATAGTCATTTAGCAATCTACTTATCAGGGAGCATAGACTAATTAGTCCATTTTATAGCCAGGCATATGGCATGGCTAATGTTAATGCTACCTTGTCAGTGTGAATTGATTATGATTTCGATGGGACTGTCTTTCTAGTCCTATTATTTGAAACAAATATAAAAATTAACATTGTATAAGTTCCCTAGAAAATAAATGATATAGCATTTTTTTGTCTAATATTACTAGGCAAATTAAGACAATTATTTTATATCACTTTTTAAACTTAATTAAAAAATTGGTTGTATACCTACATCAGTTATTGAAGCAAAATTATATTAGTGTTATTTTTTTGTATTTTCTAATACATCAATGTGTGACTTCATATTTATATCTAGATATGGTTGCATTCTAATTTATGATGAAATAATCAATTAAAGTGAAATGATCAACTCAAATGTTCCTGTTTAGTTCAATACCTGGGAAAATAAAATTACTTGCTGATCAGTATTTAACATATTCTGGCTGAAAGTATAATTTACTTTAAGTAAAAGATATCTTGGCACAGGAAACAATCTTATTGTGGCCAAACTAAAACACTTTTTGTTTCTTTTCAAATAATTATAGAATGCATATGAGTACTTAAGCTATTATTAGCATACTTTTACATGATAGGGGAATAAAATCGACAGGAAAAAATAAATGTACATTTTTAAATCATATCTGTAAAATATTGCATTTAAACATTGCTCAGCATTAAAGTTAACTTTTTTATTTCAAAAGAGACAAATTATTCACTGTATGTTGATTTTTTCTGCTATGCCACAATGGTATGTACCCCCTTCTTTATAATCATTCCCTTTCATGCTGCTCCTCTCTCCCACAAAATTATGAACTCCTCTTTTCACAAGTTAAAATTATATAAAAATATATTGGAAATGCAGAGCAAGTACTGAAGTCATTTTGAGTGGATTCCTAAAGAAACATTAAAAATCATTTTTACCTAGCCCCTAGCTCCACACACACACACACACACACACACAAATAAAATAAAACAAACAAACCCAAGAAGCAAAAATGCAAATATGAAAACAAAAATATTACTCACTTTTCAAATAGAAAAGAATCTTACAAGAATTTGTAAAATATTTAAATTTGAAATCAGCAGTACACAATGGAATCTCCCCTACAACCCTTCCAACCTTGTTTTTATTTTAATATTTATTTATTTATTTATTTATTTATTTATTTATTTAATTTTCATAGCCTTGCTCTTTTCTTATATGCTTCTGGTATTTACTTCTAGTATTTTTCATAATAATATACTTAGCAGGGATTTCCTGATTTAATAACTATAGGCAAGTATACTAGCATGTGAGGGCTCGGCTTCTTCCACATCTATCACATGTTACCTAGAGAAACCCATATTATAGTTTATGACTACTTGAATATTTTAATTTACCAGCCAAGGAATATATTATTACAGTAATAATAGTTCTTTTCATAGGTTTTTCAACATTTAATAACTTATTCACATCTTTTTTCATTTTTTAATTGTTCAATTACAGTTGTCCCCAGTTTTTCCCCATTACTCTCCTCTGCCCTACCCACCACCCACCTTCTGCATTCACTCAAACCCCTACCATTGTCTTTGTCCACAGGCCCTTTATACAAGTTCCTTGACTTGGCCATTCCCCTACTTTCTCCCATTATGCCCCTCGACCCCCCACCCCCCAGTCACAGTCAGTTTGTTCTTTATTTCCATGTCTCTGGTTCTATTTTGCTTGCTTGTTTGTTTTGTTGATTAGGTTCCATTTATACATCAGATTATATGGTATTCATGTATCACTACCAGGTTTATTTCACTTATCATAATACTGTGCAATTCCATCCAGGTCGTCCTGAAGGGTAGGAGCTCCCTCTTTCTTTCTGCTGCATAGCATTCCATTGCATAAATGTACTACAGTTTTTCACTCGTTTACTGACGGGCACTTAAACTGTTTCCAAAACTAGGCTGTTGTATATAAAGCTGCTATGAACACTGGGAATCATAGGTTCTTTGGATTAGGTGTTTCAGGATTCTTAGTGTGTTGTCCCACTAGTGGTATTGCTGGGTCAAAAGACAGTTCCATTTTTAGTTTTTTGAGGTTGTTCCATACTGTTCTCTACAGTGGCTGCACCAGTCTGATTTCTTACCAACAGTGCTCTAAGGTTCCGTTTTTATCTCAACCTCATCAGCACTTGTTTTTTGTTGATTTGTTAATGATAGTCATTATGAACTGTGTGAAATAGCATTGCATTGTGGTTTTAATTTGCATCTTTATGACAGCTAATGATGCTAAGCATTCTTTCATAAGTCCATGGGCCCTCTGTATATCCTCCTTGGAGAAGTGACAGTTCAGGTCCTTGACCTATTTTATAATTGGATTGTTTGTCTTCTTTGGTGTGGAGTCTTATGAGTTCTTTATATATTTGGAGATCAAACCCTTGTCTGAAGTATCATTGGCAAATATATTTTCCCATACAGTTGGCTCCCTTTTCATTTTGTTGATGTTTTCTGTAGCCCTGAAGAAGCTTTTTAATTCGATGTAGTTCCATTTGTTTGCTCTTTCTTTTATATCCCTTGTTCTAGGGGACATATCAGTGAAAATACTGTGGGATAGAATATCTCAAATTTCTCCCCCAATGTTATCTTCTTGGATTTTATGGTGTCACAACTTATATTTAAGTCTTTTATCCATCTTGAGTTTATTTTTGTGTGTGGTGGTTAATTATCATTTTTTTGCATGTAGCTATCCAGATTTTCCAACACCATTTGTTGAAGAGGCTATTTTTACTCCATTTTGTGCTCCTGCCCTGTTTGTCCACATTACCATTAATTGGTCATAGAGACATGGGTTTATTTCTGGGCTCTCCATTCTGTTCCATTGATCTGTGTGTCTGTTCTTATGCCAGTACCAGACTGTTTTGATTACAGTGGCCTTATAATACAGTTTGATACCAAATATTGTGATCCCTCCTACTTTGTTCTTCTTTCTAAAATTGCTGAGGTTATTCAGGTCATTTATGATTCCAAATGCATGTTTGAAATGTTCTATATCTGTGAAATATGTCATTGGTATTTTAACAGGGATTGTGTTGAATCTATTGCTTTGAGTAGTATGGACATTTTGAGGATGTTAATTCTTCCAATCCATGAACATGGTATATGCTTCCATTTATTTGTGTCTTCCTTAATTTCTTTATTCAGTTTTCTGTATTTATCTGAGTACAGGTCTTTTACCTCTTTGGTTAGGTTTATTCCTAGGTAATTTGTTTTTCTTGTTATAGCAAATGGGATTTTTTCTGTAATTTCTGTTTCTGATATTTCATTGTTGGTGTACAAAAATGCCTTTGATTTCTGAACATTGACTTTGTATCCTGTTGTTCTGCCAAATTCACTTATCAGGTTGAGTAGCTTTTTGGTGGAGTCTATAGCATTTCCTATGTACACTATCATAATCTGCTAACAGTGACAGTTTTGCTTTCTCTTTTCCAATTTGGATGCCTTTCATTTCTTTTCTTGTCTAATCACTGTGGCTAGAACTTCCAATACTATGTTGAATAGAAGTGTTGAAAGTGGATACCCTTGCTTTTTCAGAATCTGACTGGGAAAGCTTTTATTTTTTCCCTGTTGAGTATGATGTTGACTGTAGGTTTCTCATATATGACCTTTATAATTTTGATGTATGTTACTTCTCTCCCACTTTGCTTAGTGTTTTTATCATAAATGGGTGCTGTATCTCCTCTCCCTGTCTATTTTGTACCTACCAATTATGCTTTATTTCATGTATCTTGTCCCCCATTCTCCCCATCTCCTTCCTTGCTGACAGACCTCAATATCCGTGATTCTGTTGCTGTTCTAGTTGTTTGTTTAGTTTTATTTTTTTTAAGGTTCAGTTGTTGATATCTGTGAGTTTATTGTCACTTTACTGTTCATAGTTTTGATCTTATTTTTTTCCATAAATAAATCCCTTTAACATGTCATATAATAAAGGCTTGGTGATGATGAACTCCTTTAACTTCACCTTGTCTAAGAGGTGAATATTCCTATTATTTCAAACATTTCTGAGTCTTTCATGCATGTTCATACTGTTTCATTAAAAGTATCAATATTTCTTTCTACAAATGTTTTCAGAAGGATTTGAAAAATTCAACTGTTAGTTTACCTCTAAAATCCCTGATTTAATTCTTCATATCTGCAGGGCACTTTATCTGCCCTTCCATTCTAAATGAGAGCTTTGATGGATAGAGTGATCTTGGATGTAGGTCCTTGCTTTTCATGACTTTGAATACTTCTTTCCAGCCCCTTCTTGCTTGTAGGGTTTCTTTTGAGAAATCTGATAGTCTATGGGAACTCCATTGTAGTTAACTGTCTCTTTTTCTCTTGCTGCTTTTAAAATACTCTCCTTATCTTTAATCTTGGATAATATAATTATGATGTGCCTTGGTGTGGGCTTCCTTGGATCCAACTTCTTAGGGACTCTCTAAGCTTCCTGGACTTCCTGGAAGTCTATTTCCTTTGCCAGACTGGAGAAGTTCTCCTTCATTATTTTTTCAAATAAGTTTTCGATGTCTTGCTCTTCCTCTTCTCCTTCTGGCACCCATATGATTTGGATGTTGGAATATTTAAAGTTGTCCCAAAGGTTCCTAAGACTCTCCTCATTTTTTTGACTTCTTTTTTTTTTCATTCTGTTCTGGTCGAATGTTTATTTATTCTTTCTGTTCCAAATCATTGATTGATTCCTGGTTTCCTTCTCTTCACTGGTAGTTCCCAGTATGTTGTGTTTTTTTTATTTCACTTTGCATAGCCTTCACTTTTTTCTCTATTTTGCAACCATGCTCAATCATTCCTGTGAGCATCATAATTACCAGTGTTTTGAACTCTGTCATGTGATTTCTGGGTGTGTGGGTTTGTGTACATTTTAGGACCCTGTGAGTCTCTCCAGTGAAATCTCATGTGAGACTGGGAGTTTCTCCTACCCCTGCAACCTCCACAGTCTTTGGGTCTCTTTTCTTGTGCTGGAACCCTGGATTGTGTGGTCTGTATTTCTCCCCAGTTGCTCCTCCTGGTTTATCCACTTGCAAATGTGGAACCACCTGGTCCTCCAACCACTGCCTCTGTGCCCCAGTTGCCCATCTCCACCCCTCAATCCAGCCTGGGTGAATGTTTCTTCTTTAACTCTTTGGTTGTTAGGCTTCCATACAGTTCAATTTTCTGGCAGTTCTGATTGTTTTTTGTTTTAAAATTTTTGTTGTCCTTCTTTAGTTGTGCAAGGTAAAGTGTATCTACCTACACCTCCATCCAACCAGAAGTCCTCAATTAAATATTTTTGAAATGTTAATTATAATATCACCATATAAAATTTTTCAAATAGTTTATCTAGACTATTCTGGACTTTTCACTTTTTTTCTTATGGTGTCTTTTCTCTTCAGATATTTTGTTTTTGTTGATTTTGGTCTTAGAGTTATTATTTTTAAAAAATCACTATGTTTGATTTTGTGAAGATCTTATTTGAAAATCTCTGATTTATATAATTATATGTCTGCCTTCTAATTTATTCTAAACACAAATAAATGTCTAAATGACATTTTTTTTCCAGTAGAACTAAAACTCTTGTAATTACTTCTTAGTGTTTTATAATAGAAACTGTTTGAATATATTTTATCACTAAAATTTCTAAGTTAACTCTGCAGAAGATAGTTCATATTGCCTGAATCAATCAAAAAGTTATCCAGAGAACTTTTGAAAATGTTTCCAAATATTTTGAAGTATTGACTTCAGAGTTTATTATTCTTCTCAAACTTTAATACTCTTTATGGTGGCATGGCTACTGGTTCTTATTTTCTCAAGCAATGTAAGCCATTTTTAAAGGTCAACAATGAGGGTTTGGTCAATATTGTGGCTCATTGTAAGTATAATGCTCAGATTTTAACGTGTTAGTTGAAATAAAAAAAAAGCTAGGCTTTATTTTTTATCGGTGTGATAGATATATAAGCCTTGAGCACTAACAAGGCACAACTAATTACTGATACAGTTGCTGAAAAGGGATTCTGACAGTCATGATATATGAGCAAATTTGTCTTGCAAGTGTCAAGTCAAACAGAGGTTATTGGGAGTATTGAGCACTGCCAGCTCAGTGGGTGGGATACAGAAAGTGTCTGCTCATTTATTTTTCCTTTGCTGAGGGGGAAATAGTCTACCACCATCTCAGACTTCTGAGTCTTTCATGCATGTTCATACTGTTTCATTAAAAGTATCAATATTTCTTTCTACAAATGTTTTCAGAAGGATTTAAAAAATCCAACTGTTAGTTTTCCTCTAAAATCCCTGCTTCAATTCTTCATATCTGCAGGATTTATCTAGTAACATGTTTTTTGTCTAAATTACATATATTTATATCATGCTTTAGTCATGCCCTTCCCCTATAGATGCAAGTATGTAATTTAACATATATAAAGCATAGCAAATCTCACAATATTTGGTCATTGCAAGGTTTCCCTATTATATCTCAAATTCAGAAAATTATAAGTCATGTGAAGAAAATTGTAAGTTATTTTGCTCTAAGCAAATGGCTATATATTATGTTTATGAATGTGTTTCAACAAGAAATTATTGTCTACAAAGCCTATATTCAGAGTTCATATTTTTAGAGTGCTGGTTCAGGTTTTTCAGTGCTAAAAAAAAAACAAAATTTTAGGTATGCATCAAAATTTTTCTAAATCTTCCCATTTCCACAATATTAGTGACATTCACTAAACATTAAACATTTAATAAGAAAATTTTAATAATGAATTAGTACAAAAAGATCATAACTGGAACTAGTAGGTTAATTTCAGTCACTATAAAACCAAAGCCATTTATAAACTATAACAGAAAGCAGACACAGTGATAGTAAAATGTAAGTAAGATAAAAAAGAATTCATAAAATATGTGGAAAAAAGTAAATGAAAAATCGTAACACCAAGAAATTTATGATCCAGTTAATATGATGAGTTCCAAAAAAGGAGAGACATCTTGATGGAGGAAAAGAAGTTACCAAAAATTTATAATGAGAGAACATCTCAGATTTAAAATGACACAAATATTTTTGAATAGCAAAAGGGTTACTTAATAAAATTATTTAAAAAGCCATACTTACATACATAATTTCAAAATATCAAAATACCTAGGGAAGAAGTAGAAAGTAGGAACTTTCAGGCTATTCTCAGTTGCAAAACATTGTCCCAAAACATATGTTCAAATCCTAACTCCCAATAGTTATGAAAGTAACCTTGGTCACCATATTTGAAAATAGGGCTTTGCAAATGTAATCAAGTTAAGAGGAGGTCATACCAACTTAGTGTGAGTGCTAATCTAATGACTGGTTTCTCCTTAAGAAGAAGAGGATTTGGACACAGAGGTACAGAGCCACATAAGAAAAATGTAATGTAACAAGAGAGCTAATGTTTGGAGTGACCCAGCACAGGTCAGGAAACACCAAAGATTACTGGCAACACAAGAAGCTGGGAAGAAGAGATGTATGATGAATGATGCTTCCTAACAACCTGCAGATGAAGCAGGACCATGCCAAAACCTTGATTTTAGACTTCAGGTCTCCATAATTATGGGAGAATAAATTTATCCTGTTTTAATCAAATTAGTTTGTGGTACTTTTTAAGACAGCACTAGGAAACTAATACGTAGGGTGTCAAGAAGTGGAAATCAAGACAAACTCAAAACTACAGATAATAAAATTGGAATTGGACTTCAAGAAGATGTACTTGAAGATGTACTTTAGACAAATAAAATTACATCATGAAATGGGAAGACATGATGTCTGGAAAGCAATGTAACATATTCAGGAAGAAAATGATGAGAAGTTTAGGACAACTGTGTATAGGCTTGGGAAGATGGAGATCGTCAGAAATGAGAGTCTCTTGGGGAAAAATAAATTTGTTAGTATGTTTGAAATATTTAAGGAAAGCTCAACCCAATACCTTGATAGTGAAAAGAACAAAGCAAATGGCAAATAGAAACTCTCAAACAACAAGCATGACAAAAACTAGTTGTAATTATAATGTGATTCACATGGTATTATGTAAAAGTATATATATATGTGTGTGTGTGTATGTATTTACAGTTATAATGGTGTATATATGTGTACCTGTGTTATTTTAATTATAAAAAAAAAGATAGCACAATGTAATTAAGTAGATAATTTTATCAAGTCAAAGTTCTTGTGTTAAAATGTCGTAGTAAATCAATCATTTTGTGTAGTTTGTGAAGAGCAGACTAACAGAAAAGGCTTGTGTGTATATACCTGTGTTCATACACTTGGTGGGAGATTTCCCAAATTAATTGTCACAGAAACAAGGTAAAGGGCAATTTGAAATAATTGGATGCGCATTGAAAATATTTGACTTCTATTGATATATATTTTTTCTAATGGTCCAATCTTCTTGTTTTCTACATGGTTTGAATCAATTAGCTATAAATCCAATATCTTGATGATAAAGGGTTAGAATATTGCCGTCAAGTTTGGAACAAATGGCTTATGCTGGGGAGATTTAGAAGGTATTTCTTTGGCTCATGGTAATCTGTGGCTCCAAGCTGGTGTTTTTCCTATATTGTCAGCCTATTCTGTTGAACTAAGATCATCTTTCATAGAATATCAAAGATCTTCTTTGTATCATTAAGTTGAGTCTGGGTGCTCAGTGATTTAGGGGCTAATTAAAGTATTACAAAAAGAAAGTCCTGTTTAGATAAAGACAAAGACAAAAGCCTGACCCTTCTGGGTCTGTGGGGTCCAATTTGAAATCTGAGTGGGCAAATTGGGGGGTGGGTAGAAATAGAAACATGTAAATAATCATGAGACAATCCAAAAAAGCTTTTCTTGTTTACCAAGACTCCAGATGAAGTCTTATAATCAACAATATCCAACATGATGTTAGATAATAGCAAGCAAAGGGGTGAATCAGCTAGATAGGGGATGGAGACATCACATGACTGCTTGTTCATTGGCATTCAAGAAATCAGAACGTATGTGTGTGCTCCAGGGAAGGCATCTGTAGCTGATAAAAGAAGACTCAGTAGGCAGAGACCTGGGAGGGGGCTACATGTGGTTAACTGTCAGCAGCAGTGTTTACTGTGTCATACGAAGAGATGGATGAATGCACTAATCTCAGCTGATGACAGTACAGAGGCTATCAAGTCAACATCCAATGACAAGGGCTAAACAAAAAGAGAGCACTATGACGACCTACCCTTACCTTGTTGCTAGGAAATATGATCAGATTTTCACTACATCACTTTGAATATGAGAAAATATAAAAACTTATTTGGACTTAGTTAAACTGAAATTTAACCAAAGGAGATTATTTAAACAAGATAAAAAGTAAGGGATAAATCTAAATTTATTTTCTACTAAGTAGCCTGGGGACTTAAAAGGAAGATTAAATGACTTATATAAAATGAAAAAAAATAACTGACTTTGTATATCAGATCAGTGTGATTAAATTTCTGACATTGTCTAGGTTATAATTTGTATAAACTCAGTTAATAGTTTTAAACATATGACTTTTTCTCTAAGTTAACAATACTTAAAAGGTTAAAAGGATAAGATAAAGGAGGGACAGTCTCAATTTTTTTCTTTTTTCCCCTCTTTATTATCTGTACTTTATATATCGAGCAAGAAAATTGACTTAAATTAAGACATAATCAGAAAAAAATAAAAAGCTCTTCTTTGTATATGTTTAAAAATTTAACTGGACAAAAGTAGATGAACTGACCTTTGGAATTCATACCAAATTTAGCTTGTTATCTAGGGACCCATCTTGAATCTTTGGAGGAGGCCAATCAGTTTCCATGTAGTACATACAACTGTAAATAAACATTACTAACCAAACCTACAAGAAATATCCATCCATTGTTATCATCCTAACCACATCTTAAATCTAATGCTTATTTCACTTTATTGTAATAATCCCCCTAGACAGATTTAATGTCTTTTCCTAAAAGAAGTAAGATAATTCCTAATAAAAAAGTACAAAAGAGAAAACTTACTAAAATTGCTTGTAATGTATCAGTGAGTCTAAAAGTCTACTATGTGATATAATAAATTACTCTAGAAACAAATACTTAATTTACATTAAAAAATGCCAGCACAGCTTAAGTAAAGGCAATGATTGCCTTATCCATTAAAGTAACATAACTAAAATAAACTATCAGGCCAGAATAATTTACTTAAAATTAACAACCTGCCTGTGAATAATAATTACTGTCCTTAAGTTGTTTGCTAGGAAATGAGCCTTTAGGAACCCAAAAGTAGATGGAAAGAGGCCCAAAACTTAGATAAGTACTTATTGCGGCAGTAATTCTTTCTCTATTAGGAACACAACTACCAACCTGACATACTTATAATACAGCTGCTACAATGCTGTGTACTGACAACCAAGACAATTTTCTCCTGAGACAGTTAAGGAGCTAATCTGCCATAAAATTTGTTCCTACATTTTATCATCCATTAGATGATGGAGATAGAGTTTAACCTAAAATCATTGTTTAAGATTTGTAAAAAGAGAAGGGAATGCGCAAATGTCTCCACTAGCTATTAGAACCATATTGATATGATTATGAGATACAAACAGTGCCATATAGGAATTCATTAGAGGTTTTGTGTTTTTTAACTTGTAATTATTGTAATAAGGATTTTACAATGCAGAAAATGTAACTCAATATCATATTGTCTTTGGTAAAGAAACCATAAAAGGAATTTCTAGACAAATGTTTCAAATAATAATGACAAAGAATAAATTAAGCTGAATACAGTTGAAAATATTATTTGCAGAGACACACTAAGAATGGCCTTTCCATTTATTAAAAATCTAAATGAGTGAACTTAAGTCTAAACTATCATATGTGCTGCTTCAAATTCATTTTCAAGAATCACACAAACATATTTTAATTATTAACATTTTATTGAAAATCTTATTAAAAGCTGTATGTATATATTTTTCTCCAAAAGTAAAAAGTTTGTGCAAACCCATAGGAGCTAGTAAAGGTCATGTTTTCTATTCATATTGATTTTCCCGGAAGTTACAAAACAGCAAAATACAAGAAAATAACCAATGATATACATAATCTTGTATGGATATTTTATTATTTCTCCTTTTACTGTGATATTTAAAAATAAAATCTTTAAAATACTTACATCAGATTCCATAGTCCTGCAAATGATATTTAAAAACTAAAATAAGAAAGCGTATAGTTCTGATATTTAGTTGTGTGAGATAAGGTTATAATAACAATGACTGATATATTTTATTAATCCAGAATTAAATTTATAGTACAAAATTTTCGTATTCTCCCTTATACCTATTATTACAAAGAATCTGTCTTTAAACCAAATCCTGATTACATAGTCATTAATAGCCAAGGGGCTGCTATAAATCAAAACTGTTTTGTGTGTTTTGATACTTACTTCCTTTACTTCCTTGTTATCTGATTTTTTAAAAACACAAAGTATATTACAGAAACTGAATAGACTTACTCTTAGCTTGTGAAATAAATATTATTTATCCATAAACTCATAACATGTTCACTTGTTATGATTTCCTAGTAGGAAAAAAGAGAAAAAAGCTCAGTTATGAGTCATTTAAAATGAAGACTTTACTCCTCTAACTGAATAAATGAGTTTTGATTTTTGACGCAAATCACATCCCACCTAAACCAATTAAACATTTTTTTTCTGATGAAAATATCTTCCTTTTCTAGGTAATAATTTAGGTAACCTTTATTTACTCAATGAACATTCTTACAAAAATGTGATTATTTGAATTTGTTTTATGTATTTGTAAGAGTTCATATAAGCATCATATACACAGAAGTTGAATCAAAGTTTCCTACTTTTCCTCTCTATTTTTTAAAAAAGTGATCAATTCTGAAGGCTATGGAATAAATTTCTATTTGTATCAGCAGTAAAAGACGTCAGTGTCTGGCAGATATATAAATCCAATGAGGTTAACTATGCTATAAAAAGTAAATGCTGAAGTGTTCATTTCTATGTCTGCTTTACTACCAGATGATTCTCTTTCCCACTCTGCCTATTTTATTACCAATTTCTTCAGAAATAAAAAGTTATAAGTAATTTTTAAAGAAATAAAAATAGAAAAACTCAACTGCTACCTATAAAACTTGTGGATATAGTGAAATAAGCTAATTGGTAATATAATTGTATATAAGGCAACAAAAATCTTTATTGACATTTTATATACATGTAGTAGGAAATAAAGCTGACAGAATCCAAATATTTTTCCATAATTAATTTTGTACTTCAATTTCTACACTCTGCAGAGCTCAAAAGTTCTTGAATAAGTGTAGAGGCAAATAGTTTTTTGACTACTAAATGGCTTAATCTCAATCTCATGCCATAAATATCTATGAATTATAGAATTTTACAGTTGAATTTTAAAGAAGAGACATTAACTACACACAACAATGAAGTGACTGATTTTTGTGGTGATCAATTGAGTCTAGTGTTTAATCCCTAACTTTGAACAAGTATTTTGTGTATAAATCCCCTTATTTTTAAAATAAATAATGTTCATATTATATTGTATTTTGGGGGGGGATCTAATTTTACTCTTTGCTCATTTGAATTTTTTCTTTTAAATAATAATGTGGTCATTTGTTGTTCATGGAACATGCTCTTGCCTCCATTTCTCAGCTGCTTCTAGGTAGCTGCTTCAGTTTAATGTGGTTAATTCTGGTAAATTGGTGATAAATTGAAGACATGTGTTTCATTTCTAATCTAAAGCAGAGAAGAACAAGGAAAGTTCTTGCCCTGCCATGACAATCTTGGAAGTCACACAACGTGTCAGGGACTGTTGGAAGCAGTCTACGTCACTGAATTACTGTATAGAAGAAGGCTGCCCTGGGGAGTCACCCGACTTCCTCCAGATTTTGCATGAACAAGGAATAAATATGTTAAGTTTCTGTGGTTTGTTTATTAAATTAATACAGTAACGCAGCTTAAGCTATCCCGACTAATTCACTCCACAAAGTCTTCTCTCTGGCTTTCTCTGCTCCCTGGGTTGAGATACTACTCTCTATTTCCCTTTAAGCTTCTGAAGATAGAGTGCTTTTCTGTTTTCAGTGTCACCCAATCCCCTTTCATTTCTCAATTTCTTATTCTCAATATATTACTTTTATTGAAATTATTTGTATTCAAACATTATCTCATAATTATAAAATTTATTTCTCCCTCTGTACCATGTAAGACCAGTTGATATAATTAAAAGCCTTCTACTTTAAAGATATTCCCCTTCAATAACTAGAAGATGGCAAATCTACTGGTTCCCTTTAATCTCTAAAACTTCTTCCCTGTCCTTTCAACATAGAAATTCAGGTCTTTCTGCAAAGACCTGATGTCAGCTTTCTTCTCTCTCTTTCTTTGTAAAAATAATATGTTTCTTTTATTTAGTATAAAGCCCCATTTTCTCAAGCTATATTTACATAGGAATTAATTTGTGAAAATCCCACTAAAATACTTGGGCATTATCTCAAACTCAGATGTATAACACTGTCCTTATGATTATCTCCAGTATTTTCCTCACAAGCCTGTATGTTCTACCTTCCCATCACTGTTGAAGAAATTAACATCTATCCATTATCTAGACCTTAAAACTAGAACTCACCACATCAACCTCTCCTCCTTTGAGCTTCATACATCATCAATAGCCTACATTCAATCAATTTTAATTCCATACTGTCTCTTACCAGGCCAGTTTCAGATTTCTCCAATCCTAGTCAGCTAAGAAATTGGTAGTAACTCCATTCAGACCTGGAGTCAATTTGAATTAAAATAGGCAAAAAGATCAGATACAAGAACTGGTGCATTGTTTTGTTATATACTAAGAATATAATGTATCTAAAAGTTGACCTACTCAACAGAAAACTTTGACCTTAAGCAATCCTTTTGGGCTTGTACAAATTATTTATATAAATTTTATGCATCTATTTGCTAGATATAAGTGTAGTTTTATATATAACCATTGAACAAGGCTTCAAAGCTCTTTCCAGCTCTTTTCATCCTCTCTCTACAATGGTGAAAGAGGTGGCTTGATTCTATTCTTTATATCGCTAGTTGTTGGCATTCTAATCCAAATAAATGGCTTACATCATTTAACTCACTGAATTTCAAAATTGCCACTATGGTTTTCCTTTTAGTGTTACTGTTTTTCAGAGCTTAATCATCATTCACATAGACTATAATAATTTCTTATTTCACCCAATCCAAATTTAACATTGCTAGCAAAAAACATTTTTTGAAATTTATAACCATGTACCTCCTGTGAACCACACTCTACTTAAATCCTTAATAAAATACCTAAGTCTCTGACATAACACCTAAGGGGCTTTATAATCCGGAACAACCTTAAATTCTAAATTGTTCATTATATTTGTATTCCGTGCTATAGTCTTCATATGTAAGTAGAGTGACTATACGGTATAATTTATTATAAAAACCGGGACACTATTGAGAAAGGGAGTAAAACATAGGGATAACAAACATAAATTAAATATATCCCAGGTACATCACGATATGTGATTAACCTGACATAATTTTTATCTGGTCTTGTAATTTTCTACTTGTGAAGAATGGATGCTTCCCCTTCTTAGAATGATTCTCACTGGAGTGCTATTCATACTGTAAATTCAATCATAAATGTAATGTTCCTTGTATTATTTCATCCTCCAATCACTAAATGCATTAGTTAGGTCTTTTTAGGTTGTAGATGACAAAATGTCAGTTTAAATTAAACAATTGGGAAGTCCCCAGGTGAACCAAGACTCGAGAATGAGTGAATTGAATTGTGAGCTCTACCTTGCTGAGTTCAAACCATTTTCCCTTTAACTATGGCTGGGTTTTTTATACAGTAAGAGGAGGGGAACATAGTTTCAGGAGGTAATAGCTTATGTTGTCAAAAACGGAACTCCAGAAAGAAAGAGAGATGAGCCTTCTCCCAACATTTATATAAAAACTAGAAGGAATTTTACTAATTTGGTTTAGGTTTTTATATATTTATGGGCACACTATAGCAGTTTAGAGGTCTATGTTATAGTTTCACCCTTAAACCCAAAAGGACAGGGGACACCATAATTTACTTCTACCATAATCATAATCAAGGGAGGCTTTCACCAGAAAAATAGGAATGGGATATTAGACAAATGAAAAGGAGTCACAGGATCAAACAGTGATTTGGTATTAAAAAAATAGATCTTGTGTTTGGCTATCTGTGTTTGAATTTTCACTCTGTGACTTGTCAGCTACCTTTCTAAGCTTTTTTTCTTATCTATAAAATTCATCGTTTGGCAGATATGAGGTAATTTATTTTAACAAACCAGAAACTGAAGCACAGTTGCTATTATTGATATCAGTATTACCACTCTTTCTTTCCTTCTTGATGTGTCATTGATCATATTGTGCTTTTCTGAAATACAAATATATTTATAATAGTTTTATTTATTTTGTTACACTATAAGATTCTCACAGTCTTGGTCCACATCTTTTTCATCTTCTTATTCCTATAATAACTATATTCCTATAGCATGACAGTCTGCACAAATTAGGTATATTTATAATATATCCCTTTGCACATAATTCACAACTTTAATTGTATTTTGCCTTTTATATACCATGTATTGCACATGTTCATCTTCTCTGAGAAATGGACAGCTCTCCAGAAATGAAGGTTCTTACCTCATCCTCTTTACTTCCCAAAGATATTAAGCAATATGTTATATACTTTAGATATAAAATAAGCTTTTGAATAAACATATAAAAAATGTGATGTATATATCATTGTGGGAGAGTTGATCATTTTGTCCTTCCTTTTTTGGAACTTTTGTCAGAATATGTATTGTCTAAGTTTACAGAGAGTGGGCTCCTTCAGACCCCCTGTGATGTGTGCCTATTAGTTCTGTACCCTCTCTACATGACATAAACATGTTTTTAAGAAAAAGAAAAACAAAGCCTTATGATAAGATCATTACAAATCTAAAGTCATTTACTTTTTAAAAAATTTAACCAATATGTTTTCATATTTTCACTTAAGGAAAAAAATTTTCTAATTTCCAAATTCTTGTACCTCCTGCTTTCCATTCCCACCATCATAAAGCTGCTAACACTCTTCTAATTTTGATGTGTTTAATGGAAAAAAGGGGGTGAAGAGTTCATACCGTCATTTTCATATGCCACAAGTAAAATTACTTTGCTTCTTTTTCGGCACATGCAGAAGTATGAAAAGCTTCTCAGATTCCTGACAGAACTGTCATTGTTTACTATTAGCACTGTCATAGCTGTGTGCCTTGTCTTTCTATATAGCAGGGCATGGGGCTGGCACCCTGCCTGATGCTGATTTGCAGGAGGAAAACCTCTTGTCTTATTTCCTAGGGTAATTCCTGGGGAAAGTGTGCTCCCTAGTGTTAAGACTGGCTTAATGGCTGGAGGGTCCCAGCTGACCCGACAGAGAAAAGGTGGATGTTCATTTCTCACCATTCTTCATTTACAGCTTGTGAAGTTCTCAGGGTGTCCACCCCTCTAACTAGCTTTGTTGCAGATTTGACATTCTGGTACAAACAGATATATAAACATAATTCTCACCTACTTACCAGAGATCACCTGAATGTTAGATTGTTTGGTAACTTTAAAGGAGGTTGACATCTTCATGAAAAACAGTAATTATTCCATTTATGGCCACAAAATAAAAATCTTAATTTATTCTACCCCTTTCTTACTTGCTTAAAAATTTTACCATAATGGAAATAAAACATTCTCTTTTTTTGTTTATTTTTATATAAAATCAATAATTTTATTTTGTTTAATTGTAACTTTTGATTATTTATTTTACTTATATGAAAATGAAAGTGGTAATATATGATTCAATAATTAGTCATTAAGAAGCAAAGGTAGACTGTATGCTGCACTACTGTTTCTAACTAATAGCTATTTAATTGAAAATATTATCATTGAAAGATTTATTTTTCTGGAATCATTGAAGAATATAACTCTCAGAGGTAAATTGTTACTTTATTTTTCTTTAGCAAAAATAAAAATCTGTCCCAATTTTATAGCCTTTTGAATATTATTTTTAATAAGTATGCTGGGTTTTTTTTCTTTTATGCACATGTATATACACATTTTGCTTACAGAGTACTTTGATGATGAACTTTCAGTTTAACACTTGAAAAATTTACCTCTACATTTCAATGTTATGTTTTTAGTATGATATATAAAAAACTATAAAAAATAAAAGTTAAAATAATCTTAATAAAAAGGCTAAGAATATTTTTCAATTTGTTTGTTGTCATTATTTTAATGATTTGTTAGTCATCTTTTTAAAAGTCAGTGTGATAAACATCACTATTCCCCAAGATTCATTAGCAAATGAATTTCTCTCAGGATATATACTACACCTTAATTTAGGGAATTTAAAAATAAGTGATCTCAAAAACTGATGGGTGAACATTAGAAATATTATTGTTATAAAATGAGGAGAAAAGTGGTTTTTTCTAAGTTAAATTTTTGTCCTTGGAATATGATATAATAATTACTGCTTTTTTTTAAACCTGAGAATATTTAATAGCATCCAGATTAGCCTAATATTTTTGAGAAGTAAGTGCTGGTTCTTCAGAAATAGGAACAGACTTGAAATAATAAAATTCTACTCAGTCTCTATGACTAATCCTGCTTTGTGCAAGGACCCTAGTAAAAAGACACAATAAAATAAATTTAGGTGGATTCTTTAACATTTAAGACAATATAGCAAGTTGACAAAAATTACTAATATTTACTTGTTAAATTTTGGAATGGCTCTCTGAAAGAGTACCTACAATTTTTATTTTTAACCTTCAAGTTATTTATATAGTTATTCATGAAGACTCTCCCGTCTTAGGAATTTTCAATACCTTGTCAATACGTGTTAAATAACTTGTACATTATAATGCAGTGTGAGTATATCTCACATGAAAACAACCTAATACTATTTTTATATCAATAAAAGTATGATGCTGCTTAAGAATCTATCAAAGTGAGAGGCAACTTTTGCATGTAGATCTTTGTTAAACATTTATCTGTTTACAAGAAGTTATTGAATCAGATCATTTTCAGCCATAGCTCTTAGGTCCAAGAATCTGTAATTTGTGGGTTGGAGTTTAAAATAAGGGAAACTTATGAAAAATGCTATAATTAATGAATATAATTTTTGTTTATTCCATAAAAAGACAAAAATATTGCTTTCATCCAGTGTCTGACCCTTGTCCCCCACCCCCAACAAAAAAATTACATCAGTGAGTTGATGATGGTTCCTGAGAAATCGTAAAAATTATACATCTGTAAAACTATTTTTTTTGCTAAAATGTGTACTTTTGTGATTATATGTGCATAGCTTGAATTTTTGTTACCTCTTTTTTCATCAATTAATATTGTAGTTTGGCAGGTTACTAACATAGTTAGTTTATGTTAGTAACATAAACTTGTTTCTCAATTAGAGGTAATCACCAGAGTTAGACAAATGAAGGTTAAATATAACCTGTATTACCAAAAAAGTCTACAATGGAGAAGGTAAATTTCCTAATACACTCCTAAGAAGTAGGCATTCCCCACCAAAGTTACATAATAGAAAAGCAGAGGAAATGAATGTTTTTGGTACGTAGGCACATACCAAGAGATGAAAAGAGAATTGCTTAGCCAAACAGCTCAGCTTACTCCTTAAAACTTACCAATGAGGTATGTGAGATCTGCCCAGTGAGAAAAAATTAAATGAGGAGTGGTAGAAAGAAGCCAGGGCTGTTGCTCTAATTGAACTCACTCTTCATGAAACTTACACACACACACAGAAATACAGTCCTCCCCCTGACTCTCAACAACAAAATGTCATGATACAAAACAAATTGAGCCCTGACTGCTATGATTTAGTGGATTCGTACTTCATCCTACAAACACCTAAAGTGTTCCCTTGGATTTGCGGTGAGGGCCATGCCTTGGTTGTGCCCCAGGGTTGGGGGTCTGGGAGAGGTAACAGATGGATGTTTTTCTCACACACAGTGTTCCTCTCCCCCTCTTTCTCCTTCCTTTCCCCTCTGTCTAAAAATAAAAAAAATAAAATCTTTAAAAAATGAAATTGAAATCACTTGGATTTCATGAAACCACTATATCCTTTATTTAAATATGGCAGAGATATTATATGACAAGCACTTTTTGGTGTAGAAACTCCCATGAATATTCTTGGAAACTCTTTTAAATCCATAACAAAGTCAGAGAGGACTTATACTTGTTAAATACATTTTTCTAAAGTAAATTAATCATTTGACTATCACAGAGCTCTTATGAGTTGGATAGTTTTACTAAATTCTAGGAAAATTCAAATGACATAGCAGAGTTAAAGAAAATGTCTGTATTTTATTTTTAACTTCACTTTTTTTTAAAATGGAGTATTTGATATTTAGATTAATTTTTCCAAGAAATGTAATGAAACTAACATTTTCATTTCTATTAAATATCTATAATCCCATGTGAAAATAATATTTCTTTTTTTTCCTGTCCAACACTCCAAATAGCATACATTATAATTTTGTTATAAATAGTAAATCACATTAAAATTTATACAATAACATCAAAATTTAATCTGCATGTCTATATCACATCCATATGATACCATGGAAGATTTTTGTCAACAGTGAGGTTGAAATGTTTAAATACTTCCTGTTTGGGAAGGGCAGCTTTTGAAATCAGGCAACAGTATATGTTTACTGACATGGATCAACTGGTCCCAGCTGTAAGGAAAAGACAGGGTGCAGATTATAAACAAGGCTGAACATGTCAATTTCCAAATTTGAGATAATTCAATACTGGGAAGAATAAGCAATATACAGTTGATGACAAGATTGAGATTCAGGTTGTCTCAAAGGCTGGATGAATATCAAGAATGTAAAATTTGATAAGGATGAATCTCAAGCTATGCCTTGTGTTTCAAAAAAGGGAATAAAAATGCAAAGTAGTGAATAGTGCAGATAGTAGTTCATGGTTACATGATCTGACTTGGGTGTAACTCAATAATCACCAACAGTGCCAAGAGGCTGCTAAAAAAAAGTACATGTGTTGCCCTAGTATAAATCAAATATACAGAACAGTGAAAAGTATAGACCTCTTTTTGAGAGCTTGTTTGGAGGTTCTAGCAGGAGAGTGCAACTACTCACATGCCCTTGACTGAAGACCGGTCCTGTCCTTTAGTTGGGAAGGTCATCCTCTTTGACTGAGCATGTAGCTTCAGGAGGGACACACATGCATTGGTTAGGGAGGAGGAGGACACCTGCCTAATCAGCCAGATCAACCAAATAAACCCTGGTAATCAATGAGGTGACAGATGTCGCAGCCAGATAGCCCTCACATCCAATATAGACCTCTTTTTGGAATGTTGACTGTAAATATCTGAAATCCTGGGCTTGATATGTGAACATGAGTTTGATGTGTAAAGATATCATTTTATGGGGAGAAAAAACATAAAGCATTAGATTGTTAACATCGAAGGAAGAATATTTTTGAAGAAAACACGATGACTAATATTCAGTTTATAAGGGCTTTCAGGGAAAGCACAAAAAATACCTTTGTCAGTGATTCAAATACTGACAAAATACCTAATATAGTACTTCAAAGAACTGGACTAAAAATTAATAATTAAATTAGATAATAATTTCAGTATTTGTTATATTTATGCACAATTAGCAATTGTTGAAAGAGCTAATGACCAAAGAATTTTGTCATACTTCAGTTTATGAATTAATGAGGCAGTCTCTCTAGTAAAATAGTAAGTTTTCATTCACAGAAGGTTTCAGGTATAAGTTTTACTATTACTGTTTCAAATTTCATTGGTTTGTCCAATGGGTTATTTCAATATGCTTCCTTATTTACTCTGCGATTTTATTCACTTTTATAATTATTTTACACTCAAAATTAGCTCTATATAAATAAGTCCATGTCTGTATCAATTTTTTGAATTGTCTTAGGAGGTATGCTTAAAACGAAGAAAAGAACTAACTCTCCAATAAAAGATTCTTAGTGACTAGTAATTTTAAAACAGCTAAAACCAACTAATTAAAAATTTATAAATCTTTATTATAAAATATTCAAAGTCAAGATAAAAAAGATGCTTCCCTATCATTTACCCACCATATTTATGCTTTAGCAGTAGGATGATGCATTTCATGATATTTTGCTTGTGATTCTTTGCTTGGGTCATATCATTCAAAATTTTGACCAGTCATGTCTATTATCTCATCAGCACTATTCACCAGAGCCTCATTGGCTGTGCATCTTTGAAATCTGTCTTCTCTTTTCCTGGTCTAGTGTTCTATTAGTACAGAGGTTATAGAGCCAAATATTTGTTTCTCTCTTCATTAAGAGAATGACTTCTTTCTACCCTTGGTAAAAATATACAGGGACATCAGCAAGTGGGTAAGAGGTTAAAAATAGAAAAACAAACTATGTTTATAAAGCTGGGGTAAAATGCTTTAGGTTTTTCATTGTTAATGGTCAACTATGCATAATGGATTAGACTACCTTTGCAGTGGTCCTAATTGGCCACTAAGATGACTTAAGCAATTTATTTGAATGTGCTAAGTTTGATGATATTTTGGATATCCTGAAACTGCCTAAGGTGAAAAGGGCTTAGGTATACATAATTTATGAATTGATTATCATACTACCCAGATAAACTTACATGGCCTGGAGGCTATTGGGGTGTTGTCATATCAAGTGCACCTCATTTAAATGCATCAACATTCTCTTTCTAGGTGCATGGTTTGCAGTCCTTCATGAAATATATTAAATTGAATAACAATAGTGAAATAATGGAAGTAATATGGATAATCATTAGGGAATAAAAAATAATATGCTGAACTTCCATGTCAAATTAATTTTTGCTTAATTTTTCATATTGGAAAGATAATATCTTGTATAAATGATTTAAATGTATTACTAGCTTTGCTAAAATAAAAATAATTTCAAGCATAACAATTAATTTGGTGAATTACTCATGTATAAAAATAAGTTAACAAAAACAGAGAATATGTTTATAGTGAAAAATAGACATAAAATTAACACTCAAAATTTTTGCTTTGAGGAAAACTCCCTAGTCAAACCACAGCTTAGTTCCAACTGGGGAAGAGAAAAGAATCACTTTATTCTCTTCTTAAGCCTTTCATGTGCCAGTGGTTAGATAAATATTTAGTTGGGTTTCCCTAAATGTCAAAAAATAAACTATCTTAGAATATATATATATACAAATACAAATTCTAAAAAAATTAAAGAAATTATACTTTTTACATTACAGAATTTATTAAATTCAATTGATGAAAAAAGTAAACTATTCAATACCTTGGAAATATAAAATAGTTGCCACATTTTGTGCTTCCACACACTGACCATAGAACTGACATCAGTAAGAGCTTGCTAGAGTAAGGGAAAGGAGCATTAATAGTCTAACCCCATTCACATGTTGGTTCTTAGAATGTCTGAAGAGTCTAAAACTGCCTGAAAACTCTATAAGGCAGGAAAAATTGAGGTTCTCTAAAATCAAAATTTGCAATTTCTTTTACAGCACATGAAAACATAGTTATGAAAGGCTAATAAAATAATAATGGCTGAACTTGAGATTTCTTGTTACTCCTATTTTTATTTTTAAATTGTTTTTTGAAGCTCTCATCATTCTATTTATGAAGTTGACATGATAAACTCTATAAGGCAAAGTCTATTAATATTGATAAGGGAAATGTGTGGTTATGTAGTTTAGGTAGAGGATTTTTTTAAAGAGAGGAGCCTATATTTATAAAAAAATCCATGAAAAATTTAATTACATGTACTATTCATTATTTATAATAAAGGAAACTATTTGTGGTTGACATCTAAAGGTAATAGTTACATTCTTTCTTCCTTCTAAGAGAACTCTAGTTTTGTTCAAAAGGATGATATGGGTTGTCAACATGACACATCTCCTGCCAGACTGGCTTAAGGCTAGGAATAATTATTTGACCCAGTTCTGGCCAACAGGGTGTAAGCAAATTAAGTAAATTGAGGTCACTGTAAGCCATTGCTTTTTGGGATAAACTGACTCTGCCAGCATATGCTTTTAGTGTTTTTTTTTCTTGTCCTTTCTCTTTTCTGAGCCTGTTAAACTAATGGAAACCTGGAGATGGGGTGGCTATAGACCACCATGAAGACAGAATAAGCATAAATAGCCATAGAGAAGATGTTAGAGGTATAAATGTGAAATATTCTCTTCCTGTGGTCATTTCTATGTTTGTTCTTTTGATACCTGGTGGGTAGCAGGGACCTCTGTTGGCTTAAACCATGATCCCCAAAGTTTTCAGCTTTTTGGACATAAAAATTAGGTTATTTTAATAATATTTTTCAGATATGAATGCTTAGATAATTTAAACTTCGGGAATGACAATTTGTTTACAGATGGTGGTGCGAATTCTCAGGAAGGAATTATAGTTCTCAGGAACTATAAATAATAGCACTACTTTCAGAAATAATAATAAAAATTTTTGTTTAGATATATATGAAATGTGGAGAAAATTTCAATTATTTTTTATAAATGTTAAAAAATCTGACAATTATTGGGGAACCAATCAAATATGATGACAAATCCAAGGAATGAAAGAGTTAAAAATGCAAGAAAGAAAAGTAATTGGAGAAAAATTGAACTTAACTCCCTGAAGTTAGAAAGTTTGGTTGGGTGTCATAACCTATTCTTTATTATACCAATAAGATGATGTAGTTTTAGAAATGGCAAAGAGGTTTAATTTCCCTTGTAGAATAAAATAAAAAGAAATTTGGAGTTTCATTGGGAATCCAGAGGCACCGACAGATAAAACTGGCATGATAAAGAATATAGACAGCAGTAGTGGAGCACTTGGCCCCTTAACCGGAGAAGTGAGTGGTATTGGGTGATAGATGCCTCACGTGTCAATTTAAAAAATGTACTGATGTGTATCAGCAGCAAATATCTCAGTTTTCTCTAGCATAGTCATCTTGTAACTTATGTACAACACAGTTACTTGTTGAAATACAGATTTGGTGGTGCAACCAAAGAGTGTCTGATTTAGGTAAATGGTA
The DNA here is from genome assembly GCA_004026545.1 of Mormoops blainvillei. NCBI lineage: Eukaryota > Metazoa > Chordata > Mammalia > Chiroptera > Mormoopidae > Mormoops > Mormoops blainvillei. The sequence goes on from PVJD01001509.1 coordinate 97,043, forward strand.
GAGTCTGAGAATTAGTATTTCTGACATGCCCCTTATTAACTGATGCTGTTGATCCAAGAAGTACACTGATTTAGAATGACCCAAGATTTTTCCACAGTTTGACATCTTTCCTGACTTCCATTATTAATTTAAAGCACTTCCTCAGTATTTTAAATTTTTCCAGTCAGTCCATATTACATAGCTTCCTAATACATTTAATACATTTCTTTGACATTGTTCTTCAACCATTTCAGTCATTTATATGTATATATTTAAATTAATTTCTATATTTTATTCATATATTTATAAATTATAAAGAGTGGTCATCCATCAGTGTAGTACTTATCAGAATAAAAATATGTGTAAATGCATATGTATCTAGGCATAGTGTTGAGACACTTTCATTATAGCTTTGCTTCTCCTGTTGTAGTTAATTTACAGTAATAAATGCATTAGATCACTAGGTTAAAAAAATGCTTAGCCTACAAAGTAAATAGATGGATATTATGATGAAACACAAGGTCTGTCCAGAAGGTATCCAGCCATGTAATATTAAAAATAGAGACATTTGTTGAAGAAGATAAAGGATGCTAGAAGGATTGTACATAGTATGATGATGCCTTAGTCCCCTTCTAAGTAGGCACCTTGGGACTTCACACAGTTCTCCCAATCGCCAGCAGCTGCCCCTTTGTATTTTCCTGAATCTCATCAACAGTCTGAAATCTCTTACCTTTCAAAGGTGACTTTAGTTTTGGGAAAAACCAGAAGTCTCAGGGCACCAAATCTGGGCTGTAGTGGGGCTGACTCACCTGGGTGATCTGATGTTTCACTAAAAATCTCTGCAGAAGATGTGATGCATGAACGGGCACATTGTCATGTTGAAACTGCCAATCACCAGTTCCCAGTAGCTGCGGTCTTCTGAAGCATGCAAATAGTTTCCATGGAGGAATGATCAGGCTTAATGAAAAATTTGATGCGGAAATGTTGTTCTACTTGCTCAGTCATTTTGAATATAATGACTACACAGTATACATGATCACTCAACTGCGTCTACCATCCACACTGACTAGTACAGTGAAGTCATCATTGTTCACACATGAACATTCCAATTTACTCTCCTAGGCTGTCAGCTTACGTCATTGTCATGCAAACCATTCTCATTATATTAACAATTTTTGGACTTTTTCTGGACAAACCTCATATACTGAAAATTGAAATTGGACACTCAGACTTGAGAAAAACCATGTAAACAACCTTCTCCTGAACTTTAAGTGAAATCATTTCCTTTTAAACCTTGTTTTAACTTATATTTCCATTTAAATACCATTATTTTTAATCCATTTTAAACCATTTTGGGTTTTTTTGTTTTTTGGTTTTGCCCTGTTTTTAACCAAGGCAAATGAAAAACAACGAAGGCTGAGAGAATGCATGACCTTTGTTCCTTCTTGGCTCACCAGCATCATGTGGGAACAACCTACATCACAAAGATCTTCATTTGTCTTTCTCACTGTTAAATTCTGTCATCTACTTAGTAATAACCGTAATGATGCTGAATTAAAAATAAAGTACATGAATGCACAAAATTAATTTCTAAATATAAAACCTACTCAAGGAGGTGGTCATGAAAGCCACCAAACTTCTAAATAGTAACAGAAGTTGATATGAATGTTGGCTAAGAGATGTAGTAACTCAAAGATTTTATTATCTGGAGACATTTATTGATCCAGACCCTCGGGAAACTTGTCATTTACATGGGTAAGAAGGAGAAGATAATGCCATTCTCAGGTCCTTTGTCACTTTAGTGTGGGTATAAGAAGCCCATTTCTTACCATAGGTAGTTAACTAATTATTAATAAAAAAGAGAAGCACAGAGAATAAGACACTGAGCTTAATACACTGGGGAGTATGAGCCTGTTTGCTTCACCAAGAAGCCAAAGCTTCACACCCCAGGGATCACAGCATCGCTTTACCAAGGGGATTAACACTCCTCCCTTCCTCTGCCTGGTGTTGGACTGCTGGGGGAAGCAAGAGGGATAAGCACATGTGCATTAGAAGTCAAAATGACACAAGGGGAAGTGTTTGACCTGGAGGCCTGTCAGTCTAAGTAAGAGGTGGATTCATCAAGAAACCCATGAAAACTTGAGAAGTTGATTGATACGTTTGTAAAAGCACTTGGTTCATTCCAAATCCAAGCTAATATAATTTGAGGGGAAAAAAGAAGTGTGCTCTCTCTCTTTCTTTCTCTCCCTCCCCTCTCTCACTTAGTAATGTACCTGTTCCATGCTTTTGCACATTCTCTCTTGCCCAGCACCACATGATCATCCTGGTCTAGGCCTAGCAGCTACCAAGACCTGCAGCAGACTATGTGGGCTCCAAAGGACTAAGCTTTAATGTGAAGTAGAAAATCTGGACACTGCCTTGTGTTTCGGCCTTGCTGAGGACACAGTTGGACTTTTTCCCTGGTGAGGCAGAGAAGAATCACAGGGGCAGCCTTCCATATTAATAAACTAACTTGCCACATCTCAATCTCCTATGCCTGAGCCCTTGGAATGCTTTCCTTGCAATCCCATGAAAGAGCCTGATTTCCACCTACAAAACCTTTGTTTTATGCTGTTGGTAGAACATGACCCCATGCCTTTCCAAAGTATTTGTTTTATCATTGTAACCTTACAAGTATTTAATTAATATTAAACATATTTCTATGCAATATATTTCAGAGGTAGTTATTTTTAAAATGCTAACATTGGTAAATTGATCATTCAATTTGTGTCTTCCTCTATTCTAAGTATTTAGGATTCTTTCTAGATGTATATTTTGATATGTGCATGCACTCATCAATAGAAGCTTAAAGACCGATATCTATACTTATTAAAAATGATGAAAATATTCTATTATTTTGAAACCATATATATGTGTATATATATATATATATAAATAACATTGCAAGTGAGGAAAAGCCTATCCTAATAAAACAAAAATAAATTAAAAATACAAAATGAAACAATATAGAGACACCATAAAATTAAATTACGGCAGCAAAAATGTCTAAAAAAGAGCTCAGTTTGTAAAATTTTAAAACACACAAAAGATTAATCATAAAAGTCTTCACACAATCTCAGGATTGGTGGTACCCCAAAGATCATATTATATCTTCTAACTTTTATTGTAAATCCCTTCTACACTCTTCTTAACATTTTGAGATTTGAGGATTCACTGCTGTTCATTTTAAAATTTAATTATTGTTATCATTGAAACGAATGGCAAAGTTGGATGTATGTGTGAATAACTGAATGCACTGTTGTATTTTCTGACTGTAGCAGACATTATTTATTGGTGCTTGGCATCCTATCGCTCACCTAAAAGGCTCTGATACCAAGGTATCTACCTACCCTTTGAGCCTACATTTTACTCCTAGACCAGTGAATAAAAAGAGGCCCTAAATCTAAGGGTAATTATAGCACTTTTATGGGTGAATAATTCAAGGCATATGAATTAAGATTCAGACCAATAAGAGCAGGCAGAATTTTTCTGTGGACTTCTGGAAAAGTTTGTGCTTGCTCAACTATTAACCCTTTCATAAGGAGCTCTGCCTCACTCCTTCCAGCTAGAAACTTTTATAGCTATGTGGTCTGATATTGCTGCAGACATTGGCTACCAGACTGAAAATCCAGACATTGACAAGAAGGTGGAGCCTGGAGAACCTAGGGAATCCCTGCTATTCCCTGCAGCAAGTCATGGAAATTTAATTATTGGTTTATTTAAACAAGCTTAATCTGGGTAAAAATATAGACCAATGTGTTCTTGAAAAAAATTAAAAGTATGTAAAACACAAAGGTATATAATATACATGAGTATATTACATGTTTTAGGATGATTTTATCTATATAAAGCTAAAAATCAAATTCCCAATGACATGTGAACTGGTAAAATTCTGACTTTTTTCATTTTCTTTAAATTTGTTTCTTTATTCACAATTGAGCACATAATTTATTGGATTACGTTCATGAGCATCTAATTAAGATTAAAAATTCTCTGAGTTAGCCTTCTAGTAATTTAAACTCTGACTCATTTATATTATGTCCATGAGACTCACAACTGAATCAGCATTTGTCTTGTTCTTTTTTTAAGTTAAACCAAAACAGCAAAGGTATTGGAAAAGTATTTTGAAAATGAGCAAATATGTTAAATAAATAAAAAGAGAATATTGCAAAATTGTACTTTAGGTTATATTATTCAGTTGGTGTACAAAGTTAAATGAGTTTGTGGACATAAGTAAATAAATTTACTACACTATAAATGCATTGAGGGCTAAGACAATATTTTTTTTTTCCTGCTAGTGTATCCTAAGTGTCTCTGCATTTGTCCATAGCCTAGAAAGCACTCAAGATATATTTATCTAATGAATAAATGATTTTCCAAAGGTCTGATTGAAAAATGGAATCTCTCATCAAGACTAATATATTCTTTATTTTAATAGAGAGGAACTTAAAAGTGTGAAAAGTTCGGTTAGGTTGCTGTATTTGGGGTTATACAATTTTGCCATGAGAAATACAGAAGTTCATAAAACAAAATATCCATCAACTCAGTTCAGTACCCAAATATTTATTTAAACCTTTCAACTATTTGGATTAAAAACATTTTATTAGATGAATTTGACAGAGCATAATGTAAATAAGAGCCTCTGCTTTTTCCCCACCCCATTGCCCTTACATCTTTTCTATGGCATCATTCATTTTCCTCTGCTCAGTGACATCTATGATAGGTTGCATAGATTTTACATCCTTTTCACAAAGTGAAAACTCTTGTGCTTCCCTCTCAAGCATTTACAGTTCATATCACATACTTCAGTCTTGACTAGTGTAAAACTATTTATTTTTAAAAATTATTACTCTTACTCTTCCCAGGCTTGCTTAGGTGTGGTTGCCCACAGAGGAAAAGCAGCCCATGAGTAGCTTCCATTTTTCTTATTTGCCTCCTTCTCCATTGAGTAGCGTTTATTCCTGAGTCTTCCATTTGACAGACAAAGGCAGAGGAGATTAGAAGGGAGGGGCAAAATGTGACAGGACTGCAAAATGGCGCTTCTGCCTCAATGCCTTTTGGGAATTGTCGGTATGTACTGCTAATTCCTAATTACATGGGATGTTTTGGTGGGTTACTCTGATGTCTACCACTGGGAACTTTTTGGTTGGCATCAGTATCTTGGCTTAAGCTGTATGATTCCTTTAAATCCCTCATTCCAAGTAACAGCACCCAAGAATCTAAATGACAAGCCTCACAATCAATTTGCTTCAGATTCCTCTTTAACTTTATCCAGTACCTAACTGATCCCACAGTGCTGTGGTCTCCAGCCCTTGGTATTTATTTAATCATTATGTAGTATCATTCATCTTCCTTGAGTTACTTTTTTCTTAAAGTATATTGTAGTTTAATATTAATATTGCTGTTCAAGATTTATTTTATTACCCTGGAATACTATTTTTATCTTTCTTATTTGAAAAATTGTATATTTTCTTATCCATTTGATTCCCCTGTAAACAATCTAGATTTTAATTCAATCTGAATATTTAGATCTTGTAGAGTGTTGTGCTTGGTTAATCATATTATTTTGTGTTTTCTATCTACCATCTTTATTTGGTTATTTTTGTTATTTTTTGTTTTTTATTTAATTGACCATTTTTATTTATTCATTTTTATTGCCACTATATAAACAATTCTGTAATTATTCTTTCAATGGTTACCCTAAAATTTGCTATGTGAACATTGATTTAATAAAATTCTTACTCAACTAGCTTTTGTATCTAAGGAAGCAGTCTAATCTCCATTCACTTTCTATCCTTTTATCATATATAATTTCCTTTCTTAATACTATATGATCCTATATTAAATATTTCTTATTTGTCTTTTATTTTATCCTACTACAGCATCAGCTCTAGAAATTTTGTCTGTCATCATCAATGAATATCCCTAGTGACTCAGCATTGCTTGGCACATTTTAGGCACCCAATAGATAGGTTTTTAATGAATACTTAAGAAATACGGTTTGTCTTCATTAAGCAGAATTATCATATAGAATAGAACAGTATTCCTCTTTCTTCTCATTTCCAGGTAAACAAAATCAAAATATAGATTCACGTGGTTTTGTGGCAGTTTCTATGATCAATGAGGGGAAATCAGGGGGAGAAAAAAAATTTTGCAAATATAATTTTCTTTCTCTCCTTCTCTCTCTTTCTTTTCCTTTGGTTTCTCTTTCTTTCTTCCTCCCTCCCTCCCTTCCTTCCTTTCTTTCTTTTCTTCTTTCCCTTTCTTTTTCCTTCTTTATCTCATGATCAAATATTCTATGTGTGACAATCAGTTAAAACACAAACTCTGCCATGCTGTCTGGAATAAAATTAATTTTAGAAAATTTTAAATATTTTATTTAACAAATATTGATGTGACACCTGACCTATCCCATACAGCCTATGATCCTTTGGACTCAGAGATGAATAAGACTCTGATTTTAACTCTGAAGTATGTATATTCTAGTAGAAAAGATAGGCATATAAACATCGATTATAGTAGTTCCCAATGCTTTGCCCTTTAGGACTATGGTTTTTGCAGACAACTAACTGTGAACTCAGAAAGGTTTTAAAAGTTGCTTTACAAAACTAATATTGTCACAATTCTGTGTACTTCACATAACCCTAAAACCACTTTATAGCTGAAACTTTTGGGTCCTCCAAAATTCCTATGTTGAAACCTAGCTATCAATATGAATGTATTAGGAAGCTAGTCCCTGGGGGAAGGGGGTTATGGTTAGGTTGTGATGGTGAAGTCCTAATGAATGGGATTCATGGCCTTATAAAAGTGGCCTCAGAGAGCTCCCTAATCCCCTCCAACATATGAGGTAACAGTGGCAAGACAGCTTATATGAATCAAGAAAAAGGTCTTCACAAGACACCAAATCTGCCAGTCATTTGCTCTTGGGTTTCCAGTCCCAAGAATTGTGAAAAATAAATTTCTGTTGCTTATTAACTACCCAGTGTATGATAATTTTGTTATAACAGCCCAACGCACTAAAACAACCACCTACAATATGTCATGTGTAACCTTATCATTGAGGCAGAGCATTCACTCATCTTGTTTCAGGGCTTCAGATCTTTCTGCTCTTTGGTTGAAAAACACTTCTATAAATGATTAAACCTTATTCACCCTGTTTATCTGGACTTCCTCTTTTCTATTACTTTGTCCTAGAGGTCTTCTCTCATCATTTTCAATAACCATGCATACCTGTCTTTCCTCATCCCTGCTCCAGTCTCATTCCCTGATACCATATCATTAATGGAAAATATGTCTCAAGTCATTTGCTTATTTATCGGTAAATTGTCCGTCTCCCTAGTGGAATAGTTTTCACGAAAGCAGAATCCTTGTCTCTTTTGGTCAACCTCATAATCTTAGGTATCTTGTAGGTATTCACTGTATGCGTTAAGTGAATAAATAAGAAATTCCAAATTTATATTAATTTTTATAATAACAAAGGTTTTACCATGTGTATATAAGCTGGATGCATTGGGAAACTGTTAGAAAAATAAGCTCCCTAAAGTAAATATTTACTCTTTACTGCATTTTTATTAAACACTCTGGAGTTAAGCAAACTAGAAAGTGGAAATGGTGCCATAGGCCAAATCACATAGTATATTATACCTGAGGGACTACAGTCAGAGAATGCACTTGTCTGTTCATTTCAAAACACTATCCCCCGACTTTGTTCTGTACACCAGGGACTCTTTAAAATTTCAGAAAAGTTTTAAAGTTTCAATATGTTTTGAAGGTGGTTTTGAGGTTTCCTTTTTCCTTATATTCAACACACATTTTATAGTCTATCTGGAACCATAACTTAAATTATCTGAATACCACCAGTGTATTGAATAGAGAAAAGTTTGGCTAATTTTGACAGATTGCCATTAAATTGCGCAGACATAAGGAAAATTAGGCACTGTACTTTTCATCTCCATATTGGCTGGCTCATTAAAACTCCCCCTCAATATGCCTAGTAACACTGCCAGTCATAAAATTTGTGAATTTTATAATAACCACATTCCCAGGAACTTTTAAATTTCATTGTTGATTATTATAAATAATATTTATTTAAAATATGAATTTAAACATTTAATTATATTTGCTTCCAAAGGCTATAAAGATTAAACAAATCAATAAGAAAAATTATTAGATAATAACATTTAATCCATAGGAGAAGAAATTAAACAAGTTAACAAACAATATTTAATCTGACTGGTAGCCAAAGTCATGCAAATTATAACAATACTTAAAATTTGTTGAAAGGAGGTTGTGTGTCAGACATGGTTCTAATAACTTGGTATGAATTAATTAATTCAGTCATTATAATAATTTTATTGAATTATCATCATCATCATTATAATCTTCATTTTATCAATGAGGATTGCATGGATCATAAGTGGTAAACTTTGAATATAAAATCAAGAAATGTAGGTCTCAGAGAACACATCCTTATCCACTATGCAATCCTGCCCTGCTCAGCTCTACTTCTGTCTGCTTCCATAAGTACCCTTATCAAACTAACCATTTGTTTACCATACACTTGAGCAAAAGAACTTTTGCATTTATCTTGGAGAAATGAAAACTAATGTTTATGCAAAATCTTGTGCTTATCAGCTTTGTTTATAACAGTTAAACACTGACAGGAGCCAAAATTTATGTCAATCAATGAATACCTAAAAAAATTGTGGTATATCCATCTTACCATGAAGTATAACAATAAAAATAAATTAACTCAATAATTTGGATGGCTCTTTTAAGGACATTAAGTATAAAAATTAATCTCAAAATGTATATGTGAATCACACTGTATGACTGTACTTTTATAACCTTCTTATATGAGAAAACTATAGAGATGGAGAATATATTAGTGGCTGCCAGAGATTGGGAGATGGTAATAGAGGGTTGGTGTGAGAGAGCTTTATGGGAAAGAACAGTTTCATATATTTTCTTCCTAAAATTATTTTATTTATTTGTTTGTTTGTTTTTCATTGTTTTAGAGAGATGGGAAGGGAGGGAGAAGATGAAGAGAGACATCAATGTGAGAGAGAAACATCAATCAGTTGCCTCTGTATATGTGCTCCCATCTGTGGACCTACCTGCAATCTAGGCATGAGCCTGGGCCGAGAATCAAACAGGAAACCTTTAGCTTTGCAGGATGACACCTAACTAACTGAGCCACACTTGTCAGGGCCAGTTTTATGTCTTGATCATGGTGGTGTTACATGAATCTGCACATGTGATAAAATTGCACAGAACTTCACATGCCTACACCATGTGCACACACACACAAAGTACAAATAAAGCTGGCAAAATCTAAGTTTTGCATATTGTACCCACGTTTATTTACCAGTGTTGATTTTGTACTATAGCTATATGCAGGATATTGCTATTACAGGAAATTCTGAAAAAGGTATGCAAGATCACCATGTAGGTAGTTTTGCAAATTTCTATGGATTCAAAAGTATTTAAAAGTTAAGAAAAAAATCTTGGGTCATGGTTGGCTTTGTCCTCACATTTTTAACTTGCATTTAGTCACTTAACCTCCATATGGCTATGTTACTGCTTTCAAAAAATTGGGGGAAATGACATTTTCCTTCATAGGAACATTGTTAAATTGCCTAAATATGAGAAATATTACACATGAAAGTACTTTATTTATTTGAAAGGTGGGAGGTAACCATGATAAATGATATTAGCCTAATAATTACAATTGCCATTTTTCTGCTACACAAAGAGAAGTGATATCCTTATGGAAATTATAATGCAATATACTTTTATAAAATGATGAGTTCAATGAATTTACCTAAATCTAGTTAATAAAATCCATGAGCAGAAACTATCTAAAATCTATTTTAATTTACCCCCAAAGATGATTTCCTAAGATGATAACTATGTCACCTTGATTACCAATGCCCAAATAGTGCTTTCATAACAAACTGTGTACAATGTTAGGACTAGATGCATTCATGGTGCTTAAAAAAAAATCCCCATTAAATCAATTTGTCCATAATCATGCAGTAGCAGTATTTTTCATAGTGAAATTATTGCTATATCTGACATATTTTCTGCGACAACATATTTATATGCCAGAACAAAAAAAAAATACTTCTAGATGATAATTTTCACTGAGGAAGCTTCAAATGAATCTTTCTGAATAATGTACTTTTGTTCATGGAGTAAAAACCTGTTGAATTCCAGTAGTTTCCAATTAAAAAAATACATTATATTATAACCTCAGGGTTTTTTTAAGGGCATTTACTAAAAAAACAAGATAGTAGTCAAGATTTATATTTATAACTAAAGTGCATGACTATGTATGAATTAAAGCTTGTCTGATTCAAAACATGTGTATAAATTTTTAAACATAAATATTTAAACAATGCTACCAAATTATGTTCACTATGATTTTCTTAGATGTGAACAATAAAATTGCCTGAGAACTACTAGAACTAGACACAAATATGACTTTTCTTACATTTTTGACAGAAATAAGTCATCTCTATTCTGATTTTGAAATAAATATTGTAAATATTGTCAAAATTATAAATTAGGTAAAATTTGCATTTATGCTAAAACAGCAGGTTTCTGAAAGCTCATGGTAATCTGGGCAATTTTGAGATAGAAGACTTCATTGTGGTAACTTTTTAAAGCTATATTTTTCCTATCACTATTTTCCATGCTCTTTCATTTTACTGAAGCACATTCACTTGTTAAACCCAAAACCAACTTGAAAATATTCTTATCAGATATTTTACTTGTGAATAAAATTGGCAGTTTAGCTAATTTTTAAGAAAGGAAAAATCTTCTTAGGGCTTTTAAGAAAAAATATTTTGTTAATGCTTAACAGTTTTGATAATTGCTCCTGTAAGCAATTAGGAGGAAAGATCTGTGTGTTACAGAGCCAGTTATCATAGGCACAGTGATGCTGCACGTATATGACAAGAATTAGCCTTGTTAATTTGGGTGGCACTCATTGGAAATGCTCTACATACAGTGACCTTCATGTTTACTTCACTACTTCCTTCTCTAGCAATGCTTTACACATTGACATCAAAATTACCTTGGATTAAGTGGCTCCAGAACCAACATAGGGTGGCGGTATCATGTTAACTGATATCGAACTATACTGCGAGGCCATACTGATCAAAATAGCATGAAAAGCAGACAAACAGGACAATGGAACAGAATAGAAAGCCCAGAAAGCATGCATAGTCAATTAACTGTAGCTGAACAATAAAAAATATATTTGACAAAGGAGGAAAGAACATACAATGGAATAAAGATAGCTTATTCAATAAATGATATTGGGAAAATTGAACAGGTATATGCAAAAAATGAAATTAAATCACCTTTCTATACCATGTACAAGAATAAAATCAAATTGGATCAAAGACTTAAATGTAAGGCTTGAAACCATAAAACTCCTATAAGAAAACATAGTAAAATCTCTGACATTTTTCTTAGCAATATTTTTTCTGATGTATTACTCTGACAAGGGAAAAAAAGAAAAAAGAAACAAATGGGACTACATCAAACTAAAATGTTTTTGTATAGCAAAGGAAACTTTTAAGGAAACAAAAAGACAATTTACTGAGTAGTAAAAGGTATTCAACGACGATACAACTGATAAGAGCTTAATATCTAAACTTATAAAGAACTTGTACTATTCAACACCAAAAAAATAAATAAATAAATAAATAAATAAATGATCCAATTTAAAAATGGGCATACAAGTACTGCATAATTTCACTCTTATGTGGAATCTGATAAACAAACTGAACTAACAAGCAAAATAGGAACAGACTCGTAGATAGTTGTTGACAGTTCTGAAGTTGTAGAGGAAGGGGACTAGAAGAATGAGGAATTGTGGAAAGGAAGAGAAAGTTGTCAATGATATGGACAACAGAGTGGTGATTGTGGGGAAGGGGCAACTCCACATCTGGATATATAGCTGAAGAAACCCTGAACAGTAATTTGAAAGAACATATGCACCCCACCTGTATATTTATTGCAACATTATTTACAATAGTCAAGATATGGAAGCAACCCAAGTGTACATCAATAGATGCATAGATAAAAATGTGATTATACATAAAATGGAATATTACTCAGCTATAAAAAAAAGAATAAAATTTTTCTTTTGTGACAACAAAAATGGACCTGGAGGGTATAAATTTGAATGAAATAAGTCAGAGAGACAAAGATAAATATCATATGCTTTCACTCATTTGTGAATATAAAGAACAAAATAAATGTACAAACAAAATTGAAACAGACTTAATAGACACAGAGAGTGGACTGGTGGTTGTCAGAGGGAAAGGGGTTTGAGGAACTGGGTGAAAGAGGTGAAGGGTTAAGAAGTACATATTGGCAGTTACAAAATAGTCCAATGCAAATAGATAATGCAAAGTATAGCATAGGGAATATAGGGAATTTATTATAATAACTATGTATGGTGCCAGGTGGGTACTAGAAATATTGGGGGGGGCACTTTGTGAAGCTCATAATTGTCTAACCACAATGTTGTATACCAGAAACAAACACTAAATAACATTAAATGAAAACTACAATTGAAAAGAAAAATTTTAAGAATTACCTTGGATGATGTTAAAAGTTATGGATGCCTAATCCCCATCTATAGAGAAATGATTTGTGTTGATGGGGATTTAAGTCTGAGCAATAGTCTTAATTTAAAAACAAAACAAAAAACAACTGAAACAAAACAAAAACCCTGTGTGTTCTGAAGCCCATTTCTGTAGTTTTTCCTCACTTTTCTGCAAGCATAAATACTTCCATTGATCAGTGTGTACCTTTACTTTTCACCCAATGTTCACAAGAGACTTTGAAGAGAATAATTTGCTTCTCTAAAAAACAAGAGGAAATTGACAAGGGACACAAACTGGTTCTTCTCAAATTGATCTTTGCAATCTGTGAATAGAAAGGTAAAGGTATTACAAGAGCAAAAACAACATAGAAATAGAAGAAAGTTGACGTAATTATGCTAGGCAACTTATAGATTTATAATCAGAGCTACAGTAATCAAGACAGTGTGCTACTAGAGTGAGGTCAGACAAACACATCAAAGGAATGGATTGGACAATCCAGATAGCCACACCAATATAGCAACTGATTTTTGACAGAGTTGCAATAGTAATTTATTGGAAAAGACTAACCTTTTCAACAAATTGGATATTCAACAATTGAATATCTACACATTAAAAATGTCTGTATCTCTACTTAAATTTCACATTATATACAAAAGTTAACTCATAATGGATTATAAATCTGAATGTAAAATATACAAATATAGCACTTGTAGTAGAGTACATAGAAGAAAATATTTGTCATCTGTGGTTAGGCTAAAGGTTATCAGATATGACACAATAATCATAACCTACGAAAGAAAAATGATACATTTGATAGAATTAAAAATATTTTATTTTTAGAAAAGCACTGTCAAGAAAATAAAAAGATAACTTGTGGACCGAAAATATTTGCAAATCATATATCTTATGGGTAAATTTTCATCAAAACATATAGAAAGTTCTCAATACTCAGCATTAAAAACATGAACAATCCAATTTAAAAAAATAAGCAAAAGACTTTAATAGATACTTCACCTAAAAGAATGTACACATGCTATTCTATAAATAAGGTCCTAGAAATACATTCCACATTATTTTTCACTACAGGAACATGAACTATGATTGCAAGACACTATTATACTTCTATGAAGATTTACAATGTTTAAAAATGCACTTTTGTTAAAATAAATGCAATTTTAACTGGAAATTAAGTAGGCATCCTTCTCTAAACCATGCGCTATTTGTGTATTTGTGTGTTATGAACTTGAAGAAACATTATATAGGTTAAAATGTTTATTGAAATTTCTTTTTGTTTTACCTGATTGTATATTTAAATATTTTATTTGATATGTTCTGGTTTATGCATACTTTATTTCTGAATCTGCAGAAAAGCTATCAAAATGATCAGGGAAGCAATAAAAACTGCAGTAAGTTTAACTTGCCATAAGAAAAATAACCGGAAAAGAACAGGTCCACAATTTCAGAAATACAAGATCACTTTTGACAGTCACTAGGAAAAATGAGAACATTACTGATTAATAAAAAACTCTAATGCACTACTCATCATTGCTTTCCTTGGAAATATTAGTGATGGAACTTTAGAGGCATGTGAGATTGTAGGTCAGCTTGCAAGTGGCTTCTGAATCCAAACATTGATGGCAAAGAGAAATAGACGGCACAATGAAAGAATAATTTAAATATTTAAACTAAAGATACACATGAATCTATTAAATGGACTTTTCTATGAAATCAAACAACATAATATTTATTAAAATATATATTTTTAATTGTTTAGTAGGATTCATTGGAGTTCATATAAAATATTCTAGTTCTTGTGAACATATGATTTTTGCAGCAGAAATATTTTTATTAAAAAGTGTCAATCATTTTTCCTGTAATTTAGCACTTTACAACATCAGTGTTCTTAAACACTGTCTTAATCTGACATGACAAAAGGAACCTTTAAATATGTTAAGTGTTTGAAAATATTAGCTTTTATGCAGCACCTAACACACATTGTTAATTGACTTTAGTGTATGAAAATAAAATTAATTTTTTATCCAAAAGTATAAAAGTTTGAACACAAAATTGAAACTTTCCTTTAAAAATGCATGCAACTTTTCACGGACAATAAGTATTCATTAAACTTGTTTTACTATATTTAAAGTAGTATGTTTTTAGGGAGGAGAAGGGAGAAAAAGTGGAACAACTAACAGCTTAAACAATAATAAATATATATTATATAATTTTATTTCAAAGGAAAAAATAAAACAATATGTCATTGTTGAATAAAAATAACAATAATCTTGAAATTATTTCAACTGTTTACATAGATTGGAACTTATTTGCTCAGATAATTTGCAAGAAATATACTTTCTGCACCTAATGAAAGTTAATCTTTAAAGAGGTTACAACACCTAAAATGCATAACTGCTTGTTTTCCATGCTTTGCCTTCCTCTTTCCAGTGTCCTTCACTATTGTAGCCCTTAGGCAATGAAAACAACGTGACTTGACTAGTTAATATGCAGAGAATATGCTCAGAATCATTGCAAGGAAACAAAGGCAAGAATGGTTTTAGTTTTAAGAAAAAATAGTGCAAAGATGGTAAATTAAAAAAAAAGAATTTCACCATAAAATTAAAGTTTTATCTGCTAAGTACTTAGGCAAAAATGACCAGCTGAACAATGGTATTCATATGTCTTTTACATAAGACACAGTTGTTCCTGGAAAATGACTCCCCAGCTAGGAACTTCACTTACCAGCCTTCTTATTTGTCTTGAGACCATATAACTAGCTCTCACCCATGAAATGAGAACTAAAGTAATATGGGTCAGTTTCAGGCCCAGTGTACTTTCTGTAATCTTCCATCAAGTAGCTGAATGCCAATGTCCATAATGACTGGAATCTACCTGTTGGAGATAACAGGTATTCCATGAGCCTGAGTCCCAGAAATAATTTCCTACCTCTTCACTTTCCTGATGTAACCCAACAAAATCTGAAACACGCACAGCCTACCCAGATATATACATTATCTTTATTACTTTTTTGGAAGGACTCATTTTTTTTGTTATGGAATAAAATATAGAACACAAATATTTTAAAAATTATTTTGTTCATATTCTGAATGCCTATACAGAATGCAGTTTTTAAGTAAAACCAGAACATTTTATAGAAATTGTAGACAAACTTTACAATAGTGCATTCTTCCCATATTTCCACTCTTAGAGAATACATTGAATTATTATAATTACCAAATATATATATATATATTTCTTATATATATATATATATCTTAGTTAAGATTTGCTAGAAGAATATCTTGAGGCAAACATTCTAGTGTGAGTAGTTTATTTAGAAAGTGATCCTAGAAAACAACAGTGAAGATAGGGGAGGAGAACGAGAAAAAGTTAATGAAATCTGTGTTAAACAAGGTGTCACGTGGGCTATTAAAGCTCAGCCCCACTGGAGAACTAGTTGAGAACATACAAAACATAGGTCACCTTTGCCACAGAGGGGTAAGAGATCTAGTGAATTTATCCAAAAATTCTCCCTCATGCCTGCATTATGGCATGTGCCAAATGTGCCCCATGACCTTAAAAAATAGCCACAGAAAGAGTTACAGATTCATGGTAAATATCCTTAAGTGGGTAAAAGTACTGGTTAAGGAAATATGAGTGGTGAACTCTGAACATCTGCTATGCTATAATTTCCTTCTAATTTAGTGGTAAAGAGAAATAGAAAAGTTAAAGTTAAATTTTCCCCTATTTATTAATATAATACATCATCAATCACTATATATGATTTTTTAAAGAAGGAAAATGCTCTGTAGAGTGGAGTTTTTTCCACACATAATTTCCCTATCCAGAAGTAACCAGCACAATTCTTTTGGTGCAATTTGTTGATGTCATTCTTTTTGATTTTTATATTGATTATTTAGAAAGAACATTGGGGTTAGATTTTTCACTTTCAACTAAGATGGAGTAAAATAAATTGAAACAACAACAAACCCAGACAAAATGCACTAAAAACACTTTTCAAGATACTGGACTTCTGGCAATAAAGGACAATGGTCCCCAAAACACAGGACAGTGTGGAGAGCAAAACCAATAAAATGGCATTGGTCTGATTGTGATAGCATAAAGTATATAAAACAAAGCCGAGTCATGGGTGTAATCCAATATGGCTGCCAGCCAGCCATGATACCTTAGCTCAAGAGAGAAACTATCTAAGTGAGAGAAGGCACATCTGGCAAGAAGACACAGCTAAGATATCTGCACATGTGATCCGAACAGCCATATCTGCAGAGCAGGATCACCCATAGATAGGTTCCTGGGGGAATTCCACACTTGCCATCAGGGGTGCCAAGTAATTCATCAAAAGACCCAGAAGGGTAGAGTACACCACTTTCAAGGTATAACTGAAGCAGGCTCCATACCATTGCAGAGACAGCTGAGCTCCACACACTAGAGTGCGGCTCTACACCACACTGATCTCCTTTGGCATTGGTTACTAGATACTCTTTCTTCCTGGACTGAGGACTTCCTCAGCCCTGCTGTTGCCCACCTGGCTCCAGAGATCCTTCCTTGCAAGACACTGACAACCCCCTTGCTCTCTGTGCTATCCCCCATTTATTACCCCCCATTGATTTTTGTGTGTGTGTATTATGTTTCTCTTAGATTGTTAGAGTCTGTGTAGGATATTAATGTATGTTGATGTTCTACTTTTAGTGAACCTGTATTCAATAAAAGCTGAGTGTATAGCACAGTTATGGTGTATAACTCTTGTCTGTTCCTTGTTGCTGGGCTTCTCGGCAAGCAGCTAGCAGAGCAATTGCCCAGCTAACTTATCGGAAAGATGGTATCACGAACATACATTTGTGAAAGACAGAAACAAGGTAAGTTCTGCAATTGCTCTAATGTATACTCTGTATCTTTGAAAGTTCCCAGGCCATGGCACAGAGAAACTGAGCTAAGAAGCAGACTCCCTGAGTTGAGATGGAGCCTAGAGTCAGAAACCAAGTTGCTAGAGTTCCCAGGACATAGTACAGGAGAGGGGATGGCTGCATAGAGAGAGAACCTTGGAGATATTCAGAGAGTCTTTTTGTGTATCAAGCTGTACATGTGAGGGAAGAAGAAAAGGAATCTTCCAAAATGATTAGGAGGAAAAGTGTCTATAATTCCCAAAGGACACAAAATAGAGTTTGATCCATCCAGGCTAGAAAAGCTTGTAATTCCTGGGTAGAGGGCACAGAGTGGTCTTGCCTCAGTGGAACTACTTAGTTAGAAAAAATATTGGTTTCATTCTTCTTTAGTAATCTCAAAAGCAAGAAACAAACAGATAAAAATGTTTATAAATAAAACAGTTTGACAGTTTAATGAACAGCAACATGGATGCCTATCATTACATCAGTTTCACTCCTATATAATTAGGGAAGAGAAAATAAGCATATGTCCATATGAAGCCAAATACCGAATGTTTATAAATGCCTTATTTGTAACACATTTCCAAATTATAAATCACCCAAATGTCCATCATCAAGATGAATAGGTAAACAAATTGTTATATGTCTGAAACTAATGTAACTTTGTATGTCAACTGTAATTTAAAAATTTAAAAAATGATTTAGACTAAAAAAGAAAAAAATAAATGTGATTAACATCTTAAAAACAAACAAACAAACAAGCAAACAAACCAGTATACATCTATACAATAGAATGCTACCCAGAAATTTTAAAAGAATATACTATTGGCACATACAAAATATGGATGAATCTCAAAATAATTATACCAGTGAGAGATGTTAAACAAGAAAAAGTAATTAATGTTTGATGCCATTTATATGAAATTCTAGGAAATAAAAACTAGTGTATAGCGATTGCAGTGGTTGCCTGGAGATGGAGGCTGGTGGTGACAAAGGATGGGACAGAGTGATTATAAGTGTCATGACCAATATTTGCAGGGTTGATATGCTTATAATTTTTATAGGAATGTTTTTACAAATGATTATTTATTCCAAAACATCAAATCTTATACTTTTAATATTTGTAATTTTATGCTGATCAATTATATCTATATAAAATGTTTAAAAGAAAAAAGTGATTTCCTATGCATACACTTCAGTGTCTTACTGACAGAAGGAGCAAGACAATATTTATCTCATGTTTGGGGATGAAATAAGGAAAGACCCTGATACAGGGTAAATATAAGTTGTTCCAGGTGTCACCATGTTAGTTCTTTCAAATTATTATCTTTTCATGTCAAATACTTTTAGAAGAATTATAGTTCTTCATTAAATGTGCTATACTTCTTAAAGTTAAGTTTATATTTTAAAAAAAAGGAAAAAATAAATGTAACTAGCATCAGAAAAAACTATTATGTATGTATACAATAAAATGCTACCCAGAAATTTTAAAAGAATACACTACTGGCACGCACTCCAACATGGATGAATATATATGTAATTATGCTTCCAAACACACTGTTTGCTTCTTTTCAAAATGGGTATAAGTCCACATCTAGTAATTTTTAAAAATATATACAACAATGGAAAAATAATGAATTTAACAAAACAATTATATCAAGTGAGATATCCAATAATAGGTATCCATCTGCTAATTTTGTATCGATATTTATAAACACACATTGCATATTGTACACATTAGAAACTCATTAATATATATTTGGCTGCATGCATGTATGAATGACAGCACCATTTTTTGTACTTTATAGTGTGAGTTAATCACTAAGTCTCAAAACATCTTTAGGAAAAATCACTTGACAGAATGTGGTTAATCTAAACATCTTTGAAACATTTATTGAATGTGCATGTTGTGAATGTGAAATTTCTGGAAACTGAATCTCTAGCCTCTGAGAGCAATGGCAGGACAGAT
The DNA here is from genome assembly GCA_004026545.1 of Mormoops blainvillei. Lineage (NCBI taxonomy): Eukaryota > Metazoa > Chordata > Mammalia > Chiroptera > Mormoopidae > Mormoops > Mormoops blainvillei. The sequence goes on from PVJD01001509.1 coordinate 116,557, forward strand.
GGTCAGTTGTTACATAAGGCAGTAGTTAAAGAATGTGCCTCTCAGCGACCCTCTTAAAGATAAGGGTAAGCATCTGGTGGGTATGCATGAGGTACTAAGTGGACTACAAAGTATGGGAGGAAAGCCACTTGGCTGCTCAAAGCCATCGAGGCTTTCTTAGAGACAGCACCATATGGATCTCTACTGGGGTAAGGATAGCTCAAATGAAAACTGAAGAAATAAGCTAAAGTAAATTAGAAACAGAAGTTTAGATTTGTGAAGAACAAAAATCACAGGCTTAAACTTGACTTCATAGTTTTTTTTCCCTTTACCATACAATGTGTATTTCATGACATTTTCTGCCAGTGCAGTGCCATTTAAGGACTAATATAGTGTAATTCATATATTCCTACACACAGAAACATTTTATGACTGTTTTGGATGTTAGTGTTCATCTGCATATTTAGTTTTCTACACATGTCTGTCATTCGAAGATCAATCATTTCATTTATAAGATTTTTTAATAGAAAACAAGTCACCATTTTTATTAAGAACATGTTTAGCAATTAAAATAACATGGTTCAAGTTGGTAAATCTTCAATAGCTACATATACTTCTTGGTTTAAATCAAATGCCTGATTGGACGTTATGGGAAGGAGAATTTACAAGTCTTTTAAATTTCCTCTCAGCAAACTTTTACTGAGAACTTGCTATATATAGGATTTTGTGTTAGGCAATGAAGATAACAATATGTTGAACAAGAGTGTTTTACTTCCAGGATCTGGGAGTCACTTAGGATAGACAAACATGTAAAGTGACTTATCTTACATGGTGGTCAATTCTGACAGACAAAATTTACATGATGTTGGGAAAGCAAATATGGATCCTGGGGTGATTGGTGGAGGTTAGATGAGGGCTTCCTAGAAAGGAAGGGCATCTTAGCTGAAAGTAGTTAGCAGAGTCAAGCATGTAAAACATAGCAACATTTGAACAGACCCAGAAGTTTAATAAAACTAAATATTTTAGGATATTTGGTGGGCCAGAGAGTGTTTGGAGAAGTAACTGGGATTGAATTTGTTGAGGCAGGTAGATACTAGATCACAACAAAAATATTCATGTTCTGTTCTGCTGATCTTGAATGTGGTAGAAGAGCTTTATTTCCTTTTAATCAGAGGAAAGATAGAAACAGAAAGATAGAAACAGACAATTTTAGTAGCATGGTGGAAAATGGGTCTCAAAAGATGAGGATGTGAATATTGGGAGAAGTATTAGTGCAGTTGGCCTTTTGGTCTTGATGTCTTCTCTAGAGAAACAAATGCTCCCCTTGCACTTTCTTCTTGGAGGCAGGGGAGCTCAGTAACCATGTAAAATAAGTGGCTGTAAGAATGCTAGGGACCTTGTGACCCTTAGGTATAAAGGTTTTCAGTCCCAGGTGTTACGAAGTGGCAGGTGGGATATTCGACACACCTTTCTCCACAAATGCTGATACATAGCTTAGTAGGCAAAAGCCTACTCACCACAAGACCCAACCTGATTTCCAGACTGTGTCACTAGTCAGTGTAAACATATAAATCTCTTTTCAAACTGAATCTTTATGTATAAATTCTGAGGTGAATATGTTAATCAGAGAAACCTGCTACCTACTAGGAATAATTTATATTTAGATGAAATAATTGTGAATCACTTTTAGGTTTAAGTGTTGGTTGCCTGTTACGGTGGACCATGTCTCCCCACCCTGTCTATCAAGTTCCTACATTAGTCACAAAGACAGTCAGAACAACTTAGTTTTCATAGATGTCACTGTGGACTTCCTGTTGTCCTGGACATTCAACCTATAGATGTCCCTCCACCCTGTGTTGGGATCCTCAGCCCACTGAAGCTGACCTTCCTATTTTAACCCACGTTCCTCAAGAGGCAATCTTCTAAATATTCTTCCCAGGGGACAAAATTTATTTTTCCTTGTCCAGTTGTCTTACTTGCTAGGAGCTAGCTTTCTTTAGAAATAAATATCATGAACATGTCAGGGCCACTGAGATAAAGACTGAATTCTCTCCTTATCAGTCAGAGTACTTCCATCACCCCCCAGAATTCACCCTACAGCCTCAATGTGCAATAGAATAAATGAAACACAAGCCCCACATGGAATTTTGAATGGTCTAGTAATCATATCAAAAAAATAAAAAGAACCCTGGCTGGTGTGGCTCAGTTGGTTGGCACCTCATCCTGTAACAGAAGGGCTGCAAGTTCAAGTCAGGGTCAAGAACATACCTGGGTTGTGGGTTCATCCCCTGGTCCCAGCGCATGTGATCCCCCTGGTCCCGGTACATACAGGACACAACAAATCAATGATTCTCTCTCATCCATGTGTCTCTCTCTCCCTTCCTCTCTCTCTCCCTCTTTTTCTCTCAAGCAATAAAAAAATGTTCTTGGATGAGAATTTTAAAAAAGTAAAAAGAATGAAGCAAAATTATTTCTAGCATTATGTTTTGTTTAACCCAATATATCTAAAATGGTATCATTTAAATACATAATCAATACAATATTATTAATAAGATATTTTACCTTCAATTTTTATACCCTCTTTGAAATTCAGTGTGTATCTTACAAATGCACCCCTTCTCAATTTGGAATCACATCCAAGTGTTTAATAGCCATGTTCTAGAGGAAAAATAAACTTAGGAGGACATTTTTCTTTACAGTTCATCCAGCTTTGCCTCCCATGCTCTTTGTCCCCTCCCAGAACCCTCCATGTTGCTGTCAAGATCCTGTTCCTGCAAGGCGTATCCAAGCCTCTGCTCTCAGGAGACACACATCCACACTGAGGCACATGTACCACCAATGTCAAGTGTGATTCCTCTCCTGTACAGTTGCATTTTTATGGTTCAGATCATGAAAAGTTCTTAGGGATTTTATTGACTGAAGTTCTCAGGAATTATATGGGCTATCAGTAGGTGAGGCAGGTAATCTGAAAATTTTCTGAAGTCCTATGACTTTTGAATACATTGGTACTCTAAGTTCAGATGAATCTTGTTTGAGAGGGACAAATGTGAGAAATCTGAGCAAACAGAGATTTCTGGGAGCTTGCCAGGTGCTTACAGCTTCACAATGTGGAAATGGTACATTTAAGATGTAGGTGAATATCTTCAGTGATCATATTTTCTCAAATCACCTTTCTTTCACCTCTGAGGTGAGCTTTGCTTTGCTGGCCTTGGTTCTTTAATCTTTGTTATTGTTATTCAGAACATGGCTGCCGCATGGGGTTGCCAGTGGAAATTAAACTTCGACATCTACTTATTTGCTGTCTGCTTGCTTGGAGCACTTTAAAATTTTCTCTCAGCTCACCATGGGGCAAATATAAGCAGCACTGTCAGCTGAGAAGGATTTATTAGCCAGAGTTCAAACTTCCAGTGAACAACACACGGCAGCTCTCCCCAAATCATGACATCCAAAGGACAATTTCTAAAATAATGCTCTCAGGCTTCTGGGGAAAAACAGGAGCATCAGAAGCATGCAGGTTCACTCTAGAATTTGCCCATGCTCTTTCCTGGGCATGAACATTTTATTTCTTCTTAAATGCTAAGGGGTTCTTAGGAGACTTGCAGCCAGGGGAGCAGTGGGCTATGGCAGTTGCACTTCAACTTACCCTCAATCCTGTCTCCAAGATCCCTTTTTTTTTCTGACTTCCCGGTGAGCTTAAAGCCACCCTGTCTTGGCTCACTTCTGTCACTGTGACCTTTGCTTCTCAGTGAGCTACCAGTAGCCTTGCCTTGGCTCCCTCCTTTCCTGTAACTTTTCTAAGGAACCAAAACAAAGCACTGCCTAGGCTCTTTCCTGTTACTTCTTCTACCCTAAGTCCTTCCTTTGTTTCACTGTCCCAGCCTTAATAAATGTACTCTCAAAATCACCTGTGCTTGTGTTGTGAAATCTTTCTTACACAAAGTCAAGAACCCACACACTACAGACTGGTCTGAGGCAGACCCGCTCCAGGACAGTTCCTGTCCCTTAACATAGCTATTTTATATTCATCGGTGTCTCCTAGTAGATTGTGAGCTGTTGGAAGCCACAGAATGGGTCTCACTGATCTATGCATACTCATTCAGTACAATTTCTTATATATAGTGGATAATAGGTAACCGTCAACAGAAATGAAATGAAATTACCAGATAAGGAGAAACAGTAACACATATTTGAAAAATGATCAAAATTTAGTGTATGTTATTTGTCTGATGTTGTAATGCTTAGATTTAGAGGATATTTTAAGACGGATATCAATGGTGATGCCAAACATTTCCTGAAATATTTACCTTCTAGGACATAATAAAATTTGAGGCTACAGATAAAAATGTCTGAGAATTCTACTGCTAGAATCCAAATTTGCATTGGAAAACCCATTATTTATGGTCTTCTTAAGTGCATGTATATTTATTTTGGTAACCTGCTCATAAGTTTATCACCTGAAATGACAGTTTGTGATGGCTGCATTATGCTAGGTAATAGAAATCACATCTATGGAAGGTAATTTCAGATGGATCAACCAATCCATATATTAATGCATGAATGCAAAAGAAGCAACTAACCAATAAATAGTTTATATTTATACTCACACAAAGGAATGTAATAATTGTTATGGCCATTGATTATAAAAGTTATGAATACTTACATACAATCCTTATTAAGGAACCAAATAAAAAATAAAATAGTTTTTAAATCAATAAGAAACAGTGAATCAAGTTAATGCAATGGAATTTTGATGTTGACTATACTTTAAATTATTCTGTTAAGTAAAACCCATAGTTTTCTTCCCTATAGGCATGCAATGAAAATGTACTTTTGCTTATTCTTGTCTTTAAATCAAGGTTCTCCTTTAACAATAGAGTTTTTAGTTTTTTAACTTAAGAAAGAAAATATAAGCTGTTTTAGAGTTTATCTTTAATTGTGAGGTTAACATCTACAGAGTAGAAAAAACAGATGTGAACATATTATTATTATACAAATTACTTTAACTTTCCCAAGATTTATAATATTAAACATAAAAATACAAGATAGTTAATAAATTATAAAATAGTATTAATAGAACATAAAGTACCTATTATTTTAGTACAGATGTCTGTTGTTATAACTATTTCTGGTTTCTTGTGTTTGAGGAATATATGTACAATTTCTCACCTAAATAGATAAATAAAGCAAATCTTGATGGACATAAAAAGAGAGATTGACAGAAATGCAGTCATAGTAGGGGATTTTAACACACCATTAACTTCAATGGATAGATCTTCCAGGCATAAAATCAAGGAGAGAGGGGCCCTAAAGAACACACTAGATCAAATGGATTTAATTGATAACTTCAGAGCATTTCATCCCAAAGCAGCAGGATATACATACTTTTCAAGTGCACATGGAAGGTTTTCTATGATAGATCACATGTGAGCACACAAAAAAATTTCTCAATAAATTTAAGAAGGTTGGAATCATATCAAGCATCTTCTTTGACCACAGCACTATGAAACTAGAAATCAATCATAAGAACAGTGAAAAACACACAAAGACATGGAAGCTAAATATCATATTATTAAACAATGAATGGGTCAACAACAAGATCAAAGAAGAAATTAAAAAGATACCTTGAAAGAACTGAAAATGAGGATACCACAATCCAAAAACTGTGGAACACAAGGAAAGCAATCTGAGGAGGAAAATTAATAGCATTAGAACCTTATCTCAGAAAACAAGGGAAAAAAACTAGAATAAACAATTTAACTTTACACTTAAAGGAACTTGAGAAGGAACAACAAACAAAGCAAAAGTGAGTAGAAGGAAGGAAATAATAAAGATCAGAACTAAAATAAATGAAATGGAGCCTTTAAAAATGATACAAAAGATCAATGAGTCCAAGAACTGCTTCTTTGAAAAGATAAAAAAGATTGATAGACTTTTAACCAAGCTCATAAAGAAAATAAAGAGAGAGGACTAGAATAAATAAAATCAGAAATAGACTACCTGGATGAAATGGATAAATTCCAGGGAAAATACAATTTCAAAACTAAATCAGGAAGAGTTAGAGAACACAAATAGACAAATTACACCTAGTAAAATTGAAGAAGTAATCAGAAAACTCCCAACAAACAAAAGACCTGGATGGGATGGCTTCACAGGTGAATTTTACCAAACACTCTGAGAATAACTAACATTTCTCCTTCTCAAACTACTTCAAAAAAATTCAAGAAGAGAGAAAATTCCCAAGCTCATTTTATGAGCCGAGCATTCTCTTAACTCCAAAGCTAGAAAACACACTATGGAAGGAAGGAAGGAAGGAAGGAAGGAAGGAAGGAAGGAAGGAAGGAAGGAAGGAAGGAAGGAAGGAAGGAAGGAAAGGAAGAAAGAAAGAAAGAAAGAAAGAAAGAAAGAAAGAAAGAAAGAAAGAAAGAAAGAAAGAAAGAAAGAAGGAAAGAAAGAAAGAAGGAAAGAAAGAGAAAATAAAATTACAGGACAAGATTTCTGATCATAGATGCTAAAATCCTCACCAAAATATTAGCAAACCAAATACAGCAATACATCAAAAAGATCATACACTATGATCAAGAAGGATTTATGCCAGGAATGCAAAGTTGGTACAACATTTGCAAATCAGTAAATGCAATCCACTTACATAAACAAAATGAAGGACAGAAACCACATGAACATACAATAGATTTTTAAAAATTTGATAAAACTCCTACACAATTATGATAAAAACTCTGAGCAATGTGGGAATAGAGAGAATTATCTGAACATAATGAAAGCCATATGTCACAAAACTACTGCCAGCATCATACTCAATGGGTAATGACTACAACCATTCCCCTAAGATCAGCAACAAGTCAGGGATGTCCACTTTCACCTCCCTTACTCAACATAGCACCGGAAGTCCTAGCCATAGCAATCAGACAAGAAGAAGAAATAAAAGGCACCCAAATTGAAAGGAAAAAGTAAAAATGTCTTTGTTTACAGATGACATGATACTGTATATACAGAACCCCAAAGATTCCACAAAAACCTACTAAAACTGATAAATTCAGTAAAGTAGCAGGATACAAAATTAATATCCAGAAATCATTTGCATTTGTTTATGACAAAAATGAACTAACAGAAAGGGAAATTAAGGAAACAATACCACTCACAATTGCTTCAAAATTAATAAAATACCTAGGAATAAATCTAACCAAATACCTGAAAGACCTGTACATGGAATATATCCATAAGACACTGATGAAAGAAACTGAAGAAGATACAAATAAGTAGAAGCACATACCATGTTCATGAATAGAAAGAATTAACATCATTAAAATGCCCATGCTACACAAAGCAACCCATAAATTCAATGCAATTCCTGTCAAGATTCCAATGAAGTATTTCACAGAACTAGAACAAATATTTCAAAAATTTATGTGGAACAACAAAAGGCCCACATAGCAATGGAAACTCTGAGAAAGAAGAACGAAGTTGGAGGAATTATATCATCTAATATAAAATTATACTATAAGGCCATAGCAATCAAATCAGCATGATATTGGCATAAAAACTGACGCAAATATCAATGAAACAGAATGAGGAGCACAGACATGAACCAACATCTTTATAGTCAATTAATATGTGACAGAGGAAGCAAGCATATACAATGGGCTAAAGATAGCTTATTCAATAAATGGTGTTGGGAAAACTAGATAGATACATGCAGAAAAATGAAACTTGATCATCTTGTTATACCACACACAAGAATAAATTCAAAATGGATTAAAGACTTAAATATTAGGCTCCACACCATAGAAATGCTGAAAGAAAATTTAGGCAGCAAAATATCAAATATTTCTCATAGCAATATTTTTACTGATACATCTCCTAGGGCAAGGGAAACAAATGAAAAATAAAAAATAGGTCTATATCAGACTAAAAGTTTTTTGCATAGCAAAGGAAATCATCAACAAAATAAAAAGACAACCTATGGAATAGGAGAACACATTCACCTATACATCTGATGAGGGGTTCACATCCAAAATTTATAAAGAACTTACAAAACAATCCAATTAAAATATGAGCAAAGGATCCAAACAGACACTTCTCCAAAGGGGACATACGGATGGCCAATAGACATATGAAAAGATGCTCAATGTCACTAATCATCAAAGAAATGAAAATTGACACCATGAATATCACCTCACATTGATCAGAATGGCTATCATCAATAAATCAACAAACAAAAGTGCAGACAAGGATATGGAGAAAGGGGAACCCTCTTACACTGTTGGTGGGATTGCATACTCGTGTTACCACTGTGGAAAGCAGTATGGAGATAACTCAAAAAATTAAAAATGGATCTGCTTTTTGACTTAGCAATCCCACTCCTGGGAATATATCTGAAGAAAACCAAAACACTAGCTTAAAAGAACATATGCAACACCATGTACATTGCAGTGTTGTTTACAATCACCAACATGTGTAAACGGCCCAAGTGTCCATCAGCAGATGAATGGATAAAACAACGATGGTTACACAATGTAATACTACTTTACCATAAAGAGAAAACAATTTTACCCTTTGCAACAGCATGGGAGGACCTGGTGAACATTATGCTAAGTGAAATAAGCCAGTCAGAGAAAGACAGATACCACATGATTTCACTCATGTGAAATCTAATGAACAAACTGAACAAGGAAAATAGGGACAGACTCATAGATAGGGAGTGGTATAACAGCTATGGCATGGTGGGGGCAGGGGGCATTAGGTAGTATAGGGATCAAAAAAAGTTTAAAGGGCTCATGGACATGGGCAAGGGTAGTGATTGTTGCCAGGGGAGGAGGATATAAGAGGGCTAAATGGCAATGGAAAACAATACAGTAAAAAAAGAAAAATTTGTGGAGATCCAAGATGGTGGAGGAGTGAGTGGAAGTTCACTAACCTCCTCCCAGGAACAATCTGGAATTACAACATAAATTGTGGAGAAATCATCCAGATCAAACAACTGAACAAAAGCAAGAGAGAAGCCCTATAACCAGAGACAGACAGAAGAAACAGCTTCAGAATAACGTGACTGATAGGATGTGTGGTGGAGACTCAAGTGGGTTGGCTGGGCACACAGAGGTGGCAGCCGAAGCACCAGAGGGATATTTAAGTGGCCGGTTAGATCCCCCTGAGAAGTGTGAGGTCTAAACCCCTAAACCTAGAACACCAGAGCCCAAAAAGCAAACGGATGACATACAGCTGTGGAAATGCTGGTGGGTTACTCTCTGCTGAAGACAGATAGCTGGAAACTCAAAGAGCCATTTAAAGGGTCAATGCATAAATTTTCATTTGTAGCCATTTACTCTGGGCTTCAGTAAATGGGGCTGGGGTGTGGGGAGTAGTGTGCGCTAGAGATAGTTGAGGAAAGACTGGGGACAAAGGCTCTGGGAAGAGAACTGAGAGAGTAGCCACCAGGATCCCAGGGCTGTGTCATCCCCCATAAGGCAGCAGCCTGTGGGGAACAATAGCCCTGCACCCAAGAGAGACTCTGTCCCACCTATGCCACTTAAGCCTGACTGTTGAGTGCAGAGTGACTAGATTAACAACTGAAGGAGTCAACCACAGACAGCAGATCCCTAGAAGTTTGGATCAGGCTGCTGAAGGCCAAACAGGGTCTCCATCTGACATCATTAGGGGCAGATCCAAAAAGAAAAAACAGTGATAAATACCAGATACTACCGAGACAAAATCCACCATGGTTTTCTCCATGATTTGCAATATTTTCTTTCCTGCATAGCTTTCTAGCACTCATTTCTTTCCCTACAAGTTTGCGCATATTACGTTAGTAGATTTTATACTATAGTTTATTTCAATTCACATATTTTGCCCCTCCCTCCTCTTACCCCATTTTACCTTCTTCCCTCTTGTTATTTTCATATTAAATTCTGTTTTCTCTCTTGCTACAACTTGTTTCCATTCTACACTCTTACTATTTCTCCCCTGTCCAGCTTCTCAAAACCAATTTTTTTGTCAATGGTCATCTCACATTCTTTATCCCACTCTTAAAATACCTGCATTCTCTCTCCACCTTTATCAATCTTTGCTCTTTGGTTGTGGGTAGGGTAGTTGTTGTTGCTTTTTTTTTTCAATTTTATCTCTAGATATTCACTAATTTTGTATTTCAAATCTCAACTTTTACTGTTCTCCTCTCCCATTCTTCTTTTGTCTCAAATTTTAATTTTTTCCTTTCTTAGCCTGTATTTTTTTTCTTTTTTTCTCTTTCAATTCTGCCCTTTTTAGTTTTTCTTTCTTTTTTTTTTTTTCTTTTCATCTCAACTTTTAATTTTTCACTGTCTTAGCCTGGTTTTTGTTCCTCACTTTCAGTATTTTCTTTCCCTCTATCATCTTAAAGTCACTTCCCTTTCCTCTAGACATCTCTTAAGCTTTTCTTTTTTTCTTTTTTCCATCTTATTCCCATCCCACTTACATTAATTTCAGCTCATTTGTTGTTGATAGTGTTGTGGTGGATCTTTGTGTCCAATTTGGTTCCTATATTTTTATTATTTATTCACATTTTGTCCTTTTTCTTTCTCTCACATTATTTTAATTTTCTTAAATTTCTTTTTGAAACTAACTCTATACAGTTCTCTTCTCTTGCTCCATTCCACCTTTTTTAATTCCCTTTTTTATTTATGATATAAATTTCACTTTCTCTCTTGGCATTGCTCCAATTTCCTGCTCACATTAGTGTTCCTCCCTCTACCATCTCAAAATCATTTTTCTTTCAATAGATCATCTCATATTCCCTCTCCTTTCTTCTAATAGTCTTATTCTGTTTATACCCTTATTAATACTGATTCATTTTCTGTTCATAGTGGGTTGGCATGTGGGAGTTATTTTTCTTGGCATGAGTTTATTTCCTGGGTTTTGTTGTTTTGTTCTGGCAGCACCTGCACAACAGCATACAAGAAGTGATGGGTGGAGGGACCCTCAGTCAAACAGCTGGAGGGGAGGACCCACCAAATGGCCCAACAAATACAAAACCCAAATATATCCAGAGAGCCAACATAAATGGTATAAAGGGCATCTCAAGAGCATCAAGTTCAGGAGATTAAGGAGACTGCACCACTGAATCACACAGGTCTTCTACCATAGAAGTTCACAACACAAAGACAGGGAGTCAAAGTAGATCCATTTAAGAAGCAAAAGCAAACAAGAATAGTCTGCCCTAAAATGGGGAGACAAAGAAAAAAACCCAATCAAAAGGAAAGGAGGAATCCCCAGAAAGAGTGATAAATAAAATAGAGGCAAGTAAACTATCAGATATTGAGTTCAAAATAATGGTTATAAGGAAGCTCAATGAGCTTAGTGAAAACTACCAAAAACTACAGGGAAGCTATGAGGAACTTACTGCAAACTACATCACAATAGAAAAGGAGATAAAAACTACCAAAAAGAGCCAGGAGGAAATGAAGAATACAATTTCTGAATGGAATAACACAGTAGAGAGAATCAAAAACAGCCTAGATGAAACAGAGGATAGAATCAGCAATTTGGAACACAAGATAGAAAAAAATTCCCAGAAAGAGTAAGAAAAGGAAAAAAGACTCAAAAAGAACAAAGAGGGGATTAGGGAACTGCAGGATCATATGAAATGTAATAATATTCATATAATAGGGATACCAGGAAGAGAAGAGGAAGAGCAAGGGATAGAATACATGTTTGAAAAAGTAATGATGGGAAACTTCCCTTGAGAAAATTCATATATAAAATTGTTTTTACTTTAGATTCATGTTTAATTGAGTATAGAAATAATGTTGAGAAATATTTTTCTTCAATGAAACATGTTCTTTTCAAGGCATTACTTCCCTTCTCTGTAGTTTCCTAGATTTGCTTTCAAGACATTGATAGAACTATGTTAATACTTCTTCTGGCAGTTAATACTTCTTCTTCACCTCAGTTTTTCTCTTTTTTGTGAAATCCCAATTTTAGTTTTTTGGTATGATGGATTAATTCCTCAAAAATATAGTAATTCTTTCTTTTATCATTTCTTTGGTCTTTTTATTGCACTTTTGGTATTGTTTCCTTCAACTTTTCTTCCATTCATTTTCCTTTTAAAAGGAAAAAAATTGCTATTATTATTTTATTTTTATTTTCAAAATGCCCACTTACATCATTATTAAAAACATTCCTGATTTATTTACCTCTCTAAGAATATTTCCCCCTCATTTTACTGATCCTTCTGAGTATATGAATGAGTGTGTATTTCTGTGCAAGTATGTTTGTTTCTTAGGAAAATCTTGAGGTTAGTTTTGGAAATTGTAATTAGTGAACAGCAGTCACAATAGAAGAACTACAAAGTTCTTGTAATAATTTTTACTTTGCTGAGCAAAAAATTGAAGACATATTTTGGAACAATCCCCTTACCTCACTTCATTATACAACACTCATGTCTATAGCATTATATTACACAATTGTAATATATTTGTAGGTAATTTTTTTTTTCATTCTGGGCTTACAAACTGTCATAGTTAGCAAAAGTTAATTTAGAAATGTGAAAGTAATTTTTTAAATTTTATTTTGAGGAGTGCTAGTGATTTACATTTTAGTTTTTATACCACTGTAAATTTATTTTATCTTAACTTACTTTGTTTCCTAAACAGGGAAAGTAGAGCTAACACATGCACTATTTGACTCACACAATTCTTACTCTGAAAATGTTTACCGAAGATTAAAACACAATAATTTCTTTGAATGTTTCAGCAGCAATATTAAAATAGCTTAAATTTAGTTCTTTTAAAAATATAGACTGCATTGGTAGTTCACATAACTTGTGCATATTTTTATAATTATATTTACTTTTAATTATGATTCTGAAAAATAAAAATTTCCATTTCTATACTAGTGGAGAGATAAAAATCTCTTGTGAGGAGACAACTGGCTAAAAAAGGTCTTTAATTTCTGGCAAGCAATATTATTTTAAAGCATATGAAAATTATTTCATATGGAGATATTTTCTTTGTATAGATTTTCTATTTATATTAAAGACAATAAAATTATTTTAATATTTCTAATTGAATCTTGATTAACATTTTCTATTAAATATTTCTCACTATAAACAAAGAATCAAACTTTCTTGTAAGAAAAGGGGCAGTGAAGGAGATATGAAGATGTCTTCGATGATGCTCCCCATTTAAAAATGGAAATGGAAAGTGCAAACACTGCCTGTGTTCAATGGTGACTCCAGAGGGGGGAGCCCCAACTGTTCCTCATTGCGCTTAGGGTAAAATGTTCTTCAGGGTCCAGTATATAGTAGTTTCACCAAATGATCCAAATGATCTTAAAAATTGCACATGCCTGACTAGAACTAAATAATCTCTTGTGTCATTTAGGTCTAGTGAGTTAATAGTATTGTTTAAATGCTCTGTAATGTTACCAATTGTTAATCTGACTAGCTTATCAATTACTGAAGTACATGTTTAAAATCCCACACTATGAGTATGGATTTGTCTATTCCTCCTTGCAATTATTCTATTTTGTGCTTTATTTACTTTGAGCCTGTATTATTATGGACATATTAATTATATTATTATATATTCCTTTTGAGTTGAATTTCACTGTTACTGCATATCTGCTTTGTCTCTAATAATGCTTTTTGCCTTAAATTATATTTGTTCTAACATTAATAGAGACATACCACTTTATTTCTATGTTTGAGTGCTAGGTTTTTTGGCCACTATGGTTTTTTCTGGTCTTCATTTCTATATTGAATATTTTCCCCTGTAAGCAAAATGTTTTGTTGTTGTTGTTATTGTTTTGTCCAAACAAAAATGCTTGCATTCATTGGGTCATTATTATCTCATTTACATGTAAACTAAAGGCTAATATATTTGGTCTAAATACCATCCAATTATTTATTGTCATGTTATAATTTTATTGGAATTGCCTTTTCTGTGTCCTTTTCTCTTTTGCCTTTTTGGGTTTGAGTAACTAGTGAATGTTTTATCAAACAATTCGTATGCACCTCTTCAAATCTTCTTGACCTTATCTCTCACTCATCTACTGCAGAAGCAACCAACTTTGCTTCATGCAGAGACAATGTGAACACACCTTACTTCAAATGTATGCTTCATTTTTCTTGTTCCTGCCTTGGATGTCAGAGATCGTGCAGAAGAAATCTGGCAATGGGGACTGGTTAAATATCATAGAGCTAGATTTGTCCACTGACAGACAATGTTTCCCAAAATTTTCACTCATGGATAAAAGTCTTAGTTGTTTTATCAAGCAAGCAAAACAAACTACTTAAGTGTTTGTTGTGGGTGGAAAAAAATCTACTGTAAAAGATACAAGATAAAAAAAAATGATATAAATTATTCTAAAATAAACTACTAAATTATAGGCAACATTAATAGGAATCTTACATCTAAAATGAAAGACCTTATTATATTTTCAATTAGTCAGTAAAGCTCTAGGACTTTTTATTCTATATTTTGTTTCATATTTTGAGAATTTGAGTGAATGTGTCTAGATATAGACACCTAATATTATATGGTTTTATTATTGTCATTAGGAAAACAATTAAAGAAATTTGGGACATCTAACTAAATAAAATAAGGCCATAAAAAGTCAGTTTAAAGACAATTACACTTCAAATGTCTTAATGGAATGTTTTAAAAGAAGTACATAAAGTGAAAGAGAATACGTTAGTATAACATAAAAGAAAAAGTACAGACTTTAAGAAGAGGGAATACAAATGAATGTTTCTTAAACCATTCAAAGTTACTTTGCTTTAACCACTGTTTTACATTTAACTATTATTGCACACTAACAAAATATATAAATGTTATTTAAATATTTACTTCTTAAGTTAGATAATGAGATCATCATACCTAGTGTTTTTTCCCCATCTTTAATCCCATTTTCATGTCCTAGTATTATACTGGGAGCTTAGTGGCTTAGTGTAAACTAAATAATGCATGCTGATTGAGGAAATGAATGAATCAATATTAATCTACCAAAAATTTTTTATTGGATTACTTTTGAACTAAGCCTCAAAATTTAATATTACCCTATACCAAGAAGATAGGTTTTATATCATTATGTCTATTGTGTATTGAATAAAATAGAAAGAAAAATATTTTTAAGAATAGTAAAGAGAGTATTAGTGAGGAAAATCTAAATTGAAATGGTTTATTAGAATTCTTAGCTGGAAAGGAAAAAATGCGGGGAACAATTTTGTTTCTATTTTTTAAAAGTTATTTATTTTAGGCATTTTCCCCAACATTAAGGATTTCAATGGATTGGATAGTATTGAGATTTGATAGAAGACTGAAATATGTTCTAAAAGGAACAAAATTTGCACATTCATCTAGTTGACAAATTCATCTGTGTATAATAAATTCATTGGAATCTCCCTTTAAATTTAAAAAATAATCACTTTTTGATAGTACAGGAAATCATTAAATATTATTGATTATATGAGAATCTAGAAAAAGAAAAGCAATAGAAGGAACATAGAGGCATGTGTAAAAAATCATAAATATTCAAGAAATATTACAAAAATAACGCAGGGATTGTCAAAGATAAAATATCTCAAGTTGGCTTGAGAGAGCCTAACACAATTAAAACTCCATGTGGAAAGGCTTCTGGAAACTCTTTGAGCACCGAGAACTTTTCCTTTGCACAGCATCTGCCTCTGCCATTTTGGGAGCAAACAATGTGATGAGAAGTAGCACAATATTCTTCAAAATGATTTTGTGGAGAAATCATATTCTTAACTGAACTTTAAAAACTTGACTTAAAAAAGTGACTATGAAGTCACTTTTTTAAAAAATGCTTGATATTTACATTTATTATCTTTACTTAAAAATAGTGTTTACATTTTGTGAATATAAAAATATTTTCTTATTTTTAAGAAATTAAACATATTTTGAATAAAACTTCTAAATTTAGAATAAGAAGGTAACCCATTTCTTGCAAAATAAAAGAAATCTGTAGTCCAATATTCTATATTTACCAGACTAAAAGAAACATCTGTGATTATTTTTAGAGTATAAGAAAGTCAACACCAAGTGAAAAAAAGTGCCAGAAAACACCTGTCTATCACAAAAAAACAGTTTTCCTTTCCAAACCATACTTAATTTTGATTGAAAAAGAATTAGTATTATCATTAACTGCCTTTATGTTAGTCATTTTCCTGTCTGTCCATCAAAGGAAGAAAAACTCCCATGCCTATAACTGAAAATAATAAATAGGTAAAGACTCTGACCTTGCCAAGTACTGACATCTCTGTCTCCCATTTGTCATTTGATCTGAGGTTGTCAGCAAACAGATGTCTCCTTTAGCCTAAGGCATACTCAGAGTTTCTAGGGTAGCTGTTACTATGACTTTTGATGAAGGTATGAAAAGTGATGACAGTGTGATTGTAGGTATCCACAGTTAAGTGCTTGAGAGTGGAACATGAAAATGATGCATCCTCTGCTAATTTGTTAATGCTCATTAAAAAAAAATATTTTTAGTTAAATGTAATTTCCCATGTCAAACACATTTTTTTCTTTAAAGTGCTTCTAAGATAATTTATAAAGAGATGATCTGTGCCTGCAATGTGTTTCTATTTAATGTCTGAACTCTAAATGTCATTTGCATGAGAGAATATGATATAACATCCAAGAGCCTAGCTCCTTTAAAGGCAAATGCATATTAATCATGACCCCTACCGTCTCACAATGCATGTATGTAAAAACAGGGGATGGTTTAATATACTAACATTGGCTTAAGTAACTTCAGAATAGTCCACAAAATTTTTGGTCTGGGGATTGATATCTGGCTTCATGTATTATGTCAGTTGCCACTTTACATGTAAAGGCAGCAAACCTAACTAGTAAGCATTTCCAGTGTGTACATAATTGTTTTAAAAGAAGTACTAAGTATCCAGTTTCTTTAGTCTTAATATTTTTAAAACACATTTACATTTAAAACACTTTTTATATCTGCATTGGGAAATACAAATTGATTGCAAATGTAAGAGTAATATTTAAGAATAATGGTAAAATATATTTTTGCTTCTATAAACAATTTATTATTTAGTACATTCACATGATAATTAAAATTAGTCCTAGTTAAGCTGAGAAGACATGACCATGATAACTTGTTAAAAATTGTAATACCGTGATTGTATTTAGCATAGTTCTCTAAAATCTAGGGAAAGAGAGAACATGTGAAAATTGAAACTAAGCCAACATGATCTCTAGTACTTTGATTTTCATACAGGCAAGTTCCATTATCCCTTTAAATCTTAGTTTCTTGACATATAAAGTGAAACTAATGATAACTATCTTGAACGATTACTACCATCACTGAAGTTAATATTCATGAATCATCCAATGCCATGTTTCCTATAAAGTACATGCAATAGCATTACACATATGATAAATGAGCCCTCCTATTATTATTTTTACACTAATGCTAAACAACTCAAAAGAGAAAAATATATGTATATGTACATGTGTGCATATGCATGTAGTCAAATAAATAATGAATAAATAGAAAATCTTACTGTATTCAATGAACCTGCCTGAGTCCTCAGGAAAAAAAAAATCTATTTCTAGGTTAAAGTAGGCAAACTTTAGTCTCTATTTTTATAGTAAATTCATAGCAATGTCTTAAAATCTGTTGTGATGTTCTCCTTTTATTTGTGTGTAGTGGCTCCCATAGTGCTTTGCAAAAATGGTCACATAATGTTATTTCATTCTGTAGTAAATGATAGGCTCTTGCTATTGCTAGGAGAAATCTATAATGAAATTTTCCAGGACATATTTTTAAAGGGGTTAATCGAATGGTAGCTCAACTGACAATCAATAGCATACTTGGACAGCTCTATCTTTTATACAGCAATTTCATTATTTTAAATAAATAAAGTTTACTTTACCTCAAATTATGCTATATTATTTTCATTTTTATGATATAAGCATTGAAAATATCTATTAATCTTTCCTGTAAGCTAATTTTCTCCAACTTTGAGTTTATTTTAAACAGTGTCACAAAAGGTCAAAAACATTGATTTTAAATAATTTCTTCTTTTAAATAATTATGTACATAATTTCTTTAAATATCCAATCGTATATGCCTCTCTGACTGATAAGTTCTCATTAAAAGTCACTCACTCCAAAGATTGTAGAACACTCATGAATAACCTGAACTAACCTGATTAAAATAAAACTATTAATACTCTACTGGTTTCAGAAACTATTTCATGAGTAATGGTAAGATAAGTAAACATAAAAAGTTTTTTGACACTGAAAGCTATCAAAGAAAATTACTATCAGTACAAAAACTTTGTGAGGAAAAACAAATAAAACTGGAGGACACATTTTTAAATAGAAGTACTTGACACTCTTTAAAGCTTACTGACTTAAATTTGTTAGAACGTGTTCATATTTTGTTTGAAGGGGAGACTTTATTTATAGACATGTCAGTGATTATAAAACTTAATTAAAATTAGAATTCAAGAGTTCATACAAATGGTTTGAATGACATTTTTAAGTTCTAATGAGACTTTACAGGGAGCACAGAAATACCCAGTCATATGCACTGATTCTACTGAATTTCCAGCCAAAAACATTAAAAATGCAGTCTCGTAAGGTTAAATCTACACTGCATTAACAATTTTTTAGAACCATATGAAGCAATAAGGAAGGAGTAAAAATAATATGGTAAATACAGAACAAGTTCAGCTGGAAAGAGTACTGTTATTTTAGAGGTAAAAATGCTTGAAAAATTGTGCAGGTTTCTACTGAGGAGAACCCAGAGACTGTATGCTTGGCATTGATTTCATGTTTGTTATGACAGCACACATCTGATTCCCAACAATATTGGCAGCATTTAGTGAAGTAGACATTACATGACCCTCAATGTAATGAGCATAGAGAAAATGATGATGAACACCATGGTGAGTAATTTAGTGGATAAGCATCAGAAAAATTATTATGGAATCAATAAAAATACCTCTCTAGATAATCTCTTATTGTTTAGTCATATAAAACCTACAAAAATGACATTGCAAAAACTTAACAGATGGTAAGTAATCTTAATCAAGCAAATTAAGGGATCATAGATTTAAAACTAAAATAGTAGGTTATTTGACATGCACTGTAATTACATTGGATATATTGCTTTCAATAAACATTAAAGGACAAATTAACATTAGTCGTGCCAGCTACATTTGTAAATCTGCTTTTCAGGCTTATAATTAAAATCCTAAATTATTACTGCTGCAAATTAACAGTTTTAATGTAATGCAGACATTGTAATCATCAGCATTTAGTTGTTTTTTAAATGGATTGTCTAATGCAAATTTAAGCAATATTAACCTCAATAAACAGTAAATACTAACAACCTTTTTCAGTATTGCAAGAGAAAACTGTATGAGACAGACATCTCTGCTGTAAGCTTTTTCTCAACCAAGGGAAAAAAAACTTGGCTCACAAAGATAAAAAAATGCGATTTTTAATAGAATAATTTTATCTGCCTCACCTAAAGCAGTGAGTGGCTGAGAATACAGTTGTTTGAAATCTTCCATCTTACAAAGAGTAAGGGAGCTTCTACTGCTCTGTTTGGAAGGCAAATGCTACTGTGTTAGTATAGGAAGGGAATGAGTCCTTTAGTCAGAAGGTGAGTCCAGAGGCTGCCAGGTTTTCACACGCCAGTATTCCCACACTCTCATTGACGGTACATTGATCTCATTTAATTTTCACAACTCTGTCAATATTTTTTTTTATTACAGCAGTTTACAGGGGGAAATGTTAAGACACTTATTACACATTTGGAGTTTTGTCAAATTTCATCTAAGTCCCTGGTATTGATATAAGTAGATGTTTTTTATCATTTGTCTTTAGTCCTCTGCTTCATAATTTATGTCTCCTCCTAAGTAAATGCTTTTGGTTTGAACAATTCAAAAACACTGCAATTGAAAATGTGATCACAAACAGCAAGGTATAAATCAACCGGGTAGATTATATTAAGGTTAGTGTAATAAAATTTTCTCTTTCATTAGCATATAATTGATGAAGACTTGATTGTGAAATACATAAACTAATAATTATCTATAAAGGCATTGTTTTCTTATATAAAAAGTAGAAATAAATATGAAAATGTTTCAAACCTTGGATTTAATTGAGTTCTGGAAATAACTTCATGTATAAAAATTATTATAGAACCAGGCACACACACAGTGGTATCATTTTATTAAATATTCTTTAAGTAGATTATTTTACTGAAAGGAGATTACAATTCCAATGCACTTTTTTAATTGAAATAAATGTATCCAGTAACATCAGTTTATATAAGTTTCAAGTGTACAATTCTATAATACATAACTTTTACATTGCACTGTGTGATTATCACATAAAATCTAGTCTCTCCCTGTCACCATATATCTAAACCCCTCTACCCTCTTCCTCTTCCTTCAAACCCCTTCCCCCTCTGGTAACCACCATACTGTTGCCTGTGTCTTTGAGTTTGGTTTATTTGTTGGTTTGGTGCTTTCTGTATTATATTCCACATATGCATTCTTGTCCTTTTCCACCTGACTTACTGCACTCAGCGTGGTACTCTCAAGATCCATCTATGTTGTCAATATCTTCAATACAAGTGAGTGTAATTATAACAATCTAAGTATAAATTTAGCAGTTGCATTTCAGGGCTTTATTTTTTTCCTTTTATGGTTGGAACCAATAGAAAATTATACCAATTTATGGGGCCACTTGGAATTCTCAAGGCAAAATTTGTAATTTTTTTCTTCAATTATAATTGCCAAATTAGATTTAGAAATAATATAATATACAAAAAAGTCATCAAACTCTTTCTAAACCTTCTTAAGTGTCAACTCTCTGCATTAATAACACCACCATTCTTATTAAACTCAAAGACATCCTTAATTTCTCAGTAATTACTCCAAACTTTTGAAATGGTGGTGATGATAATAATGATGCTTGTCTCACTTATTAGGAAGGATTCTGGTGAGTATAAAATGAGAAAACTGAAAGTATGTTTTAAGCTAAAATTACTCTATAAATATAATATATTGCTTATTAGAAATTGAAGTTGTTCTTTTGTTCTTTCCTTCCCTTCATTTGAAACCCCTGAGGTTATTTAAACTGCACAGTAGAATCGTATGTGAGTCATTTTACGTCCAAGAGAGCTGACACGTGGCGTGCCATTTTCTCTGCTCACTGTTTAATATACCATCTTTCTTCTAGTTAATTTTTCCTGTGAAATAAGCCTCCCCTGTTGAACATCGTTTCTATGGATTCTAAAGTAGTGTGTGGAGATTTCAGCACAGTTTCTAGGTCTTCAAAATCTCCTGATTTGCCCATATTTCCACATTTAGGAGGCCTGCCTTAGACACCCTGAATCATGCACAAAAGGAAATGCCAACCATCCACTATGAATCTTTAAGAAAAATTCGGTGTTTCTGTGTCTTACAAATTCACTTTCACATGATTTCCTATTAGATTCCGTTATATTTTATTTTAGTGAAGACTTTAAAAAATTTAGTTATTACTTAATTGCTATCAATGACTATCAATAACACAAATAAGGCCTATTATAGCCATACACCGAGTATCACAGAATGTATTTTTCATTTTTCTTGATTAGCTTGTTCTTTAAGTTTACGTTGGCCACTGACCCCTCTCTCCAACCCCCATACACAAAGAAGACTCATTTGTCTCCAGAACAACCTCTATCCTTACTTCTATTGGTCAATAATCTAGACTATCAAATCAATTAAACATTTATATATACTGTGTATCAAAAGTAGATTTACAGTTGTATGTGAATAGAGTTATTCTTATATTATTATTTATTAATTATTGTTTTATTATTTTCCATACAAACAATTGTAAAGCTACTCTGTCCCACCCTGTATGTAATCACTGGCCCCATCAGTCTTAAGTTTTTGCAGAAAATTTTTTGTTCAGTCATATAGCCACCCTAGATCCTCAGGGACTGACAGATCAATGCGAGCGTTCCTTACTCCTGTCCATGAACACTAACACACACGAGTTGTATGAAAGTAAGACGAAATATAGTTTAAACGTGCAAACTAATTTATACTTATGGAGATTAAAATGCCTATTCTATATTTAGAAGGTTTGTGTTCAAATTCTGAGTCTGCCATTGATGGTGTGACAATATCTTTTTGCCTCCCTTAATTCCATTCATAATCTATATTCTTAACTGTGGTTGCCAACCTCTGACCTCCTCACTTATCACCCTCCATCTTACATTTGATATAACATCCTAGGCTGGGAAAATCATTTACATCACTCTGGTACTTATATATTTAAATTGATTTTCTAGTGTTTTTTGATTCCAGATCTTTTCAAATAAGTCCAAAATTTTTTATTGTTAATTAAAAACAAAGCCCTAAGTAACTGTCAAACCTTTCAGTCAGGAAGGTGATAGTTGAAATGAAGCTAAGTGCAATACTGACATTGCTAACAACTTTTTAGAAGTTGAACAGCAATCAGTCAATAATGACATCTAAATCACAAAGATGCCAGAAGGAGAAGGGGAAGAGCAAGAAATTGAAAATTTATTTCAAAAAATAATGAAAGAAAACTTCCCTGACTTTGGCAAAGGAAATAGACATGTAAGTCCAAGAAATGCAGGTAGTCCCAAACAAGTTGGACCAAAAAAGGAACACAGCAAGACACCTCATAATTAAAATGCCAAAGTTTCAAGATAAAGAGAGAAACTTAAAAGCAGCAAGAGAAAAGCAGAGAGTTACCTACAAAAGAGTTTTCATAAGACTATCAGGTGATTTCTCAAAAGAAACTTTGCAGGCAAGAAGGGATTAGCAAGAAGTATTCAAAGCGATGAAAAACAAGGACCTACATTCAAGATTACCCTGCCCAGCAAAGCTATCATTTAGAATGGAAGGGCAAATAAAATGCTTCCCAGGCAAGGTAAAGCTAAAGGAGTTCATCACCACCAAGACTATATATTTTTTAAGGTTTTATTTATTTATTTGTAAGCAGAGGGGAAGGGAGAGAGAAATAGGTGGAGAGAAACATCAATGTGTGGTTCTTTCTCACAACCCAGGGTACCTGACCCGCAACCCAGGCATGTGCCCTGACTGGGAATCGAGCTGGCAACCCTCTGGTTCTCAGGCTGTCACTCACTCAGTCCACTGGGCCACACCAGCCAGGGCTCATGCCCTTATTATATGAAATGTTAAAGGTACTTATTTAAGAAAAAGAAGATAAAAATTATGAACATTAAAATGACAACTAACTCACAACTATCAACAACTGAATCTAAAAAGCAAACAAATAAACAAAACAAACTAAGCAAATAACTAGAACATTAACAGAATCATAGACATGGAGATCATTTGGAGGGTTATCAGCAGGGAGGAGAAAGGGGGGAATAGGAGAAAAGGTACAGGAATTAAGAAGCATAATTGATAGGTACAAAATAGACAAGGGGATGTTAAGAATAGTATAGGAAATGGAGAAGCCAAAGAATTTGTATGCATGACTCATGGACATGAACTAAGGGCAGGGTATTGCTGGAGGGAAGGGTATACCAGACAGAGGGGGAAAAAGGGGGAAAAATTGGACAACTGTAATAGCACAATCAATAAAATATACTTAAAAAAAGAATGACAGAAAGATGACAATAGAACTTATGACTAATAGACTTTATTGATCAAGTAAAAAAAAACCCCATAAAAACTATGATGAAAATAAAAAACTCAATTTAAACATACTATTATTTATATGTTGTTTATTTTAATAATTTAATTATTCACTCACAGCATAAAAGACCTGCCTCATAATATCATTATAAATATATTCTTCAGAATCTAATTTTTAAGATATAGTCTTCATAATGAACTCCAGTCCTGTGTTTAACCTCATTATGGAGATCTATCTAAGAATAAATGGGTGTTTGAGACTACCCAGGGTATTTGGAAAGATCGGTAAATTCTGATAGCCATAACTCAAATAAGCAAACAAACAACAATAAGAAAAATAAAGAGCAAATTTAAAAGAGGTTTTAAATATCTAATTTACATAAACAGTTGTTACTCTCTTATCTTTTGTACAGGAATATTAACATTGCCTAAAAATATAAATGTGAAAATGTTTGACACTTATTGTAAAAAATATAAATGCAAACTGTGATGATTAATTTTATAGGTCAGCCTGACCGTGCTAATGAATCCTCAGGTAGCTGGTAAATCATGAATACTGGGTGTTTTTGAGGGGGGGCAGTCTGGAAGAGATTAGCATTTGAGTCATTAGACTGAGCAAAGATCCTCACCAATGCAGGTGGGGATCCATTAAGGGCCTCAGTGGATCAAAAGGCAAAGGAAAGGAAAGTTTGAGCTCTGAACTAATACATCAATCATCTCCTGTCCTCAGACATCAGCACTCCATGTTCTCAAGACATGGGACTTGGATTAAATTATATCACTGGTATTTTGATTTCCCAACTTGCAAATGGTGCATCATGGGACTTCTGGGACTCTATAATTGAGTGAAGTAGAATTTCTAAAATAAACTTTCTCCTTCTCTGTTTTGTTTCTTAAGAGAAACCCAGATAGTGTACCAGGGCTTCTGATGATCAGTAAAATTTTGTAACCATTAATTTATTTTTGGATAAAAATACAAACTCTGGGAATATTAGATTCATAGAACTCAAGGATGAGCTATATTATTTTAAAAGTTTCATGTTCCTCATTTTCTTATTACAAATCTATATGTAAAATTCTAACTAGAAAGATAATTTCATGTCTTCTTTAAATCATGCATTCATTTTTCATTTACATTAAGCTGACAAAAAATCATATTCTATTTGATGCTCATGCTAGACTTCAAAAAAGAAAATTCTTAAAATATGAAGTGATTAAACATAAAATCATGCTATTATGTTTCTTAGATGCAGAGTCACATTAGACATATATTATTCCTAATTTCAGCATTGATGCTGATATTACATTTTCTTTACCAAATGTGAATGGCAGTTTCAGAAATTTGATATTTTCAAGGAATACTTGAACTTTCCAATGCATGATTTATTGAAATATTATTGCACATATTTCTATCATGATCATCTAAACAAAACATTTACCTATTTTTCCTGTGAGGTAATTCCATTGCCCATGTTTTCAATAATATAAAATATATGAGTTCTTAGTATTCTAAAATTTTAAAATCTTCTTTACCTATTTTTGTTGGGCTTCTCTCATAATATAATGTAAGAGAAAGCCAACACATTTTTGTTGGGGAGGGGTACCTCAAAACCAGTCAGCATAATGTGAGAACTTTGATAATTTTATCTTAGATAAAATGTCTTAATGTATTTTAAAAGAAGTATTTGTTATTTCAAAACTTTGATTTTAATGAAATATCATGCAAGGTTTTTTCTTTGTTGTTGTTGTTTCATTTGTCCTTGTGTCAAAGGTATGTAGTAATAAATAACAGAAGAGACAGAAAGCAAACATCCTATAAGTAGTGAGTGATACATAGTTGATGATGATAAGATTATATCTATATGTGACAATTGCTATTTAAATTAAAGCTTTTAGATTTATCATGACACTAAAAGCCATTCTTTGTGCTTGGATCCTGATCCCCAAAAATCACTTTATGTTTTTATATTAGCACTTACAGTTTTTAAGACTTTTAAAAAATTATTGGAAAATTATTTACATTTTAGAAAAAATCAATTAAAAAGCATATAAAGAAAGTACTTACTTTAAATATATCTACTTTTTTTTAAACCAAATATTCGGCTAATAGTTTCACAATTCTCAGGGCATTTTTATGTTGACTAGTATGCTTTCAGAAGAGGATAGTAGAAATCCTAGATTTAATGGTTTAAGTAGAAGAAATTTATTACCTCACATAACTGAGCAGTTATTAATTTATTGGCTTTTGTTTCCAAGTTCATCCTTTCAGACTGAGCTTTGAATGAGATTCCTTTAAGCATTTTTCTTTATTTGGGCATGATAATAAGCATTCTCAGTAGAGGGCGCTGGAGGGACATAGCAGGAGAGGTGTTTTCTCCTGTTAGTTCTGGTGGCGGCACCGCCTGAAACTGTGTGGGTAGGAGGTCATAGGATGATGTTTTGCCCCAGTGCACCTTAGCATGCCTAGAGTACAATAACTTGCCGCCCCAGACAAATATGGTGCTTACCTTCCCGCGTCCCACTTAACGCGAACACTAGGGGTCCCAAACCTCCTGTGTGCTCTAGGCTCCTCCGTCTATTGGTACCCTACTCCCTTTCCTTGCATGTCCCTCCGTACAAGTTCTTCTCCCACAGCCCACCCAACACCGCAACCATCGTGAAGTAAAGTCTGCCCTCTGCAGACACCCTACCTCCATCACCCTTCTGCACAAGGGTGCACCTCGACTCTGGCTGTAGCTCATTTGTGTCCCAGAGGTTGCTTCCTGCTTGCTCAGCATCTGCAGACCAACGGTTCTCTGAATCTGTGCCATTCATTGCTCTGCAACTCCTCCATAAAGTACCAGCCATAACAGGAAGGGTTCCTGCCAGGATTGTCTATCCTTGGGCGCACTCCATCAGTTCTAGGCAACCTTATAGCTTATCATTACTTTTTTATTATGCTATGGTAATGATTTATATTAAACTCCTCCTGTTTAAATCACCACGGGAGTCCCTACTGGACCCAGACTGGTACAATAACATAACAAGATATGAGGGAGAGGTTTAAGTAAGGTTTGTTAGTTCAGCAGCTCTAAAGTTTCAAAGAACTGCTGGCTGAATGCAAAGAGACCATGTAATGAGGACTGTAAGTAAAGTGCTATGTATAAATACTAACTGTGGTCTGAAGACCAGCTACAGAAATGAAGACAATGAAGTTGAACATGTATTCCTTCATGTGTATACTTATCCAATTTTCCCTCTATACTAATCCAACAAAGTAATCACTCAACATTGGTAATTCATAATGATATATAGGGAATTTATCTCTTTATTATAGATCTCCTCAGTTTAAGGTGAAGGTGAGTATAAATTTGCTAGTATGAAGCATAATTTTATCACTTAGGGTGATAGCGCTGGTGTTATTGTCATGCTATGGATAGTTAGCTGTGGGTAGGAGTGTGTGCTAGATTACAAAATAGTATCACGCATTTCCATGATCCCAGATTGCATACCTCTGTTCAATGTAAATTTGCCATCTGGGCTGGCTCAGTGACTTGCTGTGACTTGACAATGGGGCTGATATGTCCCTGCAAGTTCTGAAACTAAATCTTCAGAGACCTGTAGCCTCCATTTTCACTCATTGGATGGCTGATATGAAAGGAAGCTGGCTGATCTGTGTGGCTGCTGAATGAGAGGTCACGTGAAGGAGAGCCCAGTTGTCCTTGTTAACAACAAGTATAAACCACCAAACATGTAAGCATGGCCACAATGAACCTTCTAGCTAAATGTAGTTGCTTCAATGAGCACCCATGAAAATGAATGTATGTTGTTGTGTGTTGCATGGTAATGTAAAAATGTCAACTATGTCATATTCTCTGTTGCTAATTTAGCATCATTGCTATCTGTTTCTATGTACTCTACTGCATCAAATTCTGGGAATGTGCATTTTCCAATACATGAGGACATTCCTATACCTTAGAGATTTAATTTTGAAAATAAAGGCACTTGCTTGAGATTTGGAAGAAGAGGTGAGAGAGGCCATTAATTTACAGCTGTGGCTATGTGCAGCTTTCTCTGTGGATAACACTCTGATTATGCAAATCTTGTGAGAGAACTCATCTGCTTTTTTTGTTGTGGACAGATGAGTTAAGGAATGGCAGCTTTCCTGTGATCCAGGCACTTGTTGATTTTCTGAGTTTAAGCAGCAGATTCCTGAATCTTGTTTCCCAGCTCTTCCAACAATTATGTGAATCCATATTTTCCTGTATTAAAAACTGTCTTAATTGCAATAATAAGAGTGATTTCTCTTTTTGTGACTGAACTCTGATGAAGATATGAAAGGAGGAGACAAACAAAATTATTAGATTTTTTTTTCTTGAGGCGAAAATGCTCTGTACACTGGTTTTAAAATATATGCATATCTATGTATATATTTATATTACATATTATATACATTATATGTATTATATGTATACATTTTATTTTACCAAAATGGAATCATGCTGTGAAATTTGATATGTAATTTGACTCTTACTTAAGCTAAACAGCATATTGGAAAATACATATATCCATGTCTTTTATCTAAATGTCTTCAGAGTACCCCATTGTATTTTATTAAATCATTTTCCTATGACTGGGTACTTTCTGAATAACTGAACTCATCTCACTCTGTTTCTCTGTCTCTCCCTCCCTTCTCTCTTTCTCTCTCTCTCTATACACACATGTGTATATGTGTTATACATGTATGAGACAGACATGTACATATATTCTACATACATATATACAAATACCACACACACACACACACACAAGAATATATATATGAGGTCAGTCCAGGAAAAGTCCAGCCATTGTTACTATAATGAGAATAGTTTGCATGACATCGATGTAACCTGGAAGCTAAGGAGAGAGTGGACTGGAATGCACATATGTGAACAAAGAACGACTTCATTGTACTAGTCAATGGGGTTGATATAGATGCCTTTGAGTGAGCATGTGTACTGTGTGGCTGTCACATTCAAAATGACTAAGTGAGTAGAGAAACAAATCTGTATCAAATTTTGCATTAAGCTTTAACATTCCTCTCTGGAAATTATTTGGATGATTCAGAAGGCTTTTGGAGAAGAATCAATGAGTGCGATGCAAATAACAGTGTGGCAAAAACACTTCAAAGATAGTCAAGAATCTGTTGAAAGCGATCCACATTCTGGAAGGCCTGCAATAAGCAGAACACCTGAGATTTTTGAAAGTATATGGGCTGCAATCAACAAAGATTGGCAACCCAGGTGTCTCAGCCCCCCTGAAGCCCAGGTTTGGTGCCCTGTGACTTCTGGCCTTTGAAAACAGAAGAGATTTCAGACCATCGAAGAGATTCAGGGAAATATGATGTGGCAGCTGATGGCAATTCCAGCAAAGGATTCTGCAGAGTGTTTTTAACAGTGTAAGAGGTGCTGGGAGAACTGTGTGAGGTCCCAAGTTGCCTCCTTTGAAGGGGACTGAGACATCATTGTCCTAGGTACAATGTTTGTTGTATCTTGTATATTCCTCAATAAATGTCTCTATTTCACACCTCATCGTGGGATATTTTCTGGTCAGACTTTTATTCTTATACAGGAGGTGCTCAGAAGTTGGATTACTGGATTATAGCTATATGCAATTAAAGTATTTATAGGTGCTATCTATTTATATTGTAAAATTTAACAGTGTACCTTTTCATTGGTATTGTATAAGAATATTGTTTTGTCCATAATTACAGCAGAATTATATTTTGTCAACTCAGTAAGAGAGAAATATTGTCTAATTTCTTTAATTTTATTCATTCCCCTGATTAGTCATGAAGTGAAATATGTTTTCACAAGCTTATTGACAATCTCTAATTTTTCTTCTATGGTTTACCTAGTAATGTTCCTTGTAAAAATATATTTCTTTTTATTCATTGTTTTTCTAGGAGCTCTTTGTAAGACTATTGATTGTTTTGACTCTTCAAGTATTTGTTTGCACTGACTCTGTGTTTTTTCTCCACTTACCAAAATGATTACCTTACTTCAAACTTCAGATAAAACCCCATCATCTCTCTGCAATCTTATCTGTAGATGTCCTTAATTTATTTTTCAGTTCTCTAAATAATTAACTTAAAATTATTTTTAAGCATTTATTTTGTAGCCATTATATTCCACTTTGACATCTGGTACCACATAGCATACATTGCCAATATTATCAAACCATTTAGCTTAGTTAGGCATTATTTTTGGTAGAAACAGAGGACATCAATTCACCTTACTTGGGCAAAATCAAAAACTGTCATACGACAATGGGTATGCAATGGTAACCAATAGCATGAAGTAAAGCAAGCCTTCTGTCCCTTGGGAGGGCAACTAAGGGTGCACATCATGCTACAGAGACTTCTGGGAGACCATTTGAATCTAGACTGCATGTGAGATCACATTCTTGCTTAGATGTTTTCACTACTTTCTTCTTCACTCTTGACCTTTCTCCTAAAAGCACATTTTTGATAACTTATTTACACAAGAATTCCTGACTCAGGTTCTCATTGTTAGTTATACACTTTAAGAAAGAAAGCACTAATGAAAACTATGGAGAGAATTTTTTAAATATTTCCTATTATTGCAATTTTACTTTGAGAATGAAAGAAAATGATTTTCCTGGCCTATATTTTGAAACATGAAGTCAAGACTTTAGTTTGAGTTAACTGAATAATTTTCTGACTATGGACAGATAAACATCAGCTCATATACTGGATATTAAACTTTTCTCTCCATCTTAAAAGAGCACATATTAGCCACATCTCAAACCTGGTAGGAAAGGACACATAATATTGCACATACAGTTAAATAGATGACTGAAACTTTTATTTAAAATACAGAATCATATGGCTGTATATATACATATACATGTGATAAAAAGCTAATACTTATATAAAATCTATTTTCTTGAGACCATGCAAGTCATTTTACACAATATAGCAAATGTGAATTTATTATTTAATCAATTTAATCTTATAAATAATTTTATAACATTGGCATATTTCCAAATAGAACATAGGTCTGACTGATTTGCTCATAAGGACTGAGTATGTAAGTTTCAATTCAGAGGATTTATAGGATGTGCATATTTTTTTACCATTAGACTTTGCTTACTTCAGTAAATGTAAGATTTTATAAAACCAATAAAATTCATTTGAACAATAATGATAGCATCAAACATGAATAAATAAATAGGCTGACTCAATTACTCTTTAATTTTCCACGAGTAGATTTTTAACTGAATTGACTAAACTAAACAGCTAATTTTTGTAACAAATGGACGCATATACATTGTTGAATAGAATGCAGAATATTGTGAAGGGTTTAGAAGAGGATCAAGAATAACTTTACCAAGGCCTGTGAAAACCAAAAGACAAGATAATGTCTCAGTATTTATTATAAAGCACGTTTTGGTACCAAGTTGTCTTTGCTTCGTAGGGCCCTGCCCATAACAAATGTCCTCTATTGTAGATGCACATAGGTTTTGTTTTTCAAGTAAAAGTCATTAAAGAAAATGTGATGTTTGTTCACTAAAAGAAATGCATGATTGAACCTCTATCTCTATCTCATCTATGTATTTTAATAACCTATCCTTAACTGTTTTTTTTTTTTAAATGCATTTGTACTAACTCCCAGAGAAGCTGATTATGTGAACCTCTAATCTGAAAAGTACTGCCATGTGTTAGGCCATGTTGCTCTACATGCATCACTTACATGAAGACCTTCCCACCCCTATCTAAACCCTCATCATCCAATTTAAACCTCTGATCTTCTTTCCATTTTGCTAATTGAGGTTTAAAGATATCAGAATTCATATTCTCTGGATTATAAGAATAGAGAGGAAAGTTTCCTGTGTAACTAGAACAAAATATAGTAACTACTCACCTGCATAAGTGGTTTATTGTGTGACGGTATTGAAAATTTTAAGTTCAGATCATTTTTTTCTAAATCATAATCAGTTTTAGCAGGTAACAATAAGTGTTAGTGTAACATGTGAGAAATAGGTAGATTTCTTCTGGACAGAGGAGAAATAAGAAACAAAAGGTGTCAGTAATTCCACTGGGAAAAGCTGAGAGAAAGAGGAGTATCCAGATGAAATCTTAATTAGTTTAGATCTTTCAGGTCTCCACACGGGCAACAAGACCTGCAAAGAAGAGAGAAGCCAAGAGCCTCATGGGATACCATGGAAAGGAAATGAAAATAACGGGGGTGATGGTGAGGACTTAAAACATTAACCCTGGCATAGTGATGAGGTGACAGGGACCTAATTCTTGGCTTCACTTTGTTACTCTGTCCATTTTCCACCTCATTTCTTACACTGACTTTAAACCTCCCAATGTCCACCAGTAACAGGGATTGAAGAAAGTTATAAATGTTCAATATGTGTAATATTTAAGATCTGTAACTATATACACATATCTGTATTTATCTATAGATCTATATGTAGATACCTGTATAAATAGATTTAGTTGAATTATAAATAAATTCAAACTTTTCTGTGTTAATATTTATTTTCTATTTATATTATATTATTTTATATTGAATTTATTTATCTGAGAGCCTGAAAAAACATTGACCAAAATAACAGATGCCTGTTAAATATTTTGATATATTATAATGTATTCTCTTGATCAGAAATATTATTTCTAATTTGTATCAAATACATGGCACCCATTACTTGTGACTATTTATATTAATAGGATTATATAAGAAAACCCAAAACTGGCTTTACTAGATGAGAAATTTATCTACAGAAAAATGACTAATTAGATCATAAGAATAAGATGCAGCCCAAACGTAATTTCAGAGGCTGTGGAGCCTGAGGATGAGTATCCTCTCACTGGTTACCTAAAGTAAAAATTTATTTTAAGTGGGAATCAACATTGTATTCCTCAATTAAAATGCAAGTATCATTATTAAATATTTACCTCATGGTCCTTTATGGGGTGATTTTATAATGGCAGAATGAGACAATCACATATGAGAACCCTGATCCAGATTTACTCAGAAAACTGAGTTCAGCTTGTTGTTACTATCTCTTCAAAAAGCGCATGTTCTATAATGGAAGCTTGACTTAGAGATTATGTATCAAGTAAAATAAAAGTAAAAGGAAAACATTTGGACAATTTAAAGTAAATAAGGACTGAGTACCCTCACCTGTCCTAAGTGCCTATATAATTGAGGTTTTAACAGTTCCCACCTCCCATTTCTGCCCTAAAGCTCAACTTTCATTTTCCATAGCTATGTACTTGTTGATATGAAAAATCAACCAGGCATTGTAACAAATTTTTCTTTGTACTTACAACTTTCCAAGTAACCTATTGTGTATCTTTTTATGTTGAAAGATGAAGTCGCGCTTTACCTAAAACAAAAAGTTAGTGGCTATGGTGTAGTTAGAACAGTTCCCTGACAACATTCCTGTTTGTATTTTCAACAGATCCTGGACCATTTTCCTTTTGTTTGAAATTTGGGGAAGAGGATCACATAAATGAGTGGTAAGTGGTTGTCCATCTACTGTCATTTTATTAAAATGTGAGAGATACTTGTAGGAGAACTAGCAAAGCTTCATCTCTAGAGACCTACGTCAGTTGGCTGGAGAGTAGACTGAATTGGGGATGCACAAAACTTGTTTTTCAAAAATTGTTTTTAAAAGCTCCTCAGGTGATTTTTTTGTGAGTATCTAGGGTTAGGTAGAAGTAATCTGAACTGTAGTTGTCCCTCTTATCTATTGTTTTTTTTTTCTTTTTAATATCAAGTCTATGTATATCTTTTCAAAATAAAAACATAAACCCAAATTCTAGGCTGGTCTCTGTTTTCTTTTCTTTCAGAAGTTATTTAGATTTAATTTAACAAAAAGATGTTAAGATGAATTAATACAAAAGGTGAGGAAGATGAAGATGATAGCCACCACTAACTGAGCATTTATTTCATACCATTCATTCTGTTAACTATCTTTCCTGCATCATATCACTTATTCTTCATTTGAAACCATGAGGTAGGAATTGTTATAATTCCTTATTTGTATACATAGAAATTGAAATGTAAATGAGAAACTACTTTTCTAAAATCACATATTCAATCCAGGGGTTGGGATAAGATGTAAACAGCCCTGGTTTTGTCACTCATGTTTTTACCAAGCCTATCAGCATGTAGATTATAAATCAAGCCATGGAGAGGTAGAATGTTATTTGCGAAAGTATGGAAACAAAGAATGTATTTGATGACAGATGTTTTCTAAGAATTTTCATTCTTTGTCCTCAATTAAATTCATCCTAGTTTACAAGCTGTTTCTCATCTTTGAATCAGCAAACAGGTGTGATAAGGATGCTGGCTGTACTTAAATTTCATGTGCTCTGTGCGTTTACTCACCAAGGTCTTTACATGTCATGTCCTATCCAATCATTACAAAATACCTAGAAATCAGGACTATTATCACTTCCGTTTGAAATGAGGAATCAAATAGGAGTTAGAGCTGTCAGCTGACCTGACCAAGGCCACCCAGAGGGTCTGCAAGTTACCCAAGGAAATATACTACCCTTAAAGTTAATTAGGAAAATCTGGGGACTATAAGAAACACAAGATTTGTGATTGAATCTGAATAGAAAATATCACTATGTTCATACCTGATACAGAGACTCACTGAGGACAGTAATTTGGGAAATGGGCAATGTTGTTAGGAAAACCTTTGTTAACAAAGGAAAAATGCTGTAAGAGTCAACAGACTTATATTAATAAGTACACCTCTGGCTGCATGTGCCAGAAATGAAACTGGTTGAATTTAAAAGACCGTATTTATGGAATTAAGCAAGATATAAATAAATATGTAAAATGTTGTCCTCAGGGCAAAATGGATGTAGTTTTTTTTTTTCTTTCTTTTTCCATTGCCATTCAGTTCTCATACCCTCCTGACCCCCACAGTCACCACACTGCTGTCCATGTTCTTAAATCCCTTCACATCTCTCTGTTCGGTATCTGTGTCAGCCTCTATTCTGGTAAAACAAGTGGTCCTCAGGAAACCTGGGGTTTTACAGCAGCGGCTGGGCATTTCCCTGTGAGAAGCCCACCTTCTCACAGCAAGAATCAATGATTAGCAGTACAGTTTCTGAAATGTCTGCAATTTCCAGATTCTCTGAATCACAGTTGCAAACTGGTGGCCTTCCCTGACCTTTACTCCTTCCAGCAGTCTTGCAAATACATAGTTCCCAAGCTTAAGTATGGTCACTCTTAAAATAACAACAGCAGCTTCTGCACTCCTGATAGAATGCCAAATAGTACAGAATTTTAATAAAATAAATTTTTAAAGTTTTAGTAAATGTGTATTGGTACTGTTTTACAAATCACATTTTGCTCTTAATCTCAGCCTGTCAAAAGTTGTGGAGGATGATTTTCCTCCTTGATCCATTTCCAAATTCCCCACTCCAACTTTTTTCCCCCAAAAATCTCAATAGGAGCCTCTTCCTTCTACTTCCATTGAAGCATTTACCCAAATTAACCTTATACCACAGTTATGTAAGGATCTTCATGGATTTGTTTTTTGGCATTTAGTTAAATTGGATTAAAGTGATAATATTTTTCAAAATAATATGATTATAAAATATATTTTATGTACTCATTCACAAACTATTAAAAACACTACATATTCTTTTAAATAAAATGTATGAAACAAGCCATTCCAGCCTCTGTATTTATTTATTTTTTAAAGGTTTTATTTATTTTTAGAGAGAGGGGAAGGGAGGGAGAAAAAGAGGGAGAGAAACAGCAATGTGTGGTTGCCTTTTGTGTGCCCCCAACTGGGTACTTTTTGGGCTCTGGTGCTTTAGGCTGGGGATCCCAGTTTAGGGTTTAGACCTCACATTTCTAAGGGGGATCTAACCAGCCACTTTATCCCTCTAGCATTTCAGCTGCTGCCTGTGGGTGCCCATCCAGCCCCACCCTCTACCCTACTCCCTACCAATCACGTTGTACTGAAGCTGATTCTTCAGCCTGTGTATGGTTATAAGGCTTCTCTCTCACTATTGATCAATTGTTTGTTCTGGGTCATTTCTCCTCAGTTTGTCATTCCAGGTCGTTCCTAGGAGGAGATTAGTGTAACTTCCACTCACTCCTCTGCCATCTTGGATACAACCTATCTTAAATTTATCTTATTAATAAATTGATTTAGGTCATTTGCACCAGTTTGCAATGTTACTTTTCTAATGTGATAAATTAACATAATGAATGAATTATAAACTTTATAATATTTTCTATTGATTTTTAACATTATCCAATTTCAAATGTTTTCAGCTGCAGTAACTTTATGATTTAATAACTATTAATTTGTTACTACTTATAAAAATTATCTCTATCATCAGAATCTATCAGAATCACACTACGATCCTTCGTCTGCCTTCGACAGTGTTGGCCTGGGGAGGTGGGTAAAGAATCAAATCCTGGTAGAGACTTTGTGTCTCTAGTAATTCACTGAGGGGTTTTCTCTTCATCATTTAAATAATATCCCCCAAACTACAGAATATTACAAATATTTAATACTTTTGTTCATTTTACCTAAATCTTTAAAATTATTACCATATTTTGCCATGTATAATGTGCACTTTTTTGCTCAAATTTTTGAGGGAAAAATAAGGATGCACATTATATGTGGGATAGTACTAATTCCATATCTGTATAAATGTTCTTAATGCTTTTATTTATGCTTATGCATTAAAAGTCTAACTCTAGAAAGCAATTATGATATCCATATGCAAAATAATACCCTGGAATATGATCATCTCTTTTGCTTCTAAATATAAATAAATAAAAATTTGAATTAAAAATTAAAATGAAAGATTTTTTTCCCTGAAAATTTGGGCCAAAAACATGTGTGTATACTATACATAGGAGCTCATCATACATGGCAAAGTAGGGAATTTATGAAGTGACATATTTAGATTTTGGGTCCAAACTTGGGACATGTAGCTTGAAGATAGGGGCTGAGGCTACTATGAGATAGGCTGGGAGGATGTTGTTAGAATAAAGACTATAGATGGTAGGGCCTGAAGTAGAACAGGGGTGATGGGAGGGAGGGGTTGAGTTTGTGTAAAGCTTCCCATGTCCTTCCTCTTTGCTATGACAAATCATTAAATCAACCCCTTAGGTGATAGCAGTGGTTAGGTAGTACATGAGTAGCCCATTCTATGTTGGAGGCAGTGATTATTATTGGCCCATTTCCTTGTAACCAGATCCAACTTTATGGGGTTTTTTTTCAGCTCTGTAAAACCCAATTTATTCTCATTTCCTCTTGGGTCCATGGTTCTTTCCATCATACTATTATGGCAGAGCTCAGCTGTTATATGAAGCTTTCTAAAAATTCTGGCCTGTAGTGAATTTAAGACTTTTGCAGTATACTTCCCCCTTCATTAAAAGTAGACAGCTACTTCTAACGTGTGTGTTGATTTTGTTAATATGTGTTTAATTCCATGTATAATCTCTTCATAAACATAAGGTAAAACACTAGAATGGATAATCATAATTAAGTGAACTCTAAAGTCTCTAATCATCATAAGGTATGGGGAAAAAGCAGCTTGAGCCATTATGCTAATTAAGCTTGTTAAAACACAGCAAATTTACTGTAAATAAATGCATGCTTGCAAATGTTCTTTTATGTAACATAAGAGCTAATAGCCAACACTTTTACAATGACTTAATAAAGCAGTAGTTAGAGAACTACATGCATGACTGAAAATCTCATGTCTTAAATTCAAACTGCTAAAATCTATTTTTTTCTAAAATCTTTAGAAAATTAGGGAATAAAAAAGAGGCTTAAATCCATGCTATTTCTGGAAAAAAGAAATCAGCTACGACTGCCTCAAAATCAGGATCTCAACTCTGTAACAGTTTTTAAATAAGATCTAGCTAATAGTAAGAAAATGCTTTAGAATATCTTGGCACTATACTTCAGTCTTCATATTACCAGAAATGTTTGCATTAATGATGCATAAATTTTTTAAATTGAGAGTGTGAAATTTTTATGAGATATAATTTTTTAAAAATTCTAGACTTAGATTATTCCTGAAGACAAATAATTTGTTAATTCATAGTAAATGAATTTGTTTAGGTTTTGTTTATTTGTTTGTTTTTTTGCTAAGTATATGTATGCTCTGTTTCTTTTTTATTATTATTATTTCTTAAGGTAATGGATTTCCTGCTTTAGTCACTGCTAAAAATGAAAATTGTTTTGCAGCAATCTTCTGCAGTCTCCTATATGGTAGGATTTTTACAGCCCCTTTTAAAAACTAAAAACTATTGTCAAGATCACAGGGCAGAATCTAGGTTCAAACACGGAATTCAGTAAGATGAAACCAATGCACTAAAATCTCAGCCTCATCTGATCCTGGTGAATGGCTGTGGGGGTACTTGTGGACAAGTACTTGCATAATTAAAAATTGCTTTCATGATAGATATTTGGTGTAGACTAATGAAGGTAGAAAAAAAGTTAAGAAACAGAAAAAAATCAGGAAAAGATTTTCCTTAATATCTAAATTACAATTTGTATATTTGTACAATTTGCACATATTTCTTAGAATTGTAATTCTTCGTGTCCTTTTATTTTCTTTTAGGCTACACAATCCATTCAAGTATATTATTTAGTCTTGGTACTTTTCATTAATAACAACATAAAAGCATAATAAAATGATTAAAACAAAACAGATTTGAATGTTATCTCAAAATTTTCGAACCAAAATATTACTCAGAAAGTCAATTTCAACATTTTAGATTTTTTTGGGCATTGTTGAGAATTTATATGAGAACTTGGAAACAGTTTTGTCATTTTGTTTCCTTGAAAGGCATTTCTATTTAGGTCTGAGTAAAAAGTTAAATGGATTTAATCAAGCTTTCAAAATTATCCAGTTACATAAATACCTCAAAACATTTTTTTGTAAAAATATATATCACAACATAGTAAACATTGTATTATTATTTTTAAACTTAGAACTGATATTCTCAGTTCTTCTACATAAAATACTTAGAAATATATTTGTGAAAATTTACATCATCTGAGAGATTTAAAAAAATCAGTAACTTTCCAAATCATTATCCAAACATGTTTGATTTCTTTGTTATACAAGTCCTTCATTAATTATGAAATGCCTTCAACATTATGTTTCAAACTGAAAGAGAGATCATATTCTAAATAAAGGGCTTTGTATCGTAATGAGCCTGGGCTTTTTAGTTAGAAAAATCTGCATTCAGGTCCATCTCTGACATTCATTAGTTCTTTGAATTAAAAAAGAAAATTAAATATTTTAAGCATCAGTTTTATTAACTTTAAAATTGGTGTAGGGCTATCTGGTCTCAGGATCTTTTCAAAAATTAGGTAAAATATTATATAAAATATATGACACTTCTGAAATAGTAAATAAAATCTGTTCTCAAGCATTATTATTATTTTTTCTTCAAATAAAATGATAGGCATAATGGTCTCTTACTGTATTATTTTCACATGTGACTATGGTGCTGAGTTATAAAACATTGGATCAAACTAGCAGTGTCAAAGAAAGATGTGATGATCTCTACCAAACTACACATTTTTTATTAATATTTGATTCTCTATGCACTTAGGTTATGCAGGAAAAAATAATCCTATCCTTGAGACTTAAGGTATAAAATGTCTGATAAAATGATTAAAAGGTGGGATTCTGTCCACACATTTGATTGACACTCAAGTCCTTAACCAGTGAGTTTGGTGGGGCTGAGCACTCTGATACCCCCTTACGCTGAAGTACTGTGAGGTCAAAGGCCATGGTGGAAGAAACATTTTTACAATCTTAGCAATTAAAAATAGCCACTGCTACTGCAAATATATTAGTGATTTAAAATATATCAGAATCATTAGGAATAACCAGATTATATAAAAATCTGTTACAATACAAGTGACAAGGGCTAACCTTGAAATTGTATAGAATTGGTGTTTGGGTCATCTTGGTTTTCCAAATTAAAGAAATATATACTTTTCTCTCATATAAAAATAAAGTATTTGTTCCCGTTCTTTAAAATTCTTAAAGTAACTTTTCTCTCACTATCCGGTGCCCTTTAAATTTATAACATTTTAGTATCAAATAAAAAAGGCAATTGCCACTTACTGAGACAGAAATGGTATAGATCCCAATATTAATGAAACTTGCACTGTACTTTTAGCTGTCCTTTTGCTATCAACTAGCAAATATTTTAGCAAGTGGAGATAAAACTCATCTCTATGC
Organism: Mormoops blainvillei; assembly: GCA_004026545.1. Lineage (NCBI taxonomy): Eukaryota > Metazoa > Chordata > Mammalia > Chiroptera > Mormoopidae > Mormoops > Mormoops blainvillei. Next base: position 156,471 of record PVJD01001509.1, read on the forward strand.
TTACATTTAAGCAGCACCTTATAGATATATAAAGAGAGGGGAGTTATTTGGATTTCAAATGCAAGCAAGCTCTCTCCCCTCACCAAATAAAAAGCAAGGGTAAAAGAGACTGTCTTTTATATTTTGAAAAAAATAAATTCAGTACATGTGAAATAAGAACTAAAAATATTATGTGTAATAATTATTTGATGGATTGAGTATAACATTTCAGGGAATATGAAAATCATAAGAATGTCAGTCCAATTGGTTCAAATATAATTATGTCAATTATACTTCACAGAAGCATGAACTACAGCTCCATGGTCAGTGGCTTTATTTTTTGTAATATGTCAATCTAAGCTTTGTCTCTGTTATACAAATGGAAACTCTCTTCAGAATCTCATGATGTATAAAGCAAATTTGTGATGAAAATATATTCTTAGAATTGTAATCTAATGGGTTTAAATCACCTTAAAACAGGGTTGATTAATAAGTAATATTTTTTATTTTGTATTATATTTGCTGATCTTAGAAAATAATTCTTCTCATTCAGCATGAAAATATGTTTTTGTCCCATTCCTATGAACTGAGCCACCAGGCATGCATGTCATTAGGGTATTTAAAAACAGGCAACTGAAGAACATAATCATAAAATAGTAGTTTGGTGAAAATATTTCCTTTAACATTAATTTTATCTTTGGTATTTTAAAAAAAGTACTTTAATAATTATGGCAAATAGGGTGCATTTATTGGTATTACTAATATGTAATGCTTATTTGTGAGCTCTCTAAGCAATTTATCTACCTAAATCATATTCCAAGAAAAAAGTTACTAAAGGAATCATAGCTCAAGTTATGACAAAAGTAAGAAGATAAAAATATATTTTAATGTTGCCAGAAGCATCATTTGCCAAATTAGAAATGTTTTTTATTTGTTCTCTTATTGCTCTCTTATATTAAGTGGATTTGATATGAAAAGACCTATTAAAGATTAAAAAACAATTTAGCCATAATAATATTTTAGGAACTAGATTTTAAACTTCGGATAGCTAATTAAGCTCAATTTATACACATATGTCACATGCCCAGTGCTGTATTGACTAAATAGAGAAAAATATATATTCAAGTGTTCATGATTTTAAGCACTTTAACTAAAATAGTTTGAGATTCTCTAAATAAAATAGTAAACTATACTTACCAATCAAAATTGTCATACATAGTATATATTCCAGGAAGATTAGTTTATTTTCACTTTCCACAGAATGGGAAAAGTGACAGTTTTTCTATGTTTTCGCAAACAGCCAGGAAATTAAGGAGACATACAATTCAGAATCCCAATATTTCATGTGTTCTTTGATAGACATGGGGCTCATCTCGTGCTGAGCAAATGAAGGTTAGTTTTGTGCTATAAGAGTGTGCACTATAAACCATTTTCTAATTATGAGATTATGTAGTCTAGCAATTGCTAGATCTCCCCATATTTCCCATAGAGAAGGTCTTCTAGCGTAGGGCTGCATATAATGAGAAAACTGGGCAGTGGTCAGAATGCTCAGCTTAGCTCATTACATAACTTCAGTTCATTCCTCTGTCTTGCCTGTATGTCTTAACCTGAATTCAGTATACCACAGGAAGTGCAAATGCTGCTGGTTGAGAACTATTTTGGTGAACTTTAAGAATTATTTGAGTAAGCTTCAACGTTCCTCTCTTCTCTACTACCATTTATTTTTGACATCTTAAAGTAAAACAAACAAACCAAAACACCTAAAACTGGACATACATTTAAGTTCATCCCTCCACTCCCACTCAATCCCCTCACAATTTAGATCTTTATAATATTATATTTTAGATGGTATTTGGGATAGAAAACAAGAGAAGGGAAGCATATTTAGTTTATTTTAAAAGCATACACCAAAATATCTTTCTACACTGCTTTAAAAGAACAAATGTAAATTTACTAGGGAAAATAGCAGCAAAAAAATTGATTTTCACCATTAGCATTCAACTATATCTGCAAGTGTCTAAATGTATTTCTCAATATCAGTTATTTTAGGTGTATCTCTCAAATCAGTCACCTGGAAAAATTTGGATAAAAGTAAACATGTTTCTAACAAAACTTCCAAACCAGAGGGTGATTTAAAACTGTACACACAGACTTACAACATCCCATAATTTACAAAACCCACACTTCAGAAACAGAAGGCCCAGAGCAGCATGCTGAAAGCTTGGAGAGAGCCTCACCCTGTGCACCTTGACCTTCTGAACCAAAGCTGATGGCCAGTCAATTGTAAGCCTTCAGTTGTGCTCCAGTCTAAAAGCTGACATGTGAGCATTAGCTGTAGTGACAGGTTGCTCTAACTTGGCTGTCATCTGGCCCATTTTCTACACAAACCATCAACATAATTCACTGTAAAGGGCTCTGTGAGAGGGCCTAATGCTTTCTATTTCTTCCCTTGTACAGTGCAGAATTTAGGACAGCTTATTTTAATTTAATGACCTGCACTATGATCTAATAAGGGACAGCTGTGGCAGCTAAGTCCCCAGGCTATTTATTGCCAATTAGAATGAATCCTAAATAAACTCCCTTCATTCTAAACTTGACCCATTCTTGAACAGTAGACAAAAATAACACTTAGAAAAGGAATTGTGGGGAAGCGGAAGAAAGACCCAATGGCATGTAAAAACTATGAAAGAGAGGACTCTTCAGACAAAATGAGAAGGATAGGCAGTGATAATGACATTTTGATGTCAAATAATTGTTATAGAAATGTTGGTATTGTGAAAGGTATTCATGGTGGGGGGGGGGAACACGAAAGAATATTGAGCTATCAAATAAATTTTACCTTGTTATTAGAGTTAAGCTAAAATTAAATGCTTGTTATGTGAAGAAAATGTCTTTATTCAAATATAAAGATTAAAATGGCCCAGGGCAGTGGATTACAAACTGCTTTCTGTTATCCATAACACATAAACATTTTCCAGAAAGACATAAGACACCAGTATACAAATCCATATATATTTTTTTTCAGTTAAAAAGATCCCTTGCCATAATATTGACTTTTCCATGTGTGAAGAACTCTTAGATTGTGTTCTGATTATTCCCTCTCATATTACATATAATACTAATCATAGCACACAAAATTGTTTTCACTACTCACTACAATAGTCAGAACCCACAGTTAGAAAAACAGTATTCTGAAACCAAGGAACAAAATAGAAAAAAGGAATTTCCAAAGAAAATTTTAGGCATTCTGAAATACTGATAATCAAAGAGGGTTTAACAGCTTAGTGAGGAGGCAAATACATTGTTGGCCTATGCAAAAGTGGTTTATTATAACATTGCCCCCTTGAGTGTGAGGGACACGGTGGAAAGTATAGAGAAGTAAACATCATAGTGTGTGACTGTTATACTTTAGCGTAACTGTGCATTATCTTCTAAGTACTTGAGTACATAAAAAACCCCTATATTTTCTCAGTGTCCTTGGCAACCACTGTATAAATAAATGCTGTATAAAATCAAGATGTAAGGAAACTTAGAATTTGAGTAGGTAAAGCCAGATGATTCTTCCTGATTTAGGGGAATGTAAGACTCTTAAAGAGACTCAATTGGCCAGAATTGTATTGAGATTGCACTACAGTTTTAGAAGCGATTGTAGGAACAGACAAGTAGATTTGTTTAAAGGAATCAACTTTTTGTCAGTTTGTAACCACTTGCTGTGGATACATATTGATATCTTTATTTCTCAGGCAGACCTAAGAATAGGCTGACCTTGGACTATTGTTCCAAGAGGTCTTCTGCCTACAGGTAAAAGTTACCATTGAAGGTCAGATGCCTGGACTTCCTTCAGAGAAACTCATTATCAGTCTGGTGTGGCTGAGGGCCTAGAATTTATCTGTAGTTGTCTCAGCCCAAAGGATCTCCAGTGCCCTTATTAATGGGCTAAACCCTAAACTCTGAACACTCTTTCTTCACATGCATGTAAGCTAATCAGTTCTTTGGCCATCTATTACATTAAAAAATAAAAACTGTCAAGAAATGACAAATGGATCATATCTAAACAGTAAAGCCTAAATATGATATTTAAAAATTCTGATCCTAATCTTAATCAGAGACTGATTTCACTAAATTATACACCCCATCAAAAAGATGTCTTTAGTGCTCCAATTATATGTCAAAATAGACATGTCTTCAGAGAAGATAATATATAAGCTCTGTCAGGAAAAGGTCCAGCCATTATTAAAATAATAAGAACAATTTTCGCAACATCAATGTAGCCTGGCAGCCTGGGGGAGTGGACTGGAATGTGCATGCTTGAACAATGATGACTTCACTGTTCTAGTCAGTGGGGGTGGTAGACACCATTGAGTGAGCATGTGTACTGTGTGGCCAACACATTCAAAATGACTGAGTAAGTAGAATAACAAATCTGAATCAAATTTTGCATTAAGCTTTACCATTCCTGTGTGGAAACTATTTGGATGATTCAGAAATCTTTTGGGATGATGCAATGAGTATACCACAAATAAAAGTGTGGCACAAATGCTTCAAAGTCACAGCAAGATCAAGACCATGTTAACTGTGTTTTTTGATTGGGAAGGTGTCCATCACAAGTATGCCCCTCCAGACCAAACAATTAATAAGGAGTATGACCTCAATGGTCTTCATCAGTTGACAGATGCAGTGTGATGAAAATGGCTGCAGCTTTGGTTAAGTGGTGATTGGCAGCTTCATCAACAACTGTTCATGCATCATGTGTAGTGCAGAGTTTTTTACCAAAACATCAAATCACCCAGGTGACTCACCCCCCACCCCAGCAAAGCCAATTTGGTGCCCTGTGGCTTTGCCCAAAACTAAAATCACCTTTGAAGAGAAGAGATTTCAGACTGTCAATGAGATTCAGGGAAATATGACAGGCCAGCTGATGGCGACTGGGAGAGCTGTGTGAGGTACCAAAGTGCCTAGTCTGAAGGGAACTAAGGCATTATTTTCCTATTTTGTGTATCTTGTACCTTCTTCAATAAATGTCTCTATTTTTCATATTACATGGGTGGATACTTTAGGGGCAGACCTTGTACCTCATGTCATTTCTATGTTGAAATTGTTACTTTTGTTTCCCAAGCAAAGCTATAAAATAGATATTCCATTTATACCTGTAACATGTCTCTTACATGTTATAAAATGGCAAAAGAAAAAAAAAAGGAATAGATGAAAGAAGCTCAGTTTTCAAATAACATATTAACTATAATGATGTTTAGAGTCATAAAAGGATCACACAAATCTCCAGCCATAAATGACATTGTCAATAGCTGGAATTCACAGTAATGTGATCATGATATTAGCTATTTAATATGGCACAACCACCATAAGATCCCCTGCCAGTCAACTCTCTTACTTTACCCTCAACGATTTAAGAAGAGGTAATGGTAGACACAATTTAGTAAAATGTTATCTAATCTTGATTATTCCCTTTGGCTATTTACATTTCTTTCCTCCCAACTGGCTGCTTGTCTTGAGATCTTAGTCTTAAGCAATAAGAACTTTTGTCCTTCACTCTTCCTCAAATTTGAACCAAAGTAGATTATGGATATTAAGAAGTAGTTCATAGATCTATTATCTGTGTTTTTACCTTGTCATTAATGATAGAAATAAAAACATAAAATGAATACTTTAGCTCATGAAAGAGGACAATGAGTGAAGGTAGATTTTTCAAATAAGTTGAAGAAACCCAAAACATTCTATTCAGGAGGGCTCAAAAGTAAAGACTAGAGACAGATACATACAAATACTTGTGGTTAAATAAGAAGCCAAAATCTAATTTCAAGCTGTGAATTCCTCTCTGCATACCTGTTTGTTTTACTTCATTTCCTTTCTTTTTAAAAAAAAGTGAAAATAACCATAACTTTAGGTGTCAGAAATAAAAGCTTTCAATATTAAAACCTAGCTTCACTCCTATTCAGCCATAGATAAATAATTTAGGATCATATTATCTCTTCTTAATGGAATCTTAAGTAGTGATTAAATTCAATGCTTAAGAAACATGTATAACATTTTAAAGTACTTGTTAGATAAAGTTAAGTGGAACCTAAACTAAAAATAATGTGGTCTTAACACTGTAAAATGATGTATGTAAGGATAAAAATACACCAACCTGTTTAAAGCAAATCCTCTGTATAATAATATAATGGGCAATTCAACTTGCTTAACAGTATTAAAACTATTTTACTTCCGAGTGTATTGCAGTACATACATTTTGTCTTTTAAATGTAAGATGACTTCATAATCAAAGTAATACACATTTAAATGTTAAAGCCCCTAATAACTTTGCATGCAAGGTACATATACAGTTCTATTTTTCCACAAGATATAATAATATATGATGCAACCTTGCCAATTATCAGACAAGTATGACTTAAACAGTACTGTGATAACATCTAGTAGATAGAATATTAAGGCTAATGATTCCAAGTGTGGATGAGATGCCAGGGTAAAGAAGCTCATCTACTGCTAATAATCGAGTATAATTTGCCCAAAATATTTTGGAATATTTTGGAGCAATTTTTGACAATATGTGAGAAAGTCAGAGATTCAATAATACCAGTTTTAGCTATTCTTGAAAAGTAATCATACATATGCAGAGAGAGAAGTACATAACTGTTTTTTCTGCAGTGTTAATTGCAATACTGAAAATTTGAATATTCTATATTATATCTCATGGAGTTAATAAATGATGTATAATAAATTTATACAAATAAAAGCAATTAAAATAAATTAATTTTGTCTTATATCCAAATTAATAACTTTAAAAACAATATTAATTGCAAAAGCAAGTTGTGAATGGTGACATGATAACATTTACATAAAACTTTAAAAATAGTTTATATTTTTATAGATATCAATGACAAATATGAACAAAGATAAAAATCAACTTAAGAATAGAGGCTGCATCTAGGAAAGAAATCAATAGATTGACAGAGAATGAACCACAAAATATTACCTGCATAAAGCTGACATAATTGCCTCACAAATTATGCCATTATTTAATCAAAACTAAAATGTATGGACATCTGCTTTTGTATATGTTTGTGAAACTTTCTAATAAAAATAAATTTATACTATAAAACTTTAAAGTTTACAGCCAAAATGAATTCAGTATTAATTTTTAAATATCAGTTTACATTTCTTTAATGTTTACAGCAATATTTTTAACCCTTTTCTCATAAGAGCATTATATAGGTTACTTAGATTCACATATGAGAAGAATCTACTAAGAGTAAGTACAATAATATCAGAAGCTATTTTCACTCATATTATAAATTCAACCAAAATGTCTCCTCCTGTTCCTTTTGTTTTCTGTATTAGAAATGTAATTGGTACAGGTGCACACAGTTGTAAGACTTGTAGCCCAGCCAAAATTGCATCTAACACAGTGCCCTGGGAAGCTTACTTTCACTTTCTTTAGCAGTACTCTGTGACCTTCTAACAACTGGATTGAAGATAAATTTAGCTCCTTCACAGACAGCAACTCAAGCTAGTGGGATGATGATGAAAGAAAAAAAAATCTTTTGGCAATGACATAACAGTTTCCTAAATTATAAGATGGGACTCCTCCCCACAAAAAATAGAATTATCTTCTGGAAGATGGGCCCCTCGTAGTACAGGCTTCCCATGTTAAGAAACCCATCTGCATCAGTGTGCCAGCTGGCATTGTTGTGAGAGGTTACATTAGGCTTCATTGAATATTTTTTAAAAATTCCTTCAACGCTTTTGCCCATTTCTTGATGGTGATTCATGAGTACACCTTCCCACACTGCATTGAGTGTTCAGCAGTTCTTATGCAAAAACTGCAGGACCTCTGTGCCCCACCCTCCATATTCACCCAATCTCACCCCAAGCACTATTCTTTGTTTCCATAGATGAAAAAAACCTTCAAAGGGAAAACTTTTGCCCATGTGGAAGAGGGGAAACAAAAAATGGCAGAAGCACTAAAAAGCATCAAAATTGATGAGTTCAAAAACTGTTCTGAGCAGTGGAAAAAACATCTCAATAGGTGTATCAAATCAAATGGAGAGCACTTTGAAGGTGACTGAAATTTAAACATGTAAGAATAAATACATAATTTTTATAAACAAACTCTGTTTTTAGGGGAGACCTCCACATTCAAATTTTAAAATTAATACTTCACAGGCAGTCCAGTAAATGCATTAGTCAAAGTGCTCAAATAATGAGTCCTGGAATAACTAAACCTCAATTTTGACTTCAGAATTTTATTTTAAATGCAGAAGTCCATTATAAAATTTGCTCGTGATGGCCTTTCCCAAAATAGTAAGTTATAAAGATCTGAAAAGTAATCACTTTCCAGTTCTAATATACAATTTCTTAAAGGAAAAACTCTCCCCTTATTTTGGTTACATAAATATTATCTGTATATTTGCTTATGTTTACATCAGCTTGAAATTTTACTTGTTCCAGATTGACAATATGTTAAAAAGTACATGCAAAAGAGCAATAGGGAGTTTTATAGGAAAGAGACTTGAAGCTCAGAGCTGTTGAACTCTTTGCCCAAGGATCCTATAGCTGTAAGCAGTACACTGTGAATTAGGATCCAAAGTGGTTTTTTAGCAGGGTATTCATTGTCTATAATTTACACTCAATTAAGAATAGCTGGTACCACAAGATCAGAGCCAGGTAAGCCTGTACACCTCTGTCTTGTCTGTGCTCAGCTCATAGTCCAAAAGAAACTGACAAACATTGGTAGAATGTAGTTGTATGGACCATCTCACTCTAATTTGTGTGAGCCCTACAGATAGTTAAAAGTTGTCAGGGGGAGCGTGGGAGTAGTGTGGGAAATTAAGAAGCCAAAGAACTGGTGTGTGCAGCCCATGCACATGGACTAAGAGGTGTGGGGATGATGGGATGGGATGCAGGGTGGAGGGGATGGCGGGGGGGAATAGGACAACTGTAATAGCATACCCAATAAAATATACCAAAAGAAAAAAATAAAGAAAAAAAGAACTGATGGCCATGCCAGTTATGTTGCATCTGTGAGACTGCCCTTCTCCTAGTATTGTTATAATAAATAATATAATTTATAACACATATTCAAACATAGCTCTAGAATCATTGATAGGTGGATAAATAGATAGAGGATGGCTAAATAGATAGATAATAAGTATAGATATTAATTTTATATATTCATGTATATTATCTATGATGTCAATCATATTTATGTATTAATCAGGCCCAATGTATAATATAAATGTATACCTTTTCTGAAATGTAAAATCCAAGGTCATTTTATGAGTTATTGTAACAGCTGTATTTAAAAGCAATCATATTTAAAAATATAAATTGTTATTTTTTATACTTATCATTTCTATATCAATATATACTACTAATTTTGCATTCCAAGTCCAAGTTCATCATTACTTTTTCCATTTGTTTTTTCTAACACTACCATTATTTTTCAAAATGTATGTAAACTGAGTATATAAATAGTCCCAGATATTGGGAAAGCAGAGACACTAAAAGAGACTCATGAGAAGAGTGTTACCGTTAAAAGACTGTTTGAAATGAAGGATTATAGCTCACACTGCTATCTTTGTCATGGCATATTCTGAAGAGGTTATATTTTTAGATAATTAGTATATTATATAACAAAATAGTTTGCTAAAAGTTGTTAACTTAGTCTGGCTTTTTAAAAATCATATTCAAATAGAGGTAGATAGTGCAAGTTTTCTAATACAGTGTCTATCTTCAAGTGGCTTCTTCCAGACCTTGCACTGCTTAAAATCTAGAATCTTAGTGCCATTTCTAGTCACACTCCAGGCATGGCGGACCACTGATTAAATTCTGCCCCAGAATTTGTAAACAAGTTTTCTGGGAGAAATGTCCCTTTCTAGATAGAAAATCCAGTGTAGGAAAAAACTTCAGACTCTCCCATGTCCCCTCTGTCAGGTACTCAAGGATGACCCCTGGAAATTTGGGAAGAAACATAAGGATGAGCAGAGGAAGACAGCAAGAGTCTGGCTCTGGAATGACATTCTTAATTAGTGACACCTTCCTTGGTCTGCCTTCTTCAGATCCTCTGGTTGGAAAAGAAAAGTAATCCCATATACTTTAACCTATTGCTAGTCAGAGATTCTATTGCTGGTTGTGGAATGCAGTCCTAAGTGAAGTACACAAATAACCCTTCATCAATTCCCAGTGTATACTCTTTCAACATTTTTCTATATAATAGATATAAGCTATAATTATTTAAGTTATATCTGTTCATATATTTACTATATTCAACAGTGGCATATTTTTTTTTCAGGATAAAAAATGCTAGTGTGAACAAATAAACATTTCCTGCTGCTAAAATGTGGGTGGATCAGGGGCTTGGTGAGAGGGATAAAATTATCTTGAAGCAGACCTTCTTGATGGCAATCATTCTGAGTCTTTTGTCCATGTCATGTATTTAATATCATGTTGATAATAGAAAAATATAGTTGTTTTAAAAGTGACTTTTCAAAGATTTTGGCACTATTCATATTCATTGCAACCTTACTCAGTCGTTGGTAATTTTGACCACATTCCTTTTTCCAATTCAATGACCCACAATACCATAATTTAAATACAGTAAAAAGTAACTTAAGCTGTACTAAGAAAAGTAGAGTTAATGTAGCTCTCCATCCACTTCTTCCAGGCATGCATTCTCCTTAGCTTTCTTTTTCCCATTACCTTTTTCCATGCTATGAATATTTCCCACTTCATGGAATAAATGGTTGCATACTTTTAAAACATATTGATAAAGTTTCATTTAACAATCACCTTGGCTGTGTTGAGAATGACAAGTGTGTTCTCTAACATAATAGTGACACTGTAATTCAAGCCCAGTGACCACCCCTGGCACATAGGCTGCTCTTAATGTATTGTTGTTGGTGGTGATGTCAACAGATGCCATGGATTAGATTGCAGCACTCTTTCATAATGCTGACTATGCTTTTTGCTCCCACTCTGTCCCAGTTTATTTTGCAAAAGGGAGGGAGACAAAGCAGCCTCAGCAAATACAGCATCATTTCTTATTGCCTCAATAAGAAAAGTCATTTGTCTTGGTGTTTTCAGAGAAAAAACAGATGTGAGTAAAAAAAAAAAATGATTACCAACTGATGTTTAATTTTCTTCTTTTATTTATTTATTCTTCTTTTTTTTTTTGGTAGATGGGGGAGGAAACTGCAGAATAATACCCAAAGGTAAGTAGTAAAACCTATCACTTTTTTTAATTTAGAAATAATTATATAGCAAATAAAAAGAATTGTGTTATGACTGACAAGCAGTTACCTGGAAGAATCACTCTGGCATAGATGCCTGATACCTCTGAGGAACAAATACAACAAATTGAACTGTTTATTTTACAAGTTTATACACTCACAAAATAACACACTTTATTTTCCACAATAAAAACAAAGTTTACCCATTTGTTAAATATGTTTATTTTTCCTCTTAATGGAAATCCCTACACTTTTCTATTAGGATTTACTGAGATAAACTTCATTTAAACTTTGATCCATAGTTATGTAAAACTTAGTGTGATACATTAAATACTAATGTATTTACCAAATCTATATTTTAAAGCATTTAACTTTATTACAAAAATATGACAGGCTTTGTATGTAATTAATTAATATGTTTATGAGGACTGATCTTAATGTCAACAAGAACAGATATTTCTGAAAATACACAAAATCATGAGTGTAATAAAGAATATATAAAGAACTCATGCAACTCCACACCAGGAAGACAAACAATCCAATTTAAAAAAGGGCAAAGAACCTGAATAGACATTTCTCCAAGGAGGACATACAGATGGCACAGAGACATATGAAAAGACATTCGACATCACTAGCCATCAGAGAGATGCAAATTAAAACCACAATGAGAAATCACCTCACACTTGTCAGAATGGCTATCATTAATAAATCAACAAAGTGCCGGCGAGGATGTGGAGAAAAGGGAACCCAAGTGCACCCTTGGTGGGAATACAGACTGGTGCAACCACTGTGGAAAAAAGTAGGAAATTTCCTCAAAAAATTAAAAATAGAACTGCCTTTTGACCCAGAAATTCCACTACTGGGAATAAACCCTAAGAATCCCGAAAGATCAACTCAAAAGAATGTATGCACCCCTGTCTTCACAGCAGCGCTATTTACAATAGCCAAGTGCCCATCAGTGGATGAGTGGATCAAAAAACTGGTACATTTACACAATGAAATACTACACAGCAAAAAGAAAGAAAGAACTAACCTTTTTGCAACAGCATGGATATAACTGGAGAATATTATGCTAAGTGAAATAAGTCAGTCAGTGAAAGACAAATACCAGATGATCTCACTTATAAGAGGAATCTAATGAACAAAATTAACTAATGAGCAAAATAGAACCAGAGACATAGAAACATGGAACAGACAGACAGTGGCCAACGGGGAGGGGGCTAATGGCAGAAAGAAGGGGAAGGGGTTAGTCAAAGAATGTGTATGAATGACCCATGGACATGCACAATGAAGTGGGTATTGACTGTAGAAGCATGGAGTGCAGAGGATGGAAGAGGACAGAGGGGGAAATTGTGCAACTGTAATGGAATAACAATATAAATAAATAGATAATTAATTCATGAAATATTTAATATAGAATACAACCTACTTATATTTTCATGGTATTTTGTTTATAACTCCTTGAAATTTATATTATAGGTCACAGATAATGGCCAGAAGAAAACTTTTCTTAAATAACTTTATAATTTGCTGCTCCGAATCTGTTATTGTTGTTATAGTCTATCATAATTTAATCTAAGTACATGTTATTATATTTTTATTTACCCATCTTTCATGAAATTGAATTCTTGGATTTCTCCATTCTGAGTTTGACTCTAAATGCTGAGAATTCTAATCAACAATTCAACTACTATTTACAAGTGCATAATCTGGACCATAGCCACCTCGTGTTGTGCTTGTTCATGGGTAACCTTCTCTTCCCCTAGACTTTGTATGAAATGTTCATACTGGAGACAGTCTCTAGACTCTTAGTGAGTCTATAACTAATTTAGATTTCTGTATGTTGGATTTCTGTATGACGATAATTTTAAGTTTCCCAGAGTGAGAGTTTGGGCTAGATGTTCTTTCAAATGCTATATTTTTTCTTATTGATTGAAACACTGCAGTAACTCAAACCTCTTGAGTTCATGCTAAATATAACCTTATCTAAATAGAATCAAAATTCAGCTTCTATGTTAAGAAATGACATAGGATACACTCAAGTGAAAAATCAGCACATCATTAAAAATGACAGGTATGAGACAGGTTTGTTTTCTGATGGATTGAATGAGAAAAAGATAATAAAGAAATGGATATCTTCAAAAGCAAATAGGATGAGTTTGATATATCATGCTGCTTCTTGCCAGATCAAATATATAGTTTGATCAACAGTATTTCTCAAATTAGCAAAGATTATTGAGATGGACAGGGCACCAGCAGAGAAAATGACAACCCTGACACTGGTCCTTTTCTTAGACCTCCAGACTTTGACATTAACACCTGCAGGGTGACTTTGGGAGATTATTTAGTCACTTCTTGACTATTTTTACTGATGCACATTATTACGTGTTGATGAACATGTTCTATTTTTTACTTAACTGTTATGAATTAACCATAATTCATAGAAAAATAAAAAATGGAAGTGGGGAGTAGGATGGGTGAAGGGGGGAAAAGAGGGAAAGATTGGGATAAATGTAATAGAATAACAATAAAAGTGGTTTAAAAATATAAAGGTACACAAAATAAAATTCTATTATCAAGACAAAAAATGCCTGTAAAATTTCTATAAATAATTACATTAGATTATCATCTTTCCCCAGAATAGAGCCTTAGGAAACCTGGCACTATAGTTGTTTGTCATTAATAAAAAATAATTTGAAAATACTGAAGAAATAAAACTAAACAGAATATCTACACCTCAGAAATCTTCACGATCATCCATACAAGACTTTTCCAGCAATAAAAATAATGTTTCCTTTCTTTGTGTTTTTGATATTAGAAAATAGAAGGTCTTCTCTTTGTATTGCTAAACTGCCACACTACTCCCTCAAAGTCCATATGGTCAACTTCCTCACCTCCTTCAAGTCCTAAGGTAAACATTTCATTTTTAATAATGACTCTATTTTAAATCTGAATATTATTTCACACTTTTTTGAAGCCTAACTTCCCATTGGCTTTATTTTTTTCAACAGAAAACTTATATATGTTTGTGAAGTATATCTGAGCAAGATGCCTCAGACTCACAAATGTCTCTGTTTGAGGAAAAATTACATGATCATCCTTCTCATAATGAATACAACAATGCTATTATAATTGAAATATAAAGGGCTTTTAGGCAAAGTAAAAATTGAGAATTATTCAATGAATATTGGATAGGAACCAATGTGTATGAATTACTAAATTTTCATTGAATTAAAATCACCACAAAACATGGAATCCTAAGTAACAATCGTGTCTTCTTCTGTCACTTAGCCTTTCACCTGCAGTGCATCTAGGGATAATTATAGTACAATTATTCACCTGCATCAAATTTGAAGCTCCTGCCTAATGTTTACCACCAGACTTTGACAAAGGATATTCAGCTCATGATTGATGGGGTAGTAATTATCAAATCTTAAATCTTTTTTAAAATAAAAAAATGCCCAAACAAACAAAAATCAAAAAGTAGAGCCAGTTCCTGCGAACTACAAGGCAAATGGTAAAGTTTTAGAACAAACAATGAACTTTGATTAACAAATGATTACTCTAAAAGTTACTTCAAATATCCTGAAAATCAATCAGAACTTTTATTGTTATTCTACAAGTCCAATGTCCATGAAATGATTAAACTGAAAAGAAATAAAATCAACCAAGAATTTGCTAACACAATATTATACAATTCTCTAACCAAATCTCTATAGTAGTATGCACTAAACTCTCCTAAGATGCAAATTTAATATATTTCTAATAAGTCATCAATTCATTTGTTATAGAACAAAAAAATATTGGGATGGAAAAACTTTAATAATAATTGATAGCTTATAGTCTTACTCAATTATTTTCTCTATTTTTTCTCTAATAAGATAATTTCTCATATTTGCCTATGTATACTGAGTCATTCTTACTTGGGTTTACATTAAACGTGAAAGAGAAAAATAGCATCAAATATGTGACATATGTAAAATTACTGAAATTTTAATATGATATAAAAATTTATTATTTACCATATAATAATAAATAACACTGTATAGTGCTGGTGTATGTGTTTGAGTTTTTAATTTAAAAAACACATACAGATGATGTTGTTTGAAAACTCAAATGAAGATTTTATATCTCTGGTTAATGCTGAACCAACCTCTTTTCTCTTACCAGGGTCTCATAAATCTCACTGAATAAGATTTAATTACATCACTATAGTGTTGATTTTTATATATAGTTTTTTGGCTTAAGATAAAGAATAACAAAGTGATTTTGATTTAATTCAAGCTAGGTCCATCTTCCATGACCTTGTTTCTTAACCAAGCATGCTGTTCATAACTTTAGATTAATCAGTAGAAGAACAAATCCACATTTGTTCTTAAAATCTGACATATCAATGGATGATAAAATTAACTTTATTTTCTGGAAGCTATATTATATGTCCCATATGAATCTCCTATTTATTAACTCTGATTTATTTATCTGTACTATTACCACTTTGTACAAATTTATTCAATATAAAATTTAAGGAATTTCAAATTTCTTAAGGAATAAGTTGATACAGACCTAAAACAAGCCATCAGTAATGGATGCAAAGCTGAGACACTAAATAGTAGATACAGCGATAAAGAAGCAAATATAAAATATATTGAAGAACTGACTTGATAAAACATGGTGACTGTTGTTTGATGTCAAAAAAGAAATGGAAGAGGGTGAGAATAACAGAAGCTTGTATCTTTGGAGAATAGGTTGGTGATGATTAAATTAATTGAGAAGGAGACAATGGGAGGTAAAATAGGTTTAAAGAAAAGAAAATAAATTTGGTGTTAGATTGAGAATAAGGTGTACAGCTTGGAGTAGAATTGTGCACCTTTGAAACTACTGTGTGGTTGATGACTTCTATTTCTTTCACGTCAAATCTATAGTTCAGTCCCCACATTTAGGATGATTTTCTGTCAGGATAGAATACTCACTCATTCATATCAAAGAATAATGCTAACAGAAGTACACATGTGTGTAAAAGGAAAAATAAGTATGACAATAGTAACAGCACTCAGTGAAGGTTTGGCCATCTGTATTTTCTCAGTAAATGTTGAATAATTTATATAAAGTAACTAAAATACATATTAAATATTTAGAACTAAAATGAAGGTTTTATTTTTGCATTGGTAAAATTTAGCCTAATAAATATACTACATAGATACTTCCTGTGTTGAAGAAGAGACCCTTGTGTGCAATAAGAATAGCAACTTTTAAAATGTGTTCTACATCAAACACATACACTATATATGAAAAGGAATTGTCTTTCAGTAACTACTTTCTTCCTGAAGCCAGTGCTTACATTTCTCTAAATAGATAGCTCCTCCTTCCAAAGCTCAAATGACCATTAACCTTGGATTTGAGTTCTGAATCCTCACAGGATGGCGATTTTTTCTGGCCTTTCTTCACCAAAGGGACTGCATACTGAATTACTGATAAATCTTCACTTCTGATTATCCATTTCTATTCTGATCCAAGATTTCTATAACACTTTCTCCTCCCAATCCCTGAAGGTTAAGTACTTGGAACTTCTTGGAGCTAACCTACTTAGTCTGTTATTACTTCTAGATTGTTAAGGATCAGGGAAATAATGAATAGAGAAAGTAACTTAAAACCACCAAGTAATACACAAATATGTATATATATTTGTATATTATATAAAATATAATTTTAATATTTTAAATATATTTATATATTCATATAATATATAAAATATAATTTTGTATATTATGTAAAATACAGAATAATATATAGCCAATATTGTATAGAATATAAAATATTATAACTAAAATTTTCTGTAATTCATGCTGATAGCTTATTGAGCCGTTCAATAATTATTTTATACTTATCCCTGGTCTCAACATACTAAAAGTGCACATTAAAACATTTGAAATCCAATCACAGGAGTATTTGACAGCTTTCTTCTGCATTCCTGCCCCCCCACTTAGGTCCTAATTGTCCCCAACTATGGGCTCAAATCTAGATAAATGTTGACTTTGATCAGGTTTGCAAAAAACCTCATTTTAGAGACTAGCTCCAGGATCCACTTGAATTATGTCAACCAGTCATTTAACATTTCCTAAAAAGCTATTAGTTTTTTGTTTTTGTTTTTGTTTTTTTGCAACTGGGTGACTTAAGACAATGGAGAACATGGTATGGCAGTGTCCTTGAAGATTCATGGCTTGATGAAAGCAAAAGACATGTTAAAGAAGTTTAATAAGATTAAATATTACATTTTTAAATACCTGAGGGAGAAAATAGAGTATCCCACTCTCATGTGAAATATATGGTAGGTGCATAGTTAGGGAAAAATTCAGAGGAAACAATGTCATGAAATGATTCTGAAGAGATGTGTAGGGCAGTAGGTATGGTATTTCAAATTTCCACTTGGCTTACCTATGTACACCTCTAGGAAACCCCTCTCCTTTCTCTCAGTGCTGATCTTTGACCTCTGAACCTGAACATCTGGTCCCACTGTAAACTCCTGAATCCTTACTGGCTTCCTGTAAGAGACCTTATACTTAACCAGGTTGTCAGTATCTATCAGCTGTACATAGTCCAACAAGACCCCACGTGACACCTCTCGCAGATCCTCTTCCTGCAGACAAATAGGAATTCACCCAGGAAAGGGAGAAGTTCCATCCTTTGAATAGCAAGACTGCAATATTCAAAATTTGATGACTTTGATTTTTACTATACCACATATCCTTACCGAATGGATATGCAAGTCCTGAATTGCAGAACATTTTCTACATCCTCAACTGCAGGGTTCTCAAACTATGTTTTTTAATGCTATATACCCTTCCTTCTTTAACTTTTTTTATACTTTTCTTTTTGTAGAAATTGAGCCTCATCAAGGCCTAATTAAAATATTACCTCCTCTATCTATCAAGTATCTTTACCCCTCTTCACACTGTTCCTGTAGTCCCTCACAGCAGTTTATATTTGATAATTGCTTTTGTCATTGTCCAACTTCTTACCATATAAACATTTGCCCTTACTGTATAGTATAAAAGTTTGAGAGCAAGGATTAGTCTTTATTCTTGTGTGCATTCCGGAATATCTATAACTATTCTGTGAGTCCATTCTGTCTTTTGCTTATTGATCAAATATAAATTGTGATGTATGTATGTGTTTTTGCGTGTATGTGTGCATTGGGCACCTTTTTAGCAGTGAATTAAGCTGAATTACATTGTAACCTGTGGTACAGAAGGACATAAATTTTGTTCGTTTGTTTGTTTAGTAAATTAATGGGAGACAATATCAAAATAGAGGGCTTTTCCTCATTTAAATAAAAAAAATTATGTGACTAGAATTCTGGGCTCAAAGCAGAGAATCAATGGCTCTATAATAAATCTTGTCATTCATCATAATTACATAAAAATTACAAAGTCCCTGTACTTTTTCATATCCCAATGTTTCTTGTTCAAATGTCATTTTAATTCTCAAATCAATTTCATGTGTTAATACAGTGGAATGAAGAGGTCACATTGCTCAGTCCTTGAGGAGTTATAATTATGTCCCTATTGCTTGAAATTCCAGACTAAAAACCGAAGCATCCCAGAATGCTTAAAGCAAAATAAAAAAATGATACAGCTGTGTTTTTGATATTAAAATATATCTCATCATCAGTAGTTTATGTTTAAAACATTTTAGAAAGTTTACACATCCCCAGTCTTCAAGTCCCTGAAGAAAATGAAAGCCAAAGACCAGAACAGCAGCTGGCTAGAGGTGGAAGCACTTAGGGCACTTGCCTTCCTCAATCAGGCTAAAGATAACACGAAGCACTTTTTTCCATGATTGACTACACAGCACAAGGGGTTAGTAGACATATATTTCATGGAAGGTTTTTTCTTTTCCAAATAACCTGTAGCAAAAAACCATCTTAAATTTAACCCCACCAGGAAAAGTATATTGTGAAATAATTATAAACTTCTTAATATCAGAGGTAAAGGCATAGAGCTACAGAACAATAAAGGCAAAAAGTGAAACATAATTGAACCTTTAAGGAAGGTGTGCTGTTCAACAAACACAGGAAGAACACGCTGTTCTCTCAATACAGCAATGTTGCTCTTTATCGATCCACCTTCAGTAAAGAAAGGTATCTGAATGGCTTCTCCCATAATGATAATGAACGAGTGTTGATTAATTATCACTTTTTCAGCAGGTACCCGTGACCTCTAGTATATACTTTTGAGGAACCTGACTGTCAATTTTGGACTCCAAAATTTTGGAGATCTTGTAGGGACATTACACTTAATTGGTTTAAGGAAGTATTTTCTATCTGTGCTGAGAAAGCTTCCTAACATTTATTTCACTATAAAAAGAACCTAATGTTTAGAATTTCAGTAGTTTTCCATGGTAAGCTTTCACCCTATTTTTTCCTTTCAAATACCCAATAGCTATTGTGAGCATAACTTCTTATCACTCCCATGGCAGTCTACAGGAAATAATAGCAATATAGCAAATATTGCAAATAATAGCAAAAAATATGAATAATAACAAAAGTAGAAAAACACTCAGTCCTTGGGTTTGAATCTCTGATTACCTGGCAAGTTTATTAACACTACTCATTCCTTCATAAAACATTGCTGTTGGGTCGCAGCTGTGTTCTGATATCTGCTTTCTGCTGTCATCTTCAGACTGGATCCCCACCAGCTGGTGGCTTAATCTGCTCTTATCTCTTATCATTAAATAAGATGGACATTGACCATGGCTACAAAAGTTACTGGTGCTGCCCATGTTGATGTCACCTACCCCAGTCCTGCTTGCTGCATTGTTTTCTCAACATATGACCATCATAGTAATAAATGTCATAACTTTGTTAAACAAATGAAAAGAAACATGTGACCACCCTGTGTGTTTTTGCTGTTTTGTTTGTTTTTTAGTGGCATCTCCAATACTGCACTCCCTTTCATTATGCCCACTTTGCTATTGCACCTTCACCCTGGGTAGATCTTGATGCTCTGGGTACCCACATGAATACAATTATATTTGCACTATTTGGAGACCATAGTATCTGCAAGCCTAGGTCATTAGGTATTTTTGAGACTGCCAGATGTCCCCTAAAACTCATTCTTGCCATCCTTCTAAATACCTGGGTGCTCAGGTAGTTACCTTTTCAGCTTTCTGTGCTTTTAGATGTTGTTCTGGTTCTACGTTCTCACCAGTAGAATATGAATAGTGATAACTAGGTTAATATCAGAAGCTATCTGTTGAAGAGGACAGATCTGCATACTAGTCCAGTTTCCTGCAATACTTCTAAGAATATAGCCCCACTCACTCTGAATTGTTACCATATAAAGAAATTACCCTTGATTATGTCTGAACTACTGAATTTTGAGGCTTGTTTTTTGTAGCTGCTCAGACTTATCTTATTAACACCTCATAATTTGTGCACCCACTATCTTCAACACAACTGAATTGACCATTGATCCACATAGGACATGTTTGAAATGAGCAACAAGTTGACTTTGCTGAGGATGCTAAAGCTCATATCCAAGGTGAGGGTTAACTGCATTGTAGTCGGCAGGGCCTACTCATCTCATCTTTGTAGATATAAACACATCAACCTATAAAGCATAATTATTAATTTACAAACACCACCAAAGTATGAAGAAAAGTAAAAAAATAAACAAAATGTCACCTCTTTTTATAAGTTAACACCTGCTCCAAACTCTATTTTCAAGACTTCTACTGGCCTATCACAGTAGCACTATGACTTTAACTGTTGATGGTATAGAAGTTCTGAATAAACCAGGACATGTGTTTGCTGAAACACTACATATAGTTTAGTGGCCACGGGACAAAGCTACTGGACACACTGAAATGGGAAAAGATCTTATCCCTGTCTTCTCAATCTGTGGATTCCAGGCCGATTGCCTGGATGGTGAAAAGAGCCTCTGGGCATTGGAAGCTCAGAGCTCTGTCACTGTCTTATGTGGCCCTCGTGACAACCATAAGGGTAAGTTTCTCATTTGTGCTTTGCAGAAAGAAGAAACAAAACAAAAAAAAATGATGCTTACATGCTGGTTCAGATATGCATAATTTTGTGGGTGTCTCAGCTGGGAATAGAATCTAAAGAAACTGAGTGATTTCAAATTGTTATTTACTTGGTTATCGATTCAATGAAGTATGTGAACATAATCAAGAATTTTCTACCTGTGAATGAAATGAAGGGCCTTCAGGCTGATAGAATGTTCCATAAACAAAACTGCCCATTCTTAGTGTCTAGTATGCTACCCGTTTCTGAGAGTTGATCATTATTTATGTTTTTTTATATCCATTTAGAATAGAAAAATTGCTATATTACTTCTTTAAAAAATATGAATTATTCTATGTATCTAAATGTGTTTGTTTAAAATTAATAATAGTATATATTCAATTTTAAAATTTATATAGACTTCCCCTATTTTTAAATATTGAATAATAAAATAGGCAGAATTTGTCTAACACGTGATCTCTCATCAGAAAGGGCAAAGTAGCAGCCTAACAGTGCAAGATGCAGTTTGGACAGCAAAGAAATTTCTTTCTCTGGAAGAAAGCTTTTATAAATTACTGTCTTTCTAATAAGGTACAGCTCCTTGTTTCTCTTTACTCCTTTGAGAAAACCTGTTTGTGATATCAGGTTCCTATTGTATCTACAATAATTTTGATAGGTTATCCTGAACTTACTCCAAGTTTAATTAAATTTAAGGTATCATGTTTAAACTGTCCTTTGCAACACCCTATTTAATAATAATGATGATGATAATAATAATAATAAACTATTATGTGTAACCTGAATGTTTCTAGTCCGTGACTAGAAAATTTCACAAATAACTAGTAACTATCATTCATTTCAACCAGGAATTCTCTGAGCACCACCCAGCATCTGACCTTTAGCCAAAAGAACAAAAAATAATTTTTAAAAAATCTACTCGCTTTTGGAAGGTGTTTATCTTTATATCATATCCAAGTAATTTAAGGGCTTGGACAAAGAATTTGAACATTTTAAAAACTTTAAGGGCTTATGATATCTCAAGATCACATAGTTCTTTTTTTGGTAATAATATTAAAACAAAATCACATGGAGATTTTATTGTGCAGTTAGTAATAAGAACATACACCTGAACTTTGATTTATAAAGAGGTAAGTACCAAGTAACATAAGGTAATGTTCTTTGAGGGCATCAATCCTGACACTAATGTTACTACTACTAATGATGATAATAAAAACAGTACTAAGACATTACACTTTTAGAGTACTCAATATTTCTCATGCAATGCTCTAGGTTCTTCCCATTAGCTTATTTATTCTCATTCAAAATAACATTATGATATGGCTATTTCTATTATCACATTTAGCAGATGAGAACAAGAGTGAAGTATCAGAAACAGAAATCAGGAAAATATTCTATTTGCAATAGCAACAAGAAAAATAAAGTACCTAGGAATAAACCTAAACAAGGAGGTGAAATACCTGTACTCAGAACTACACAACACAGACAAAATTAAGGAAGACACAAATAAATGGAAGCATATACCATGCACATGTATTGTATGAATAAACATCATCAAAATGTCCGTACTACTCAAAGTAATATATAGATTCAATGTAATCCTTATTAAAATACCAATGACATATTTCACAGATATAGAATAAACATGTCAAAAATTTATGTGAAACTATAAATGACCCCGAATAGCCATAGCAATTTTGAGAAAGAAGAACAAAGTATGAGCGATCACAATACCTGACATCAAACTATATTACAAAGTCACTGTAATGAAACCAGCCTGGTACTGGCATAAGAACAGACATGTGGATCAATGGAACAGAATAGGAGCCCAGAAATAAACCCATGTGCCCATGGTCAATTAATATTTGACAAGGGGGGCAGAAGCACACAATGGAGTAAAAATACCTCTTCAGCATATGATGTTAGGAGACCTGGACAGCTACTCGCAAAAAAAATGAAACTCGACCACCAACTTATACCATACACAAAAATAACTCAAGATGTATAAAAACTCAAATATAAGTCATGATACCATAAAAGCCCTTGAGGAGAGCATTGGCAGGAAAATCTCTGGACTCCACACAGCACTATTTTCACTGATATGTCTCCTAGAGCAATGAACATAAAGGAAAGAATAAACAAATTTGACTTCATCAAATTAAAAACCTACCTGGCTAAAGAAAATATCCGCAAAATGAAAAAGGAACCAACCATGTGGGAAAAGTATATTTGCCAATGATACCTTGGACAAAGATTTGATCTCCAAAATATATAAAGAACTCACATGACTCCACTCCAGGAAAATACTCCAATTAAGAAATGGGCAAAGGGCCTGAACAGATGCTTCTCCAAGGAGGACATACACAGGGACCAGAGACATATGAAAGGATGCTCAACATCACTAGCCATCAGAGATGTGCAAATTAAAACCACAATGAGATACCACTTCACACCAGTCAGAATGGCCATCATAAACAAATCAACAAACAACAAGTGCTGGTGAGGTTGTAGAGAAATCAGAACCCTAGCATGCTGTTGATGGGAATGCAGGCTGGTATAGCCTCTGTGGAAAACAGTATGGAATGTCATCAAAAAACCTAATAATGGAACTGCCACTTGACCCAGCAATTCCACTGTTGGGATTATACTTAAGAATGTTGAAAAACCAATTCAAAAGAACCTATGCACCCCAATGTTCATAGCTACACAATTTATAATCACCAAGTGCTGGAAACAACCTAAGTTCCCATCAGTAAATGAATGGATCAAAAAACTGTGGTGTATTTACACAATGGAATACTATGCAGCAAAAGGAAAGAAGGAGCTCTCATATCCTTCGCAATGGCATGGATGGAACTGGAGAACATTTTGCTAAGTGAAATAAGCCAGACGGTAAAAGACAAATACCATATGATCTCCCCTATAAGTGAACCTAATCAAAGAAACAAACAAGCAAGCAAAATAGAACCAGAGACATTGAAATAAAGAACAAACTGACAGTATTCAGAGGGGAGTTAGCTAGGAGGTAATGGGGGAAAGAAGGGGAAGGGTCATCAAGGATCATGTAGAAAAGACCCATGGATGATGCCAAAGAGCAGTAGGATTGATGATGGGAGATGGGAGTCTGTGGGGCAGGGGAGAGTGGTGGGGGAAAATGGACATAAGTGTGTTTGAACCACAATAAAAAAGAACATGGAAACAGAAGAAATTTAGGTTGAATCAATCTTATAAGCTACTCAATAAATATTCTCAAGTCCAACTTTCCTCATTTTATAGGTTAAGGTTTGCTGGTGAGAACATCGATTATTGCCACAGTTATCAAGGGCTATTCATGAGTATGTTTTTTTTTAAAGTGAATTTTTAATTAAATTATTTTACACAGTGGCACAGAAAAAATTACTTTTTCCCTAATTTCTGCATTTTATAAACTCAGAGTGCAAGTTAGTGCATGAACACTATGATCATGACATGCATTCTTCAGTGTTATTCATATAGGAATTCTACACCTCAATATGTCTTGACAACCAATGTATGCCATCACTATCCTTTAAAGAGATTACACTTGACAACAATATGCTGTTCATCTAATTAGAGCATATACATTTTCTCTAACAATGTAGAAAATTTAATCAGTTTTCCTGTTCATTTTACACATGTAGACTTGTCTTTGTAGCTAAATAATTATACACCAATTAAAACATTTTCTGTTGTGGTATGTCTGTTCTTTGCTTACTCAATAAACAAAGTGGTTCACTAAGTGAATTCAAAATCGAAAGTAAATTATTCAAATTAGAACAACTAATATCTAAATATATTAAAATAATTTACTTATCTCTTACCACAGATCAGTTATGATGGCAAAGGTAATTTTTATTTAGTTTGTAATAATCACCGCTAATATATTTATTAATCAGCCACAGCTCAAGCCTCATAAGTTATCTAAAAACATGGAGTTAGCTAAAAGAAAACATGGTACTGTGGGCAAAAAAAATATTTTTTATCTAAGTACTGTACCAAGAACATATTGATATTTAGGAGAAAGATTATGAATACAACTTTAGCCTTTCAATATGCAAGATATCAAATGAATATTTAAGTATGCGTGTTTCAAATTTTGAGAGATTTGTGTCAGAGATATAGTTTGAGAGGCATCAGTAATTGAAACTACTAGAACAATCACTCTAGGAAAAATATATTAAATAAGAACTTAAAGAAGGGTAAAAGGAGAAAATATATGGTGACAGAAGACTTGACTTTGGGTAGCAGACATATAATGTATATACAAATGATATATCTTAGAATTGTACACTTGTAACTTATGTAATAGTACTAATCTGTGTCACACCAATAGATTTGATGAAAAGAAGTCTTGGGGATATAATGTTAAGTATGATGGATATAGTTAATAGTACTGTAAGCATACTTGAAAATTACTGAGAGTAGATCTTAAAAGTTCTTGTCATTATAAAAATATTTTGTAACTATGTATGCTGATGAAGGTTAACTAGGGTTATTGTCGTGCTCATTTTGCAATATATACAAATATTGAACCATTATGTTGTACACCAGAAACTAATACAATGTTATATGTCAATTATGCCTCAATAAAAATATGTAAATTGAATAGAATGTATAAAATAAATATAAGATATTAAGTGATTTATGAAAACAAAAACAAGAAAATGAAGGACTGTTAAAGAGTACTGAAGAATGCAATATTCAATGGTAGGAACTTGACAGAATAATCAACAAAAAATACTAAGAAAGAGTAGCCGGCAAGTCTGTAAGTATGAGGTGAATGCAGTACACATTATGAGGATTGTTATCTAGAAGGGGGTCGGGAGAGGTTTGGCTTTGATACAATTTTTCTCTAAGTATTTTTAAACTTGTCTGTATTAGAAACCTAAAATACAATATACACTTAGGTACACATCACACATGCACAGATATCTACAAAATGCATGCCTCCACAGAACCTAAACTTCTACTTGAAGACCCTGAATAGTGATATGTGAGAAGGAGGTGAAAGCAGCCAATTAAATTCTATTGGAAGGCCATGCAAAATAATGACCAAATAGAACTAATTTGGTATTTTATTTAGGTCATATATAAATATGATCAGTAAAATAAAGTGGAAAACAAGATTTGTGTGATATGATGGAAGGCAATTCATGTATAATGCCAATACTAAATGGTAATCATTACATTTAATATCTATTGGGTACTTATATTTGAGTGTAACTATATTCATAGGTTATTTTATAGTAAATTCCCAATTTAAATGTTTTAACAGCCTTATGAGTAACATAATCCCTTTAAAAAAATAAATTGATGTTTATGGAACTCGAGTAATATTCTCAAGATAACTTTGCTAATAAATAGCAGAGATATGATGCAGATCCAGATGTATTGGGTTCATTATCACACATTTAAATATATGAGCACCATTGGGTGAAGCTCAATATGTGATGATGCCTTTCCTTTGAAGAAATGGGGCCATAAAATAGTTTTGGCAATGGGTGTACTTGACTTCAGACAACTGAGGTGAGTGCTCTTTTAAACTCTCTAAGGCTTCATCTAAAGCAGAAATTCTCTCCTTAGGATCTCCATCTTCTCAGTAGTGTCCACTGATTTTTAATAGAAAAAAATTTAAATACAGAACACAATATTATTTATTTGGGAGCAATTTTAGTTCTTTTGACATGTGTTTATATTATTCAGGCTTATATTATTTGAATATGCATGTCACTTGCTTTTTCTCTGTACAACTGTTGTCATTATTTCCCTCTTATAAGGTTAAGTCTCCATAAGCCAAATATACCATGAACCATGTAAAAATTTTTTATTTTGTGGTAATATTAATAATATTTAAAATTCTAAAATGTAATATTTAATTTATTAAATTTACTATAAATAAAAACCTTACATTAAATGCTTTTAGTAAAGGTTGGAGAGGAGTGGAAAGAGCATTTAGGACTCTCTGAAGGAATCATTGTTTTCCATTTTAATATGTCAAGATTAGAAAATAATGAACAACTGAAATGCTATTTCCACAAATAAAAAATCCTGTCTGTTAGAAACAAAGTATGAAGTTATATAACTTAATAGTAAACTGGTATTCATGGTCATTCGCTTGTGATTTGTGTCTGCACTGTTGGTGATATTTACGCAAATTGTTTCCTAATCCAAGTAGGAGATATTTGTTTTCCTTCTATATTTTTTTATATTAAAATTAAAGATTGGTCAACAACTAAACACAGAGTTACATTTAACATTTATTTTAGAGACTCCTATTAAATAAACATTTTTAATAGTCTTATATTACATGTATCATTAAACTTCAAAAATACCCATTTTTTAAATTTTTAAATTTTATTTATTTATGTATTTATTTTTTTATTGTGATAGTTAGTTATATGTGTCAACTTGAGAGGGTTAAAGTATGCCTAGATAGCTGGGAAAAAGTTAGTTCTGGGTGTATCTGTGAGGGTGTTTCCAGAAGAGATTGGCATTTGAATCAGTAGGCTGAGTAAAGAAGACCACCCCCATGATGTAGATGGGCAGCATCCCATCTATTAAGGAAGTGAATAGAACAACAAAGCAAAGGAAGAACATGTTCTATCACTTTCTTTTTTTAATGTTGAACATGCCCATTTAATCAATGGTTTTGGCTAGGAGATGACATGATCAGTATTTATACTTAGAATTATCACTCTGTACTAACAGATGTTCTGTATATAAGTCCTTAAAGTCAATACCAAATTATTGCCCTATACTAAAAATATCTGTTTTTGTAGAAATTAAGACTGATGGTAAACAGTATTAAGGTAGTTATTTTAGAAATCCTGAATGAATTCTTCAGAGTAAAAGTAAATTATATTAGCTAAAATTACTACATTTCTTTGGAGGTTAGGGCCTTCCAAAGGATTTATTTCTGTAATGTAAATAAAAACAATATTCGATCCTCAGTAGATTCATAAAACATTTTTAAAAATCTGATTCTTTATCATATTTTAATTAGATAAAGGAAGGAAGAAGTAGTAAAGAGAAAGATAAGGAAGAAAGTTGAGAGAAAAAAGGGTTTATCCATAGTTTTGTTTAGTTCATGCATGCTGGATGTAAGTTTTATGTAAAGACATAGTTTGTGTTACTTTTTTTTCCCAAAGATTTTATTTATTTATGTTTAGAGAGAGGGGAAGGGAGAAAGAAAGAGAGGGAGAGAAACATCAATGTGTGGTTGCCTCTCATGCGCCCCTGCTGGGGACCTGGCCTGCAACCTAGGCATGTGCCCTAACTGGGAATCAAACCAGAGACCCTTTGGTTCACAGGCCAGCACTAAATCCACTGAGCCAGGACATTTTTGTATTACCTTTTATTACAGTTTTCAAATTTGCCTTTCTTAGGTTTTAGATATTTGATTAAACTTAAAACAGACTCACCTGGTAAGATAAAAGGATTAATGTCTAAAATCTTTTCATCAAAATAATATTAATTTTTCAAGATAATGGAGACATTCTATGATGACAGAATTCAGGAAAAGGAAAGAAAAAAGAATTACAGTACAAGCACCAGCTCAATGCAATCATACATCTAATGCTACATAGCTTTTATTGAAACAAAAAATGTTAATAGATTGAAGAAGTTTATCTGTATGAAATGGCACAAAATATTTACAATCCACTTTGTTCCCACTTTGAATTCCCCAAGTACCTTTCAGGTTTGTAGTTTTAATCTTGAAATCTCATGTTCACTCAGAATGACTGCATTATATAAATGAATAGTATCAATATTGTTCAAAATCAATTTTGTCCATTAATATATTTAATGTTTTGTCAAATAGTATGCTTAACTTGGTTAAAATTTAATTGATTTCTTAAAAGTAATCCCTCCTAGAATTAGCTGTCTAAATAGCAATCCTAGAGCTTCAAAGCTTCAAATCTACTCCAGAGCCCACATAAGAATGGCTGAGATATGGGACTCTAGGTATGCGGTCACCTAGCTGGCCATTCTACACATCAGGACTGAAGCAGACATTTACTTAGAAGAAATGCTTTTCATGTATTCTATTCTAATGCAATTTTCAAAAGACAGCAAGTTATTGTAAAAATATGTGAATCACTTAATAGAATATAGAATTATTATTTAGACAGAACAGGAGTATATTTACTTTATGTAATGCATTCTAACATCTTTTCTGTAGTTAATGTGACAGTCTCCACAATGCTACACTAACACTTAGAGAACAGTATCATACTAAAATGACTGTTACTATCATAGACAGTTTTCTCAGATATCCTATATTCTTCCTTCTTTATTTAGTTTTATCTCTGCTGCTCCTAGGATGATATTTGTATTCATTATATAAGAGTTTTATGAAATGGAAGATAAAATTAAAAGAAAAAATTCAATAATTTAGGTTAAAAAGTAGAAAACCCTTTTAACTAACTAAATCACAAGATGCTGAAAAGGATTATCAATACTTTACATAGTTTAATGTTATTGAGGTTCTACAATGTAGTATTTAATTTTGTTTTGTAAACAAATATATTTAAATGTTACTGTATTGTACTCATAATCTGATGATACTAATTGGGTATTCTGAATTTCTTCTTATATAATTTCCAATTAGATAATTATTAACTTAGAAGGTCTCTTACTATATAATTTCCATTGTTTCTTAATATATAAGCAGAAATAAATGTTATTTGCATTTGTGTATTTGAAATATTTTACAATATTATATAATATAGTATAAACATTGGAGATACTCATAAGGAAGAGCATTGAAATCTTCTGATGTATATAATATTATGTAATATTAATGATAGTTTCAGAAATTATGATGAAAGAAACTTTATATTTCATTATATACTAATTTTAACATTTATGTAATTTATTCCAAAAGCATGCCTGCTAAAAATATATGCCCTGTCATGAGAACTATGAAGCATACAAAAAAATAGAAATATGTTATTTTCTCAAGGATCACACAATCTTAGAAGCATAAGAAAAACAGATTTAAGCAACCAGAAACAAGTTAATGTAGTCTCTAAAAGAATGTGAAGGTCAATCAATCAGGCCTCAGAGTGAAACTGTCAGTTCTTTCCAGGATTCCATGACTCCTCCACTGGGTCAAGCTATTTAATTTTCATCTTCATGATTAGCTGCGACCTCCTCCTATGAAGCAATTGCTTGAGTACTTTGGAGGAAGTACAAGGTGTTCAAAACTGTTACTCCAAAGATTAACACTTAGTGAAGGGGTCAAGAATTTGTTTTTTCTAAAAGGTCAGGTTGTAACTATTTTAAGCATTATAGAGTACGAATTCTCAGCTACTCAACTCTACCATTGCAGATGAAAGCAGCCATAAACAGCACATAAACAAATGAATGTGGCTGTTCAGAAAAACTTCACTTGCAAAAACAATTGACCTGCCAAGTGTAGTTACTGAACCCTTGATCTAGTGGATCCCCCTGGTGCTGATCTATTATATCCCAGCTGGTTAGTTGATGGAGTCTCTTATGTAACTATAATCATTCTCTAACCAGATCATTAATTTATATCTAAACTTATAGGAAACTAGGTTCTCTTATTTGTACACAGTTTTCTGAAGGCTTCTGCCCTCTTTTTATACTTTTCCTCCATGGAGGAGGAACTGGGCTATGTCCACTTAATACAGTAGCTTGGGGCAGAGGCTACTTAATCACTGAGACTTGCATCCAGACTTAACAAGTCGACCACTCACCTGCAAATATTTTTGTTGAACATACAACTCTTCGAGCATCTTCTGAATATCAGGCTTCTAGGACTTTTCTATTTAATTGTATCACTCTTCTGCTTTCCCACAATATTTTGTCTTTCCCTCCAGTTTCTCACTTGGTCCCAAAATACCCGTGTTTGTCATTTCCAGCTATAATTCATTTTGACTCAAATGCCAAAAATAGACTAAAACAATAAACCTCAAAGAATGAAGGCCTGTATTTTTTCCAGAGTCTGTGTCAATATTCTACATGTAAAGAGGATTTGACATGCCAATGTCAAGGTTATATACTAAAGGCTACATCTGTGTGAATTATATATTTTTCTCCCTTTAAGCCTTCTCACAGTTACTCCAGGTGCCATTTCACCCATTTCCAGGCTACAAGGAAACAAAGACTGAGATGCAAGGAAGCCACAGGTCTAAGAGTAACATATAAATTTTATATATTTGGTGAATTTCTTACTACTAGACACTAGAGAAAAAGAGGGATATAAACAGAGAGTGAGATCTTATCAGGAAGGCTGTCAGGACAGGGATTCCTTTGGGCAAGAAGCAAGGAACAAAAATAAATTAGAAAGGGTTCAGCAATGAGCTCTCTTAAAATGTGCTTCTTGCTCTCTGCATAAACATATCCAAATACATGGACATCCCCTAGATAAGAAAGCCTGTCATGTAGGGGTTAAACACTATGTTCAAGCCATACCAATAATGACAGAAGCAGAATAGATCACAAAGGCAGGTTCATTCATTTTTTAAATAAATGAATGGGTACTGATTTTTTCAAATGCCTTTTTTTGTATTTCTTTTGATAATCATATAATTTCCTCATTTATTTGCTTATGAAAAAACAAATTAATGAATCTTTGAATACTAAATCAAACTTACTTAGTTTAACCCTTCTTGGTCATGCTCAATTACTCATTTAAATGTGTTGCTAAATTCAGTTGGTAATATTCTGTCTTTTCTTTTTGTCTGTTCATTTGTTTAAATCCATGAGGGATATTATTTAACAATTTTCTTTTCCTTGAATGTCAATATATGACACAGCAATTGGGGTTAAGGTGGCTATATGAAAATGAGTTAGGGTCTGTTTCCCTATCTTCTATTCTCTAAAGATATTCATATGAGTTTTGTATTATTTCTTTCTCAAATACTTAATAGAATACACTTGTGAAGCACATCAGATGCTCACTGTGGAGGAAGATATTTGATGATAAATGCAATTTCTTTAATAGGTTTAATTTTTTAAGATCTTGCACTTTTACAATGTCAGTTTTTATAATTGTATTAATAATAAATTTAGGAAATTTATCTTATTCTCCTAAATTCCCAAATTAATGCATAGATTATAATATTCCCAGAAAAATTTTCTTAATTTCTGTAGGAGATGTAATGATTTCTTCCTTTCATTCAATTTATATTATCTCACTCTTCTACTTGATCACTGTTGCTAACAATTTATCAATTTTACTTCTTTTATAAAATCAAATTCCTACCTTTTAATTTTTGTTTTTTTTCTTTCTTCATTGTCATTTATTTTAACCATTTTCTACCTCATATTTGTTTTGGGTTTAATTCACTCTTTATCTTCTAATTATTAACTGGGAATTTTAGATAGTTAAGGTATACCTTTTTTTCCCTAATGTAAAGATTTAAATCTATGAAGTTCCCTTCATGTACTGCTTTAGTTTATTTCAGAACTTTGATATGCTGTGTCTTCTATTTCATTTTGAAATATTTTTTTTATTTCTTCAATGATATCTTTGATGACCCATTGATTATTAAGAATATTCTGTGTTATTTCAAAAATTTAGAAATTTTATTATTTATACTATTTTAACACTGTTTATTAATTTATTAATTTAATTAATGTTATATATTAGTTATTATTATTGGATTCCAATTTAATTTTATTGTGGACAGAGAACATATATGTTATTAGAAGACAAAGAAATTTACTGAACATGTTTTGTGGTCAAGCATGAGACTATCATAATGAATCTTTGATAGTGGTCATATTGTATTCTATATCCTTATTTGTTTCCTGCTTATTCCATCAGTTACTGAGAGTGTCATATTAAAATCTCCAACTGTTTGTGGTGGATTTATCCATTTCTTCATTTACTTATAAATGTTTAAGTTATTTTGAAGCACTATTAAGATATACATACATACTTAGAGTTTTTATGCCCTCTTTTTAAAATGGCTATCCTTATTTCCTTTTTATCTGGTAATGATGTCACACACTGTATTTTTTAATATTAATATAACCTGTTCCTTTCGTCATGCTTAATTTTACATGCTGTATCATTTACCTTCTTTTATTTAATCTGTCAGTATCTTTACATTTAATGTGTATTTCTTTTCTTTTTTTTTTAAGATTTTATTTATTTAGTTTTAGAGAGAGGGGAAGGGAGGGAGAAAGACAGGGAGAGAAACATCAGTGGTTGTCTTTCACATGCCTCCTACTGCAGATTTGACCTGCAATCCAGGCTTGTGTCCCAAATGGGAATTAAACCAGCGACACTTCTTTGCTTCGCAGTCTGGCGCTCAATCCACTGAACCATACCAACCAGGGCTAATGTGTATTTCTTTTAAACAACAAATACCTGGATCTTACTTTTTATATCCAGTCTGATAATCTTTATATTTTAATTGGACAGTTTCAATCATTAACAATAAATTAATTTTTCATATTTTCAACAATGATTTGGAGAAGTTACCTAAAGTGGATATATCTCAGATCCCTTGCAGGTGAAATGAAGAGAGTAACCCAAACTCATGGGGATTAAATGCAGATTATATGAGAAAATTCATGAGAATTGCCTAATAAATAGTAAGAACTCACTATTTGGCAACTTATTTTTATTATTTTAAAATCTACTGCATAAAATCAGGATGCTTACTACTTCACAATAATAAGTTCTTTAATTTAATTTCCATTCATCTCAATATGCTATGTTGATTATTATGAGGTAGAAGCCAACTTTAACAGATATAGATTTTAGCTCAAAGTCACCAATCAGTCATTAGTAAAGAGGAAGCTGTAGAACCAGGTAATTATGTTGCAGATTATTCCATTAAGCTACATCAAACATATTTATTTAGGAAAATTAAATTTTAGATATAAATTTTCAAAACACAAGTATACATATATATTTCTGGATATTGGAAAATATTAAAAATAATACACAATTTTGTCCAAATGTACTGTAATTTTTAAAACTACAGTACAATCTAAAATAGGAAGCAAATTCCACAATTGATAAGAAAACCTTGATACTTAAATATGTATTATTTTCTTCATTAGCTTTTAATCTATAACATATTCTATGTAAATAAGATTTGTAAATTTACACACACTTCTATACTCTATACATGGTCCCCAGATGAGCATATTATTTTGACTCAAAGAAATAATGGAAATGCTAACCATAAAATTGGTGCAGCAACAATTTTGTTCTTTCTTTTGCACGTGAGTGTGCAAAATTAGGTTAAATTGCCAGCCATCATTGTCAAAAAGATAAATCCTAAGTAAGGATACAAAATAATAACAATAATAAAAAATAAATAATCCAAATAAATAACACAATTATTAATAAATTATCATATAAGAATAAATTGTGTACTCAAAACTGTAAACCTACATTTGTGGACCCCTATAATTTTTCTTTCATTTTTTCTTTCTATAATCACTGTCTTTATCCTTTTCCTTTTTTTACTTAAGGTACATAAAATTTATTTTATCTGTGCTAATACCATGCTTTGTTAACTTCTATGAATTGTAAAAATGTGTAAAAATAATTTATTATGTAGAAAATAACATCAGTTACACATGGCATTATGCCTAACCCGCCAAACAACCAAGGCATGTTCTCGCTTTACATCTTTGGCAACTTGGTTTTCATACTGGTAAATGGAAGAATGATTGATCTACTGCTGCCTAAATATCTACAGCCATTTTTTGTCCTAAGTGTGACAAGATGTCTCAATAGTAAATTTTCATTGCTAATAAAATAATGCAGGAACTGGAAGAAAAAGAACTCTGATGAGAATGATTTTAGTCGACAAGAAATCAAACAAATTGCTATGGAAGAAAGAATCAAAATAACAGATGACTCTTAAAATGCAAATTCATTTTTCATGCAAAATATGTTTAGGGAAGTCCAAGTAGCAGCTGGACCTATACAGTACCAGGAAAGAAACTTAAATCTGGAGGGTGCAATAAAAGAATATTTTTGCTGTACTTATCAAATAATGACAGATTTGAATTCTTGGGCATGCACAAGTACAGAAATAATATCTAAAAGAACAGAAAAACTGAGGACACGAAGTCATAGTGCAAAGCAAAGCACTAGTTTGATGAAGTCTCATCTCACAAAAGGTGGATAAATGGAGACACAGTAATGACAATAATATCTCTTTTAGAAGCTTCCCAGAGAGATTGCAGGCATTGCTAGGAGTCAATTCATATAGGCTTTTTTTTTTTCTTAAGATAAATGTAGAATTTTTGGAGTATATCTTTTCATAGAAATACATATTTGGAAGAATTTTAAAAAAACATTGAAGAAAAACACCACTTCTTGCAAGTCTTTCTTGCAAGAAGAAAAGTTTTCTGGGGGCGATGGGATGGGGTTCAGGGCAGAGGGGATAAAGGGGAGCAAAAAATGGAACAACTGTAATAGCATAATCAATAAAATATACCAAAAAAGAGAGAAAAGTCTTTATTTCCTGTTTTTTCCCTGTATTTTAAAAATTATTCTACTTTATAAAAGTTAGAAATATAGGATATTCAGCACAATTGAATTTTGAATGTAGACAGTATTTATTAGTATTATTCTTACCAGGTGAAGATTACGAGAGTTGCTCTAAGACTTTCAAGCCGCAAATGAGATACTGGGAATAAGAGGCAATGTAGCAATAACATTCTATTTACAGGTTTCGATTGTATCTTTTCCCTCATCTGGTATTCCTGCAGAGTTTCTTTAAATCTAATTTTTTAAGACATTTGACTTTTGAGTTTTATAGTTAATCTTCAAACTTTTTGTGATTATGTATACATGAAATAAGCAAACATGCCCCTACTCATCTTCGCACAGCTATTTCTCTACAAATTATGAACATGTATTGTTATCTAAATCTATTTGGACATTATAAAATACAGGGGGGGAAGAATTGAGCAAAAATGAAAGATTCATGGACTTGGACACTAGGGTGGTGATTGGTGGGGGGAGGAGGGTATGGGGGAATAAATGGTAATGGAAAATATATAATAAAGATTATATATTTAAAAAATAAAATATATGCAAAAACATAAAGAGAAAAGAGTAAATTCAAAACTTTTTTTTCACAACTATTTCTAATTTCTTAAATCCTGTTATGTGCATCCCAATTTGAAAGCACTATCTACTCATTTGCTGTGTTTATGAAAGCAATAGAGAGTAGATACAAGTTGCTTTAAATAATGAAAGCATTAGCTGAACAAGTGTCTATAAAAATAATTATCTCTATGTCACCAGGGTGGGCTTACCATACTTTACTGGTGCTTAGTTTTCCCATTCATACTACTACTGCCACTCAGAGAGTCAAACGGCTGTAATGGGATGCTGAGTTTAGAACTCCCTGAAACAGTGATGACTTCCCTGAACCTTGGTTTGGGGGATGGAGGAAGTAGAGGCTGACCGTTGAGAAGTACTCTGCATATCTATGGCAACTTGGCTAGCTTAATAGTTATGTTAAAAAGTTGTGTCACTTGCTTGGGGCCAGGGAGATGGGCGTGACTTTGACTTGTGACTAGCCATGGTAACCATGATAGAGCTGGGGGAAGCTTACAGCGCTTTCCCGAGAAGCAGGGAGGTAGTTCACTCTACATCACGGGGCCATGCCTGCTAGACTGATAATGGCAGCCAAAAGGATGTGAACTGTACAAAGAATGGGCAGATGTAGTCCACTGGGGGAGAAGTATGAAACGGGGGCATGCCGGAAGCTCCGGGCTAGGATTTAAACCAGGTGCAGCAGCCATGCTGCTCTCTCTCTGTGCTATGCAGTTTGGGAAGGATTAGAGTGCAGAAGGGCTCCCACTGACCCACTATGAGATCTGGTGTGTAAGGAGGTGCCACAGGGTTTTGGATTAAGTGCTGGAGAACGCAGTGGCATGACTGATGGTGATGGGCATTGCAGAACCTGCCCAGCAGAGGACAGATTATTGGGAGAATCTAGAGATGCTGAGCTGTGACCAGGAGTACTGAGCCTAGGACTTTCGTTTCTCTAGGAGGGGGTACTTCTGACTGGAATATTCTGAAACTGGGTGGTTTGGCAAAGTTGGGAAAGACCATGTGTTTGTGGGAATTTTAAACGGACTGGGATTGAACAGCAGAATTCTGCCATCATTCTAAATCTATATGACATTTAAATAAACAATTCCTTTCTTTTTCACCAAACTCTGGCATTGGTAGTCACACTTCTTGGGGGCAGGCAATCCAACCTCTCACAACTGTTTCAGAACTGCAAAGGCTTGGGGCTCTGTAACACTATCACTTCATTCTCCTTAATAAATGTGTGGAAAAAGAAAGGAGGCTTACTAATTTCCCGAGACATTTAAGGGGACTGCATGGCCAAAATACAGGTGATGGATGAGAAAAACCTCACTGACAACTTCAGTTGGACAAACTAGAAAGAAGCTCAGGGAAGACATTCCACAACAGAGCGCCAGGGCTGATTTTTCTTCCCTGTACTGGTGCTTTGGAGTGTTCTCTTGAATGGCAATAACATTTTCCAACTATTATCTCTGTTTCCACCCCTTGGATCTGCACCCAGTAGCTCCTCTGTGCAAAATAGCAAAAGGGCTCATCATCATGTAAATACTGACCATTCTCTGCATGTAGCAATTCATCTCCTCTACTTATGTATGCCCCCAGTCCCAGAATTTCTTGAAAATATTACTTTATTTCTATTTAACTTGTTTTAACTTAAGTAGTCTCCACAGATGTAAACATATAACACTATACTGTTTTATTCTCATTTCAGCTGTTGTAATTTAAATTTGTCTTTTCAGTCAAAATTTTAATAGTACTTATTTACTCATTTATTTTACTATTTTTGTTTTTCAATGTAACAATCTTAATTTTTCAGACAACATCAACGCCTTTAAAAGAGTTATCATATTCAAGATCTTAAAAGTTTTGGAGTTGAGCTCTACTATTACAGATCTAAAGTAAGTTTAACAG
The DNA here is from genome assembly GCA_004026545.1 of Mormoops blainvillei. NCBI lineage: Eukaryota > Metazoa > Chordata > Mammalia > Chiroptera > Mormoopidae > Mormoops > Mormoops blainvillei. Next base: position 194,716 of record PVJD01001509.1, read on the forward strand.
TAGAAACAATTTAAACACTGAACTATTCTAACTAGCTTGCAAAAATCATACACATAGCATTAAAGGTATCCATTTATATCAGGCTCTTTCCCCTGGGGAAAGTATAAATAGTTTATAGAATTCAATATAAAAAAGAGGGTTGCATTTTTATACCAAAGATATGTATGTATATAAAAATCAGAGTACTTTAATGGATACAGTTTCTGAAAATAAAATACTAGCATAATAGAAACAAATTAAAATTTTTGTCACCTTGAAATTAAAAGATACTAGAAGATAAGTCTAGAATATAAATCAGACTTTCATAAAGAAATGAAACATTATTTTAGGGTAGAGTTTCAAAATATGTTCTGCAAAAATAAAGAGCAGGAAAACAAGTTTTATTATAAAGAAGTTTTGAATGGTGCTTTATAATTATTCCTTTTTTAAAGTTCTGTGAACTGTGCCTATTTCAAACTTCTGTTTTTATTTTTGCATATACACTCCACTTGAGCCTTGAAATTTGACCCTCCTTTAGTTCACTAGACTTTTCTGAATGTGTTAGATAGTGTTCTTAGGTGTGCTTTCTTTTAAATTCCAGCAAACAAAAGCAATTGTATGAGAATGACCATTCAAGATGGAGAGAATGATCAATGATGACTCTTTAAAAGTGTTTCTTCAAATTGATTATTCATTTCAATTGTGACTTAACTATTTTAAAAAGAAAGGTAACCATTTATACTCCTTTGAAAGAGGTAGCACATTTGTTGTCTTGAAAGGTAGAAGGAAATCAAATGCATTTTTCCCACATTCCACTTGTAAAATACAAACATTTTTGATATTTCATTTATAAAATAATTTTTCCAATTCCTTCATTTATTAGGATGCTGAAGTTTTTACTGTCAGTTAAATAAATGCTAATTTGTTTCAGTGAAGAACATTGGAAGTCACAGGACACTGTATTATTGATAATTATTTTATTAATTTTATTTTTTCTGCCTGAAAGCCTTCCCTTTTACCTGTTAGTTATTCCAATGTTTATTCTATCCCCTCCTGCAGGACTTCTGAAATGTCATTTTATCACTAATCTTCTTCCTGACTTCTCAGCCATAAAATAGCAAACTTAGTTATATGATGAAGTGTTCTGACAAGATGTCTCTTTTCTGTGGGGTTGTCAATCAGAAGTCACAATTCTCCAGAAGACGCTACACTCCATGTAGGTGATGTGAGATAAGTCTAGCATCAAATACTTTTTCCAAGTCCTTTAGTGATTGGTTTTCATTGTGTTCACCACCTCTGTGAACTTTACTCCACATTACATCAGCAATAAACTTATTAGTGGATGAGAGATGTCAGCTGGAACAAAAATCAGGAAAACCCTGATGTTTTCTAAACATGGATGAGTGTAACCACAGTTATATGCACTTAACATATTTACTGAGATTGATCAAAGTGAGATCCTAACCCTTTTCTTCCTTGTTACAAATAGACCTCTATCTACGATACCATGTAAACACATTCCCCTACTCATCCCTACCCTTCCAATTCTTGTGGTGTAAATATAAAAAATAAGCCAAGTTTACACATTTTTATCTGGTCCATGAATGGATATACACACCTACATTACTACATAAGAAATAATTTCATGGTAGTTGGTTTTTTTGTTGTTCTTTTTGATATAAATTCACTCACTACTTTTATTTTTTATGAAGGTTTTATGTAAATTTGAAAAGGAAATACATTTCCTAAAAGCAACATTTGAAGAACGAAAGATGATCCTCCCTGCTGAAACTGTCAGAGAGGTATCCTGCAAAAGAAGAATTTTGAAGATCACTTTGAAAGAATTATGTATTAGGAGAATTTCATTGTTAATCTTAAAAAGTTTCCATGTTTCATCCTGAGCTTGCCAAGTAGACAATTACAGTCACTGACCAATATGCCTGAAATGTTATTCAGACAGACATAGCCTTTCCTTTGGAATCCTGTGACTGAGACTCTATCAAATTTTATATGTAAGTTATTTTATTTTATGATTGGTCTCATACTTCTTGAAGATTTTATCTTTCATAGATAAATTAGGATGCCTTCAAAAAGGAATATACTGTCTGCTTTAGTGTTTTATGTACAACAGGAATCCAATAAATGATTTTAAGCCATTTATCTACAGAACATGTAAGACTACCTATAATCTTATATGAAGTTAAAATTTCAGGTACCTACATCTACACACTTGTGTATATTTGCCTCTCTGTCAAATGTTATTCACATGTAATTACAATATCATTTGAATTATTTATTTATATTATTTCTATATAAAGTTCATAAAACTATAGCAACTCTTACCTTTTTAAAGCTCATATGTCTTGAAGTATCTTAATAATCTCTCTTAATTTACTAAACAAACACATTGTAGAAGATAAAACTAATTTTAAATGCTGCTTTTAAGTAGGCAGAAAGAGAGGGAGGGAAACATCAATGTGTGGTTGCCTCTCGCATGCCCACTACTGAGGACCTGGTCCACAACCTAGAATTGTGCCCTGACTGGGGAATCGAACCAGTGACCGTTTGGTTCACAGGCTGATGCTCAATCCACTGAGCTACACCAACCAAGGGTAAATAATACTTTTAATAGAAGTACATTATTATATATATATTTTTTAAATTCTTAATTTTATCTTGAAACTTAAGTAGTAAATATGGAAATGCTTATGTGTCACTGTTCTGAAACATAAAAGTGAGAAATATGATTAATTTCTAATTTTGGGGATTTTTTTGCAAAACACTCACTGATATAGTGGCAAATTCAAAAATAAAAAAAATATTTAATTTGAGCATCAAAGTGTGCCATTTTAGCAATGAAAATGCCATGTAAAAAGGCAAGGAAAACATGTTCTGTTACTTTGAGATAAAGTTAACAGTTACATTTTTTTAAATTGAATTCTTGTTTCTCTATAGGTTTTGAGAACATACCAAAATCATGGCACTAAAAATCAATAAAGAGAGCATTATTTCAATGTCAAGTAGGGTAATATATTCTCCCCTCCCATCCTATTTATAAAGTCTTCTATCATCCTACTCTTGCTTTGCTCTCTCTCTTTTTGGATCTCTACAAGTGCTTAGATTTGAAATTATACTCCATGGTTGTGCTCCAGTAAATTTAAAATTGATACTTTTATATGTTATGATTTCACATGGTCAGTCCTTGATGGGAAATTAGTTTATCCTCCATTACCTTCAAAGTGTACTTTATCTAAGAATTCTTAGGATAAAATGTAACACCACATCTTTTTCTATTAGTTTAAAAAATTGTACTCTCTTACCTTTCTCTTAGCTACTGTTCATTTAAATGACTCTAATACTATGGTTATAAAGCCACTGCCATCAAAAAAAAATCTTACTTCATACTTTTTTCTTACTAAAATTGGGTTCAATTGAACCACTTTGCAATGGGTTAATGGTATTACTTGTCAATTTTCACTTAATTTTTCAGGTTATTATATAAAGTAAATTTGCCTGATTCAAATTGTTTAAAACATTTTGAATTGGAGCTAGCTAAACCTCAAAAGTTAATATACCTTAAAGGGTTTTTAAGATTATTTTCTGCTTTAATGTCATACTATAATACTTAGTCTTTCAGTAGTGAATTTGGAGTCTGTCTTTGAAAATCATAGATTGAGAAAAAGTTGCTATAACCTCCTTGAAAACCCTTGATTTAATCAATGTAACATCTATCTGAAAGCAATATTTCTTCAAAGGTGAATAAAGAAATTTGTAAGTGACAAATTATTTAGAAATAAACACAAAATGACTTTCCTCGTATATGTTATTTAATTACAAATAACTACATATAAGAAAATAAACATAATATGTAAGCTTTTTAAGATTAGTTTTTATCTCATGCATATATAGTTGTTTAATATATTATTGGGAGCATAAATTAGTCAAGACATATTAAATAGTATTCTCCCCATTTTATTAGTTAGTAAACTATAGTACAAAAAGTTTAAATAGCTTACACAAGGTCATGGTTTTGTGCAGTGTTGGGCCCAGAAACTGGGTTTTGACTTTGGTGTATAATGCCGTGTGTAATTAAGTGCTGAATCAAGATGTGCTTTTTATTAAAGTGTCCCAGGCTGATGCTATTTCCACTGGGTCTTGGCTTCTCCAAATTATAGTAATCACTCTGTGATCTGAAAAGTTATTCATTAATTTGTTGGATTATATGAGTAACCAAATTCATACCATATCTTCTAATTTTTTTTTCCTAATTAGTATCTTTAATACAAATTTATATACACAATTAAGAATAACTGGATACCTGTTATTCATTGCAAGTTTTACAGTGCTGTATCCTAAAATTCACTGTCATAACAAAAAAGCAAGATCTATAGGAGGATCCAGGAGAACAGTTTGCTCTTGGGACATATAGACAATTTTTATATGAATGTTATTTATTTTTGTTGCAACTATTTCCAGAATATCTCATCCTAAGATGAAAACTGCAATATTTTAATGGACTTTATAACTTTATGATAGCTAATCTGGTACCTGTGAATTTGCAAGTTGATATTGAAATCCAGGTGTTAAGCTGCTGATGACTGTCAATATTGAGAGGTTTCTGTTTGTTTTGAACCTTGAAACACACAAGGCCAATTTTTATTTTAAAATATACAAGTGTTATTACACTTTTTTATCCCCTTCTCTCCTCCTGTGTACAAGACACTCATAGTATTAACTATTAGTACCATAAATGCTACTGCCTTCCCAATGTTATTTGTCTCCATGATTTGTGTTAACTGTTGTACAGAGCGATGCATAGCAGCAGGTATTTGTGAATATCTACAAGGTATTTACTAGTAAATGCTTCCTGCCCTCAAATTATTGCATGTCCCTCAGAAAATTAAGTTAACAAGCTAGAATAAGAAGCATGCAGATAGAAGCAAAAGTGGTACACAAAATTACAGTGCCAGGCCTTCTGTTAATCCTTATGTGTCAGTTAAATTAGGCTTTAAAGTGCTATAGATCTTTGAGGGTAACCTGTTCACTGGTATGTTTAGGATCATTGGATGAAAAATAACTTTTACAGTAATTTTATAGAAGCAATTGATTTGGACAAAAAAAAAGACAGGTTATGTGAATTGAGACATATACTGGTTCATTTTTTATTAAATTTATTGGGGTGTCATTGGTTAATAAGATTATATATGTTTTAAGTGTACATTTCTATGACACATGATCTGTATATTCCATTGTGTGCACACCACTCAAAATCAAATCTTCTTCGATTACCATGTATTTGCTTCCCTTTACCCATTAGCTTCATCCCCCAGTTCTGTTCCCTTTCTGTTACCACCACAGTGTTGTCTGTGTCTTTGAGTTTCAGTTTTAATATCTCACATATGAGTTAAATCATATGGTTCTTAACTTTTTTTCTTACTGAATTATATCACTTAGCATGATATTCTCAAGATCCATCCCTGTTGTCAGCAAATGGTAGTTATTTCATCTTTTCTTGTGCTTGAGTTGTATTCCATTGTATATGTGCCACATCTTCTATGAAAGGACACTTTGGTTGTCTTCATGTGTGACCACAGTGAATAATGCGGCAATGAACATAAGGATGTAAATATCTTTCTGAATAAATGTTTTTTAGTTTTCTGGGTAACTCTATTCTTAATTTTTTGAGGAACCACCATACCATTTTCCATAGTGACTATACCAGTGTGTGTTCTCACCAGCACTGAATGAAGACTCATTTTCTCCACAACCTCTTCTACACTTATTATTACTTGTCTTGCTGATAATATCCATTCTAACAGGTATGAGGTGGTATTTCATTGTAGTTTTGATCTGTATTTCTCCAATAGCCAGTGAAGTTGTGTTTTTTATAGATCTGTTGGCAACTTTTATGTCAGGAAAAGTGTCTATTCAGGTTCTCTGTTCATTTTTTGATTAGGTTATTTGTTTGTTTGGTGTTGCGTTGTATGAGTTCTTTATATATTTTGGTTGTTAATGCCCTGTCAGAGCTGTTGTTTGCAAATATCTTCTACTATTTGGTTGGCTCCTTTTTAATTTTGCTGGAAATTTCTTTTACTGTGCAAAAGCTTTTTAGTTTGATTTAGTACAATTTATTTATATTTGTCTTTATTTCTCTTGCTTTTGGGGTCAAATTCATAAAATGTTCTCTACAACCGATTTGTATAAGTTCAGTACCTATGTTTTCTTCTATGTAATTTATTGTTTTGGATCTTATATTTAGGTCAGGGATCCATTTTTAATTAATTGTTGTACATGGGGACAAACTGTAGTCTAGTTTCATTCTTTTGCATGTGGCTTTCCTATATTCCCAGCACCATTTATATAAAAAGCTTTTTTCCCAAAAATATTGCATGTTTTTCATTCCTTTGTCAAAAATTATTTGTCCCATATACATGTGGTTTTATTTCTGAGCTTTCAATCCTGTTCCATTGGCCTGTGTGTCTGTTTTTCTACCAATACCATATTGTTTTGACATGATTCTATATACATAGAAAACTCTAAAGACCCCACCAAAAAATTATTAGAGACAATAAATAAATACAGTAAAGTTTCAGGACACAAAATCAATGTACAAAAATTCTCTGGATATACTAACAATGAAATTTCAAAAAAGAAATAAAAGAAAGGTTTTCTTTTGCAATCACAACAAAAAGGATAAGCTGAACAAAGGATATGAAGGACCTATATACTGAAAACTACAAAGCATTATTAAAAAAGATTGAAAAAGATATAATGAAATGGAAAGATATTCCATGTTCATGGCTTGAAAGAATCGACACAGCTAAAATGTCCATGTTACCGAAAACAATAAACAGATTTAATGCAATCCTCATCAAAATCCCAATTATATTTTTTTAAAGGAATGGAAATACAAAAAAGTGACCAGATGTGCATGGAACCATAAAGTACACAAAATAGCCAAAGCAATCCTGAGGAAAAAACGATGAAACCAGAGATATCATACTATGTGTCCTCAAATTATACCATAGGACAAATATTTTAAAATAACTGGAGAAAACTGACAGACAGTGAATGTGTTTTGGATATTTAGGGTGATTAGCAAGTTAGGAGATTCAACATAGAAAGAGAGAAAAAATTCCAGAAATTATAATTTCTGTGGAGTGGGCCAGGGAGACCTGGGCTAAGTTTGAAAAATTTAGTTTTATCGAAAATGCAGTTTTAAATTGGAGTTTGGAAATTGAACTGGAGTTCAGAAATTTAAGTTCATTGATTTGTTTGGAAAACACAAAAGAGTCAGGTAAATTATAAGGAAAAGAAGAATTGATCTAAATGTGTAAAATAAATAAATTAAATGACCAGAGAGTGAAAACAGGAAGCATGAAGACAATACCATTTGATCTGTTTTAACTTGTAAATGTGTAATTGTATTAGTAAGAAATTATGCATATGTCAATCATCTAAATTATATATTTTTCACTTACATACTTTTATTATAACAAATTATATTTAACCAAAACAACTGTGTTTGCAATAATAGTTTCTTATGTGCTATTTGCAATGAACAAGGTACAAAAAAAGCCATTGGGTACCCTGACAGCGTTGGTAAAAGTACTAGAACCCTACCAAAAAAAAGACAAACAAACAAACAAAAAAGAAAGTCTAGCAATAAGTAATAAAAACATATTCTGTAAATATCATTTCATTACTTAATAAAAAGGGGTTCACAATATGTGATGCTTTCAATGAAATTTCTTTTTTTTCTACTTCAATAATTATATGTCTACTTTATAATTTTGATAGTAATGTAGTATGTCACTGTATCCTAAAATGAATTAAATTATACTTTCATTATTAAATATTTAGGTAAGTTTCTATTTTTATAAACTTAATTGAATAAATATTTAGTAAGAATATCCTGATCCACTTATCTTATTAATACATAAAAATATGCATTTTTAATGACAAAAAAAGCCCATGAATTTCACATGATTATTGCAGTTTGTTGTTCTTTGAGAAAATAACCTGTAAATATTAGAGAGTCTGACACACAAAAGGAACTCAATAAGCATTTACTAAATAAGTAAATTAACTCTTAAATATTTGATATTAAATAACATCTATGTGTATTTGAAAAATAAGACCTTTATTTCCCTGTGTTATTTAAAAAATAATTTCTTTAACAGCTTTACTGGGGTATAAGTGATGTTTAAAGAACTCGTTTAATATGTACACTTTGATGACTTTGGACATAGGTAAACACTGTGATCTCATCACCTGGGCTTTTTTTTCCCCCCTGTTTTCACCCTCCTGTGAAGAGTACTTTGTAGTAGTTGTTTTTAATAACTCACTGAGCTTTGCTATGAAAGCAATCATTACTGGCAAGAGAAAGGTGCATTTGTATTACAGGTGTTCTACTCAAGATTCTGAGAATTGAACTTCCTCCTGTAAATATCAACCTCAAGAAACCATCATTTTTGAGAACCTACTTGTGGAATCTTATAAAAGCCAAGAATAATGATTACACTGAAGGACATGGAGGAAGGCCTGTTGGGGAAGAAGATAAGTTAGATAAGGAAAGAGGAAGAGAGACTAGAGGAATTGTGTAGAGAAAGATGTCCATGTAACTCACCAAGTCTGAAATATGACCCGATGAGAAAATAAACTCTGGACCCCAGGTGAGTTTATGTTCTGCTACTGGTAATCATAAAACTTTTTTTGTTGTTGTTAATAGAAAGTGTTTACATGCTTTTCCAGATGTTTCAAGGACCCACAGCATGGTTATGCCTACTCTGTAACTCCAGCATATAGAACAGTGGCTAGAACACAGTAGAAACTCAAATACGAAGTACTCTTTAGTCTATCCTGAAAGTATTGGTTTTTTAAAAGATTTAATTAATTTATTTTTGGAGAGAGGGGGAAGGAGGGAGAAAGGAAGGTAGACAAACATCCATGTGAGAGAAAAACATTGATCGGTTACCTCCCATACGTGCCCCAGTTGGGGACAAAACCCTCAGCCCAGCCATATGCCCTGACTGGGAATCAAACCAGCAGCCTTTCACTTTGTGAGATGATGCTCAACCAATTAACACCATTCACAGTTATTTGAAATGATTTTTATGTGGACATCTGGATTTTCCATATTGGAGTAAGCCCCAAGTCCTACAGGGAGCTGAAGGTCATTGTTGTCAACCACCGGCTTATCATCTTTAGTGGTTGTATTTGTTGTATCTTATGTATGCTGCCCTTAAACCGACCCTGCTCCAGGATCTTCCACAGTAACCTAAACCTACCACCTTTGTTTTATAATCCTCTTGATCAAGATTAATGATCAGAGACAAAATAACCCTTGCAAGTTTCCTTATGTAGCTAGCACCACACACAAAATAAATTAAAAGTTAATAATAATATGATATATCACCCTCACTGTCATATCACAAAATAGTCTTAATTATTATTAATTGCCAGTGGTATGCAATAGCAATATTACATTGGAAGATTCCATTTTGGTCCTGATGCCTCTTGTTTATTTTGCTTCTGTGTATTAGTATTAGGGTATCATGATTAAGGTCAAATAAATCCAAACATAACCGCTGAACTAATTGACACCTAATAATAATTAAACTAGTCAAGTTGAACAAAGGGTCAAAGTAAAAGTATCCTTTAGCTAAAATGAATATATGTAAACAATAGACCCCAACCTTTTACAGTCATTTATTTTCTGCTTTGGTCCATTTATCCTCCTCTAAAATTAATTTCCATCAACCTTCCACTCTGAGAATTTCCACTGACCATGGCATGTTCTTTTCACTCACCAATGATTGACTCAGCATGACTTGAGATAAAAAACTTGTTGGTTTTACAAGTTATGAAAATTTCAGTCTTGTATTTTTTGTGTGGAATCTCACGCTCCGTCAAACATGCACAAATGAAGGGTTCCAAGGAACTTCTTGGTTACATTGTCAAAAGAACCGTGCACACACTAAAAAAGGACTTAGGAAACTGGTAGTTATTTATTTTTACCCATATGGTTAACTCTAAATTAATATTTGATAAAAGTATGTTAAGTACTTTACCACTTTACCTCAAGGTAAATAAATTTATTTTTATTTTTAAATTTTTGAAGTTAAATTAGTAAGAAAAATAAGCACCTCAGTGTATGTGGCAATTCTGATTTTCTTTAATATCACATAAGGAAATAAAATTAAATATTTACTTGGTTGATTTGTCAAATTTCCACATAATTCATTAAAAGTCTCCATTAATGGTTAAAATATATTTAACAAAAACATTTTGGCAAAATTGTATTTAATATTATACTATGATAATTGACATCATTCTATATTCATTATTTATTGCAAGAATAAAAATGTGTGTATATATAATATATAATTGAGTGCATTTACATATATGATATTATATCTATTCAACATTATATACTTGACACTTTTTGGAGTTTTATTTCATTATAATAAAATAATTTGAAATAGTAGAGGCACATTTATAATTATAAACTCAGATTACCAGTGAACTTTTGGTGGAAAATTCTCCTTTAGAGGGTAGCACTTTTGTCCACTTGTTCTTTCAAATATGTCATTTATTTTGCTTCTAATTCTTAGTTTTAAAATATAAAAGTACTGGATGTCAAGTGCTGGTGCGATTGAATTTTAATTTGCAGTTTTATACCAGCCATTTTCGGTACCACTTTCTCTTCATTCTTAAGAGCAAACAATAGTGAACTTTTATTATGGTATAATTGCAGAATTCCATTAATACTACCATCAAACATCAAAAATAGCTTCTTCCATAGACTGAAAAAATACAGTAGCGAAGTATTGTAGTTGCTTTGAATTGCATGACTCATGAAAATATGAGAACTAAGTAACACCTTCTGAACAAGTTAGCCTTAATAGTAATAACTTTCATTTATAAAAAGTGGTACAATAAAGCTTGTTAAATTCATTTAAACCATAAGTAAACTTTAAATAAGGTCCAGCTTATTAAAAGTATTTTAAAATAAGAAATTTTCTGCATAAATCATCTCAGTTGTTTATTTTTGTATCTTATTCTTTAAAAAGTATACTGCTACATCGATGCTGTACATAAGCAAATCAGTACCTAACATTAAGAAATAAGTCAGCCAGAGAAAGAAAAACACCATATGATTTCACTTACATGTGGAATTTAAAGAACAAAATCATGAATGAACAAAATTTAAATAGACTCATCGATACAGGGAGAGAAACTGGTGTTTGTCAAAGGGCAGGGGGAGTCGGAGGACTGAGTGAAAGAGCTGAAGGGACTAAGAAGCACAAATTGGCAGTTACAAGATAGTCACAGGGAAGTAAAGCATATTAAACAGATTCAATAATATTGCAATAACTAGGTATGATGCTAGTTGGGGTACTGAAATATTAAGAAGAACACTATGTAAGGTACATGATTGTTTAACCACTAAGCTGTACACCCCCAAAATCAATACAAAATATTTTATTTAAAAAAAACTAATAAGTGGAGTTAGTCTTTTATGTCTTTCATATATATCTTGTAAAGTCTTTAAATTATGTCTCATTCAAAGTTATGTTGAAAAAATAACATTCCAATATCAAATATCAAATTGAGTTATCCTAATAAAATAAATAATTATAGTCTATTTGAATTCTACTGTTGGAGCTTTTCCAAAAATGTGCCATAAAAATTATGACAGTTAAAAGGAAGAGTCAATTAAAATTGTGTTCTATCAACAAAAGTATGCAGCATTTATGTTAGTATGATATCAAAATATTAAATTATAAATAAGACATATGTGTAAATCCAGATCCATATTAAATGTCAATAAATTTTTCTAAAAGAATGAAACAATCAATGAAAAATAAATGAACAAATAAACCAATATATAAGAAAGGAAATGCTGTATTTTGTCTTTGTATAACGTATACCCACATTTTTGGCCCAAACTTTCAGGAAAAAAACTTTTATTTTAATTTTTAATGAAATTTTTTGTTATTTATATTTAGATACTTGTTTTTTGTATTATAAAGGAATCTTAGCATTTATTTTTGAACATATTATAGTACAAGACATTTTATATAATACATGATTATAGAACATAAGCACAAGGTACAAGAAATTTTATGTACCAGTACTACCCATGTATAATGTACATCCTTATTGTTCCCTCAAAAATTTGGACAAAAAGTGTACATTATACATGGTAGAATATGGTACATGTTGTAATCCTCATCAAATTACATTTTTATAAAGGAAATCTATCTTTTTATAGATCCTCCTTTTTCCAAGTTTAGCTTTTATGACATTTTTACAGACTGCAAATTATTTTGCACTGATTAGCTTATCAGGTATTGAAAATATTAAATAAATAAGTTTTCATCAATATTATATATAAAGAATTCACAATTTGAGAAATAAAATAACTTCCTCAAAATAAAATATTAAATATATAGGATCATAGATTTTCTTCTCTAGGACTATTTTATTTCTATACAGATAAAGGGAGCAAAATTTTTTTGGAACAGTTATATGCTGGTATTTCAACTGCTGTCAATGTCCCTTTTTAGTTAAAACTTTCGATCATATGAAATAGAAATTATTGCCATCATTTTATAGCTTAATGAACCCAAATATATACAGAGATTTCTCAATGTCATCTGGTTTGTGATTAACTAAGACCCTTATGGCTCCTATTTTATTCAGATGGACAGCACATTCTAGAATGGAAAGCTCCTGTGTTTACCACTTTAACAAGATGGATGATGATGTGTGGGAGCAAAATTCAGTTTTCTTCTACCTTTTATATTCTTGGCTAAGACACTCCCAGTATTAAAAGAGAGATTAATAAGTGAAGAAAAAAATAAAATTTCAGTAACACGTATTCCTCCTGTAGACATGGAGAGACCCAAGAAAACTGAGTAACTCCATAAAATGGTCCAAGCCATCACTTTCAATACCATGAGCTAAAGACCAAAGACATTGAAGGGAAGAGAGAGGCCTATATGAATGGTTACCAGGCAAAGAACAGTAAACAAGGGTAAGTTTGTTATGCAGTTCAAGATCATATCATTGTTAGGTGTCTAGTGACAGAACTGACTCACAGTGTTCAAGCTGAGATTGGGACTGCCTATCAGGGAGGCTGTGGGAGACATCCCTACCCAGGCTAAGAGGCCCAACCCATGCAAGATGGTGTTGTAAAGGGGTATTTCAGAACAGAAATTGCTGGAAAGCAAGGGACCACAGTTAAAGCAAGGGATCCCCAAATCCAGCACAAAGATTGCTCCTCCTCTTACCAGGTAATGTAGGGGCCAGAAATACAGAGCTGGTAGATTAAAGCAGCCTTCTATCTGTGAAGGGCAGGGATGACTAAAGATTGGGAATTTCCCGAGGCAACAAGTTAGTATAGACACAATGTAGTTAGCAGAAGGATGGGCCAACAGCTCCCTGACTGAAAGCAGAGTTAGAGCTTAATAGCCCACAGCCTTGGAGACACAGGTTACATAGTGCTTGAGTGAGCTGTGGGGGGCTGGATGCCTGACCAGGATGACTGGAGACTCTGTCCATGTCTGGAAAAATGGGGAAAGACAAGCAGGACCATTGTTTAAAAAACAGAACACTCCCACTTGCTTCCAAAGTGCATGGGATTCTGGGAGAGAGGACTTTTAAAATGGGAAACAGGGAGAAGCTAGCTATCTTGGCTTTTTGGTATTTGGCACTGGGTGCAGGCTCCTGGCTCTCTCTACACTCTTGGCTCATGGAGCTTTGGCTTGGGACTTTTGGTTGCAAGTGCGCTTGGATGCTCTCTCTCTCTGGCCTTGCTCCATGCACAGACGGGAGCGCTTGTAGCACCAAGGAGGATGCCAGGCCCACCAGGGTCTCAGGCCCCACATGGTTGGAAGCCTGCTTCTGCAAGCAGGGTCCCATCTGGGATGCATTCCTCTCTGGGCTCCAGCCTCTGGGACACTATGATCCAATGCAGCATAGCACATGGGTCCTGGGCTGCTGCATGGAGACTGAGAGCAGTGCATCCCAGATCCCAAAAGAGAGAGCTGCTGCGAGAAGAGGGTGATTCTGAAATCCATGTGTGCACATTCCAGAGAGGATGATCTGTTTGTGCGGCTGGCTTAAGCTCCAAAAAGGACAGATAAGGGAATGGCAAACTTCTGGGTGTGGTTCTGGCTTGTAACCTTTTCAAGAGAAAGAGAAGTTCTGGGTCTCATGGGAGAGAAGGGCTCAGGGCAGGAGTGCTCTCAGCCACCCCCAATTTGGAACCTAGTTAATAAAAACCTATTTCCTTCAATGCAGGTCTTTAGGTCATGTACCAAGGCAAGAGGCAGCTGAACCGCATGCTGCATGATTATAGTTTCTATGGTTCTTTCCAAAGCAAATACTGAATACTTTTCTATAAGTTGTACCCTTCATCTATTGGTTTTACACATTAAAGAAATACAATAATTCCAAAACAATACTTTGGGTGACTTAAAAATAGTTATGCAAACTTTTCTTTTACCCTGTATTTTCCATATGAATTTGAGCATCTTTACTTGTTTTGAGTATTCCTTCACAATTCTGAGCTCCCAACTCAAGATTTATTTTAGGAAACTGTGACATGAACATAGGTCTCAGCTAAAATATCATGGAAATGACTATGAAAAAAGAAATAAGAGTCTTTGAACTCTAAGGTTTGAGAACCCTCAACATTTACCCCTCAGATAAAAATTTTCTCACTACATTCTTAAATTAACAAACCATACCCTACCACCTTCGATTCTTCAAATCACATGGTATAATGTCTTCAGAGCACTTATCTCAAATAATCTTGTGTTTCTCTTCATTTACTCCTGTCTTTTCTCTGTGGTCCCCTTTGGACTGCAAATTCTGTATAGGAAGTAATCTTATTTTTCTGTTTTGGTATTTAACACCAATGTGTCTACTTGAAACACGTGCAACATTAAATACATATTTACCAATTTAATGAGTCTACTAAAAAATACAAGATGTGATCATACCCTACCACAATACAAGAATTTGTGTATTAGGTGGTACAAAGAATGTAGAAAATAGCAGCTTCTTAGAATTTCAGAGCAAGGAATGAAACATTGGAGTTCTAATACTTTTCTCGAATCCAGGGCCATTTTACATGCAGATGACCTTAACCTGCACCAGTGTAGATAACAGTCTGCTGAAACAAAAAAGGGAATGGGTTTGAGTTTGCTACTTGAAAAAAAAAAGAAAGAGTGAAACATTTAAGTGTAGTTTTTGTCAGGTAAGATATGAAAGATGTGCCTAACAGAACTAAATAAGCATGAGAGCTTAACTGAACTTATACAATAATAGCTGTAAAGAAGCCTTCTTTCATTCATTTACTCAACAGTCATTGAACATCTCCTTTATTAACTGCCCTGACCAATTTCTTTCTTTTCAATAGGCTTAAATCTATACCCAAATGGTCCATCTTATTTGCTAGGTAGCCACTTAAAGATAAGAGCATTAGAAGACTTTCTCTTTGTAGATAAATATGTAGAAGATGCTATATGATTTCAATTGAAAATGTTCTAAAATTATGACTAATTACTAAATAACTTTATACACTGCATTTTTCTAAGCATATAAAATTTTAGTAAGTTTATTATCTAAAATACTTTAAAGACTCTAAAGTAGAAATCCTTGTTATAATAATTTAACTGTACAGTTCTTTCTTTGAACACAAATGTATTATTTGAAGGCTAACATAAAACAAATTTATTAGTATTCTGCTGTGTGATGTATATTTACTACATTATAACATTTAATTAAAGGAAAACTCTGTTATGTCTCTCTCTCTCTCTCTCTCTCTCATCTCTCTCTTTTTCTCTCTCTGTGTCTCCCACCTCTCTCTCCCCTACAGTCAATGATTTACAAAATGTAAAAGAAAAAAAATAATTACCTATTGTTTAATATGTATGCTACCAGTAAGAATTTGGAAAAGTATTTTACTAAGAAAAATACACAACCAGTGAATATAATTTGAACAAAGATGACAGACAGGAAAACTAAGAATATTTAGAAGTAGACTGGAAGAAAAAAGAAAAGGTCTTCCTGGTGGATGGAGATAATACTAGTGTGAATTTTGAGGAAAGAGGTTAATTTCCTCTCTCAGTCCATAAGTTTTAATGTTACCTCTTCTTTTGTGGTTCATGATATACTAGCAATTTAAGGTTTTACAGTTTTCTGCTGCTAATTACTCTGAGTCCGTGTCTGTGGACTTTGGGCTCCTCTGAAAGGAACGCAAGAGACTGTTTTACACAATTTGCCCTTATTACCTATGAACACACCCCTTCTCTTTCTCATGTTAACACACCTTTCCAGCATACTGACCTCCTTGCTGTACCTAGTACATGAGAGCTACGTACAATGGTACTCCTTCTTCCCTCTGCCTGGACCGATCCCCTGCCAGATAGTCACATGGCTGACTGATTGTCTTATCTTGGGCTTTTGCCCAAAGAGAGTCTGAGTCCAGGAACAGGAGAGTGGAAGGGTTAGATAGGAAAAGAAGAAAAGTTCAAGCAAAGAAGTACCATCCAAGACACCCCTTGAGGCCCATTCTGCCAGTTCTTGCCAAGAAGCATTCAGAAAGTCCCCCAGAATCCACTGCCAAAATTTGACAACTGGTAGACCTTGCCTCTGATTGGCTGAAACCCTCCTGTGTTGGAGAAGACTAGTGGGCAGAAAGCAGAAGGTCTCAAAACTAAATTCTAGGTGGGATGTTACTATCAAAGGTGAGCCTGTCCTTTCAGAAAAGGGTCAATGACAGTGATACCAAAAACCAGAAAGGGACTGAGGGCCATCAGTGACCTCTACTCCTCCTGTACCACTTCATCTATTTGTTCACATGAAACCACCCGAGTTAAAATTCCCATGCCCCAATATCTTGCTTGTGTCTTTTTTCCCACTGTTTTCCTCTGTAGCATTTATCATCATTTAATATTTACTGGTGACCTACCAACTTTGGTAGTTTGAGGGAGAGCAGTCTTGCCTGGGTATAAGCACTAAAAGGGTGCATTTTTAGAGAATTAGAGATATTTTAAAAAACACTAATATCTTTTGCTTTTTATTTTCACTATGCACAGGCTATTCTGAACAATGATATGCACTTTTTTTAAGAGACTGACCACCCCACACTTCTTGTCCTCTATTGATTTTTTCATTTATTCAATTAAATTATGTCTCTATTATTGAAGTGTAATTTCTACAAGGAAATTGTTGGCTTATTTTTTACTATTACAACCTCAGTGCTTGATTTTATATATATATATATAATATATATATATATTCGCAAGTTCCGTCCAGCAAAAAACCTAGAACAAGACAGCCACAGAAGCAATAACAATCCTAGTGCGTTATCAATAGAAACACTGATAAATATATGCTATCAACCCACTATATTTAACTTCATCAACCAAGCTATTTTAAAATCTCAGAGTTATCTTCTCACTCTAAAATCAATAATGATGAGTCAACTTCACAGGTATCAAGCTCAAAACATAATGTATTTCACATATCCTATTATGATTTTGAATCAGTTTAAAAATCTTCCATATTTGTACAGTTATTCACAAGTCAATTTCAATAAAGTCAATATACAAGTTTGTTGGAATATCAACGTGTAAAAATGTACCAGACATTCTTGTCTTGGATAAAGACCTGTACTCAGAAAACTATACAACACCAAAGAAGGAAATTAAGGAATAAACAAATAAATGGATGCATATACCATGTTCATGGACTGGAAGAATTAACATCATCAAAATGTCCATACCACCCAAAGCAATTTATAGATTAAATGCAATCCTTATTAAATACCGATGACATACTTCACTGATAGAGAACAAACATTTCTAAAGTATATAGGGAATCATTAATTACCCCAAATAGCTGCAGTAGTTTTGAGAAAGAAGAACAAAGTATGAGGGATCACAATACCTGACATTAAACTACATTATAAGGTCACTATAATCAAAACAGTCTGGTACTGGCATAAGAACAGGCACATGGATCAATGGAACAGAATAGAGAGCCCATGTCCAGGAATAAACCCATGTCTATATGGTCAATTAATATTGACAAAGGGGGCAGAAGCATAAAATGGAGTAAAAATAGCTTCTTCAACAAATGGTGTTGGGAGATCTGTACAGCTACATGTAAAAAAATGAAATTCAATCACCAACTTATATCACACACAAAAGTAAATTCAAGAAGCATAAAAGACTTAAATATAAGTTGTGACACCATAAAAGTCCTAGAGGAGAGCATAGGCAGGAAAATCTCAGGTATTCCACACAGCCACATTTTCACCAATATGTCCGCTAGAGCAAGGGACATAAAGGAAAGAATAAACAAATGGAACTTTAGCAAAATAAGAAGCTTCTTCTCAGTTAAAGAAAACGTCAGCAAAACGAAAAGGGAACCATCTGTATGGGAAAAGATATTTGCCAATGATACCTTGGACAAGGGTTTGATCTCCAAAATATATAAAGCACTCACATGACTCCACTCTAGGAAGATCAATCCAATTAAAAAATGGGCAAAGGACCTGAACAGACATTTCTCCAGAGAGGACATACACAAGGCCCAGAGACATATGAAAGGAAGCTCAGCATCACTAGCCATCAGAGAGATTCAAATTGAAACCACAATGAGATATCACTTCACACCAGCCAGAATGGCCATCATAAACAAATCAACAAAAATAAGTGATGGTAAGGATATGAAGGAAAGAGAACTCTAGCACACCGTTGGTGGGAATGCAGACTGGTGCAGCCACTGTGGAAAATAGTTTGGGATTTCCTCAGAAAACTAAAAATGGAATTGCCTTTTGACCTAGCAATTCCACTGCTAGGATTGTACCCTAAGAATTCTGAAATACCAGTTCAAAAGAACCTATGCACCCTAATGTTCATAACAGCACAATTTACAATAGCCAAGAATTGGAAGGAGCCTAAGTGCCTGACAGTAACTGAGTGAATTAAAACCTGTGGTACATTTACATAATGGAATATTACACAGCAGAAAGAAAGGAAAAGTTACTACCCTTCTTGACAGCATTATGCTAAGTGAAATAAACATTATGCTAAGTGAATTAAGCCAGGTGGTGAAAGACAGATACCATATGGTCTCACCTATAAATGGAAACTCATCAACAAAATAAACAAGCAAACAAAACATAACCAGCAACATTGAAACAAAAAACAAACTGACAGTAACCGGAGAGGAGGAGGCAGGGAGATGACAGAGGAAAAGGAGGGGAAGGTTCATCAAGGAACATGTAGAAAGGACTAATTGACAAAGCCAAATGGGAGAAGGATTGAGGGTGGGAGGTGGGGGTGGGTGGGGCTGGGGAAAGTGGTGGTGAGAAATGTTGACACACAAAAAAGTAGACGGGGGAGGTTAAGAATAATATAGGATATTGAGAAATCAAAGAACTGATATGTACAACTCATAAACATGAATAAGTGGTGTGGGGATGATGGGATACTGTACAGGGATAAAGGGATAAGGGGAGAAAAATGGGACAACTGTAATAGCATCACCAATAAAATATTAAAAAAATAAAAATCAATAATGATGAGTTAACTTTATGGACATTAAGTTCAAAACATAATGTATTTCACATGTCCTATTATGATTTTGAATAAATTTAAAAATCTTCCTTAGTTATACAATTATATTCTAATCAAATCAATGAGTCAATATGCAAGGTTGTTGGGATATCACAGTGTAAAAAATGTACCAGACGTTGCTGTCTTGGATATTATACTTTAACTCACATTTGCCTCTCTTTTTGTCAATGAAATCCAGCTGGAGTGTCCAGTAATAGCAATTACCTCTAAAAAATCAATATTTCTAAATGTGTAAGATTTACCTTTGGCTTTTAAAAATAAATGATGGATAGATATATGCAAGTTAATGAATGAAGAGAGCACTTGGTCTGTGCTCTAAATAATGAATCTAATATTTGAACAATCATGATCTCTATTTGTTTTTGAAATAAGAATTGCTGCACTAGGAAGCTATAGACTTATTTTAGCCTGTTATTATTGTATAGGATATTTTTGCAGTTCCACTCATGAAGTTGATTTTGAAGCTAGTGCATGAGTCATGGAAAATAGTATCTTTCATTGAAAACACACAGTCTGTTGGTTACTGGAGGGATCAAGCTCTGCTTTGAAATAATAAAAGGAAAAAAAACTTCCATAAACCATAAAGATATTAAGGACCTAAGGACCTTATTATTATATCTGCTAATAGACTTACCTACTTCACAATTTATTTCTTATCATATAAAAATATGTCTTTCTAGCTTTCCTTATTTAAATGAAATTACAAAGAAATCTCTTAAAATGATCTATGATTAGCAAGTTGAAACACTTTATAAAGAATAGATTGAGAAACAAACTGAAACACTTTATATATAAACAAAACTGATTGAGAAGAAAATTGAAACATTTTATATAAACATACAACAGCTGTAGAATGGCTACAACCTTAAACTATGCAAGTACTAGAGTGTCAATATTATTTGATGACAAGGAGTGGCCACTGACCTTGAGGAAGGCTACCTAGGTTTGTATGCAGCCTCCAACCTTTACCAGCTGTGAGACCTTGGGCAAGCAAATTAACCCCTTTGTGCCTTAGTTTCTTCATTTCTAAAGTGATGACTGCCTTATGAGGTATTTTGAAAATTAAATGATTTAATAATGATATATATAGCACATTTAGAGAACTGTCTGCCACATGGCAAATATTAAATACATCAGAGTTTCATTTGATTTAAGTTACCATGTCTTCATTTGCTTGACTATTTGCTGATATATTCAGAAAATGCTGGAGTGAATAATTTTTCTAATTAGAATGCATTCTCTGGAGGGGTGGAAATCACATGATTAAAGCTATGTTTGACTTTTAAGTTTTATTCCAAAAGAGTGTCCATATTTAACAGTTCAATCTCATTTCCCTGACTTTGTAGGCTGGAAGTATTTTCCGAGAATTGCTGAGTCTTCTATGTCACTTGGAGTTTTGAGGGGGGCACCTTTAGTGAGCATATTCCTGACTGCCTACAGGCATTGCAGCTCTGCTCCTCATCTGTCATCACAGAGTATCTGCAGGGCAGCTAAGGTGGGAGACATCTTTTCCAAGACATGCATTGTACCTTGAAACTCTTGTTCTTACTTACCTATTTCTTAATATATCTTTGAACTTCAAAAATATTGCACATAACTACATTTCCTTTTACAGGTATAATAGCATTTAAAAATTATACTCAATTGCAGTTTTAATATCCCTTTTCCACTTAAAAGTGCAGCTGATATTTTAATATAGTGATTTTGTTTTATTATTTTGTTTTAAATCTGATCATCCATCTCTACCTATACTTATTTTCACTTGAGGTTTTCTTCATTTTTTTCTCCAGTTATTTTAATGAATTAAAGATTTTTAACAAGTTATGGCTGACTAAATCTAGAATTGAGAATTAATATTAATATAGTATCAGCTTTATGTATTTGATTTCATAAATTATATAAATAATATATTACCTAATAGACATACACTAATGATCATATACTTGATTATATGAATTTTAAGTGCACAAGCTTCTAAACTGTTTGAATGGATATAGGATTGATCTATATGTCTTTAAATTTAAAGTTTCCATATTTTCTTTGAGCAGAGCTTCATATGTGTGCAATATTTTATAAGCATTTGAATTCAAATCCTGCAAAATAACGATATTTTTAAAAAATACCATGGACAAGAAAAAATTACAGAGAAATTACTAATTGTTAAAATGAAAAGGTTGACAATGAGCTGGTTCTTTACAAATGTGTTGCCATTCTTCCCGGAAATAATTAGTGATGTTCAGGAAAAAAGGAATTCAAATAGTACAAGACATGCTGGTACAGTTGTGGTGTGAATAGTGGAGATTATGCCTCTCTTTCATGTGTACAGAAAGGTACACCTAGTGCGCTGGGTACTGGGAGCAAAGCCACTGCTTTACCTGGTATTTTCTTCTTTGGGTCTAAGGCAGTTACTTTTACTTTTAAAACTGGACGTTTGCTAGAGAGGTTGTAGTTGCCTTCTTTGTAAGCACAGAATTAGTGAGCCCTGGTCCAAAACCTCAGGCCAAGGACTAAATTTCTAAGGTTCTCTGTCTGTTGTGTAGGCTTTGGGGAAGTTCCACTTGGAGCCACCATTCCAATTATTTTTAGATTTTCCCGATATATTGGTTTCCTAAACTGTTGTAACAAAGTACCACTGAGTGGCTTAAAACAACATTTATTCTCTTAATTTGGAAACCAGAAGTAAAAAATCAAAGCATTAATAGAACAATGTTCCCTTAAAACTCTCTGCAGAGGATCCTTCTTTGTCTTGGCAGCTTATGGCAGGCCTTGTTTTTTGAATTGTTTTGTTTTTGTTTGTTTGTTTGTTTGCTTGCTTGCTTTGCCAGTGGTTGCATTACTCCAGTCCCTGCCTCTGTCTTCATATGGCCTCCTGTCTTCTGTGTCTGTCTCTATTCTCTTCTTGTAAGGGTATCAGTCACATCATGTTAGGGACCACTGTGATTACCTTATCTTAACTAGTTATATCTACAAAGATCCTATTTCCAAATAAGGTCATATCTATAGATCTATAGCTTAGGAGTGCAACACATCTTTTAGGGGAACATAATTCAACACATAATACCCAGAGTACCAGCTGATAATTTTATCTCTAGCAAGATTTGAGATTTTATAATTTCAGCTGGCTGCATTTGATTATCAATAACTTGATTCAGATGATAATTTGTTTTGTGCTGTTTTATTATATTTATGAATATGGGTAAATTCGTGAGTCAGAATATATATATTGATATCCTATTGGCAAGTTCCTGGGCTGAGTCATGAAAGGTATACATGTAGTTAGGCACAGATCTTCTTTTAAAAGAGTTTACATTTTAGTATTTTATACTATTATAAATGTAAGTATAAAATACTACTTCAAAATAAAAAATAATAAGTACTCTAAGAGACAGGAGTAAAACACAAGGAGGAAGGAGGCTATGTTAAAGATACTCACTAGCTAATAATCATGGTTCAACAAGGAAGGTTGTTTCCTCTCCCTGTAGAATTCTGTACTCTATAAATATCCTGGCATCTTCAAATCCATCAATATTTTGTTGCTATGCCATACTGAAAGCATTTCTTCTCAAGGTGTGGCCTGGACCAGTGCTATTCTGTTAGGATCATGATGAGATAAAAACAGAAAGTATAAGTAAAAATTTGAAAGCTTTAAAGTAATTTTGGCAATCGTACCATGAATGCAAGAATTAATAAATGTGGGTTTGTGATTTGTATGGTTTTTCCTCCTTTTTTTATTCTAACAATTTGTTTTTTATTGAATTTTATAAAAGTATAGTCAGGAAATATTAAAACTTTAAAAATTAATTCTTCAAGTTAGAGATTCTTAGATGAAAATCTTTCTCTTCATCTCTCCTGGAGAAGGATCATATTTAAATGAGCAGCACAATAGGGCCTCAGGTCAAACCTCTTTCTTACCCACCCATTCCACACAGACTTGGCTGAGGAGAGTTTAGGTGCCTAGTAACAAATTTAATTCTTTTTGTTCATATCCAGAATAGTCCAGATTGTCTAGGAAGACATCCCAGGTACAAAGTTAATTATCTTTTTAAAGAAAGATTTTGCCCTCACTATGCCCAGGTCTTGCAGTTACACTCATATATTCAAAGCAGTATGGTTTAATTGAAAGAGGACTGCTTTCCACTTTCAACTCTCCCACTTCCTGGAGGAATGACCTTGGACATGCCTATACCTCACTCTTGAAAATTTGCCCTCAGAGAGTTTTCTTATGTCAGTAAGATGAAATTTGGTATATGAAAATTTTCTGTGGTATTCAAAGTTCCTTATACATAGAAGGAATTATTATTTTATATCAAGTATGGTGTTGCTTGTTCAGGCTTATGCCAATAAGAAAAATGTTCCTTAAGTTAAATCTTAGGCAAAAGCAAAGACATGAAATTTTCCTGAGTCCTTCTCTAAGGATTTTCTGGCTAAGACATAATGGAAAAACTTCACAACATAATTATTTTCAGTGTTTCAATAACCTGACTTTAGGATAGACATAGACATATTCCCACACCCTTCAGGGATAAACTGTAAAAATATTCAAATACCAAGATATACATAAGGATCTCTTCACCTTAGTAAAAGTAAAGAGAAATTAAATTGTAGTTGTTGTTTTTCAGAATGCTTTTCAAAATAAACATGATGTAACTGTTGGAGTCACACAATTATTCAAACAGCATACTTCAGAAATTATAAGAAAATCAGGTTCCAACTGCTTATTGGAGCCCATTCATGGAGTACTATAGTTAAGATTAACTATGGTATTTATGAAACTGTATAATAATTGAGTATGGATGTGTTTGCTGGTAGAGAGATGAGAAAAATAACCTTAAATTGTTTTATGTTTCTCCCTAAAAACACAGTATTCTATTTTAGATCAGCTGAAGACCAAGAACTTAAACCAGCATAATTCCTGTCTCTTTGTTAAACAATACAGGCATACTTTCCTACATGGAGATCAGGAACATATAGTTTATCTTTTGCTGCAGTAATTACCTGCTCTTGGAAGATAAGACATGAAAAAACTGCATTGCTTACTTACCAAGACTAAGCTTGTTCACTTAGACTTGCTTCAAGATCCTTATCTCTTTGATATGCATGCAAAACCAAAACTATGGTATTATAAACTTTGCCCAATCCCATACAGCTTCACACTTGGAGTACCTTAAAGTCACCTGTCCCATGCAAAGTACAGCATAGGGAATATAGTCAAAAGTATAACAACTATATATCCATTATTACATAGTTACTATGTAGCACAAAGTGTGTACTAGGCCCATAGGAGAGATCACTTCGTAAGCTACAAAAAATGTCTAACACTTTGCTGTATACCTAAAACCAATGTAACCTTGAATATTAACTGTAATTGAAAAAATATGTTTCAAGTTTATACAAAAATATATAAATATCTTAATTAGCACAAAATGTTACTTATTCTAGGTTCTAAAATATCTGTAGATACATTTTCATAATTGCCTTACTTAAAGAATCTCCTGAGAATCTATCTTAGAAGATAGATGTGGTTGTCTTCTTATGTCACAAATCTAATTATCTTAGTTTCCTTAATCAACAGGTTTTCTTCTGGTCATTTGGGGACAGAACAGTGAACCAGTTTTCAAAATAATTTAATCGATATAGAATTCTAGATCAATATATATTATAGTATTTTTCTGAAAGCTATTCTCATTTACCCTTATTCTTCCTTTAAAATCCATATTATCAGAGTTATTTTAAACTGTTTTCTTGGACTTGTTAATTTCCAAATACACTGCGAGAAATTTAAAAGCCTGTTTCTGAAAAAGTCTCAGTATAAATTTATTTAATCCAGGCATTACAGTTTGTACCACCATTAAATTTTGTTGGTACCTTCTTGTTATTATTTTTAAAATGGATAAAAGCAACATAGTGTTATTTCAATACTCATACGTGGGCACTTATGCATAGGAAGCTAAGCTCAGGCATGAGTCTCTTGTAGCAGAAGTTTGGGAGCAGTTATAAGGTAACCAGATAATGAGCAGCTATACACTAAAGTAACAATGTAGGGAGACCCTGATCTTTGAGTTCTTAATTCAGGATAAAAGAAACATAAATTTTGTATATAAAAAGACTGATTGAGGAATTAGTGGAGCCACTAAATGGCCTGTCTAGGCAATGACTAAGTACATTTGTGGCCTTGGAGTAATCATGAAAATTTAGAGGTCAGAAACCAGTAGTCCCAAAGAGCAATGGTTTTACAAATGTTTCAGATTCAAGTAATGTTTTTCTAAGAAGGATTTACCTATGAGCCAAGTTTCCAAAGACAATTTTATTGTTCATAGAAAACAATGTAAGACCAAACTAATTTCCCAACACAACAACAAAAGTTTATAGTGAAGGAGGTAACCTCTTTTTAAATCAAATCCTCCAATGCAGACTACACTGCTCACATTTATACAATTTAAGAAATCCAAACAAAAATTATACAAAAGTGTATATGTATAAAATTATACTTATAATACAAAAAAACCTGAATGAGTGATACAGTGTTGACAGGAGCAAACTATCTAAGGGCTTCCTTAATTCTACAATTATCCATTTGAGAGCCAAGGATTTCCTTGCTAGGCATTAAAAGAAAGTATCCTCTTTAATTATGTGCTATTTTACTTTGTGGAGCCTACATTTGCAGAAAAGGGGAAAACAAAAAGAATCACATAAAATTAATTATTAAAGTTTCTAGATGACAGGCAGATATTATCTGAGGTCACTAATAATATCATAAATTCAGATTTTTACATTAATAATGAAATAATGAAATTTTAATAATAATATTTAATATTATTTAATAATAATAATATTAAAATGTAATAATGAAATTTTAATGTCCCATTTGCACTAGACAAACATAACATATAAATATATATTGCTTTATTAGAGAAATTCTACACATATGTCTAAACACTTTATCACTTGAGTTATGGTTAAATAACATTATTTTAGGGATCCAAGGATCAGTGTTTATAGGGAAGTCGGCCAATTTATTCTAAAAAAAAAAACAACCTGTTCAATTAATTAAAAGTATGGTCTGATACATCTTCAACTAAGAGAAGTCATTTGTATTTTCTATTAAAAAGGAATTCAAATTCTTACCAAAATATTTATTATACTTAATTCATCACATATCGTTTTATTAATGTTAATGTATTAGTTTGTTCAGGATTCTTTGAAACTTATTATATGAAGTATGTCTGGAAAAAGTCCAGCCATTATCAGTATAATGAGAATGGTTTGAGCAACATCGATTTCACCTGGCAGCCAAGGAGAGTGGGCTGGAATGTGCATGCATGAACAATGGTGACTTCACTGTACTAGTCAATGGGAGTGGTAGAACTACTTTTGAGTGAACATGTGTACTGTGTGGCTGTCACATTTAAAATGACTGAATGAGTAGAGCAATAAGTCTGCATTGAATATAACGTTAAGCTTGAACATTCCTCCATGGAAACTATTTGGATGATTTAGAAGGCTAAAGCTATAGGCAACTGGTGAATGGCAGCTTCATCACAACAATGCACCTGCTTATGCATCACATCTCATGCAGAGGTTTTTGGTGAAACATCAAATCACCCAGGTGACTCAGACCCCTACAGCCCAGATTTGGCACCCTGTGACTTCTGTTTTTTTTCCCAAAACTAAAATCACCTTTGAGAAGGAAGAGATTTCAGGACATGGATGAGATTCAGGAAAATATGACAGGTCAGAGGATGGTGATTGGGAGAGCTATGTGAGGTCCCAATGTGCCTATTTTGAAGGAGATTGAGGCATCATTGTCCTATGTACAATGTTTCTTGTATCTTGAATCTTCTTCAATAAATGTCTCTATTTTTCATTGCGCATGGCTGGATACTTCATGGACAGACCTCATATATCAAACACTGTGCTTGCTACTGAAAATACATAGACTCAAAGACTTGGTCCCTGCTTGCATGGAGTTCTAGATAAGCTCATTGGTGAAGGTTGCTATGCTTATTTTTATGTGTCAACTTGATGGGTGGTATGCCCATATATTCTGTGTATTTATGTGAGGGTGTTGTTGGATGAGATTAATGATTAAGTCTGTAGAATGAGTAAAATATATCACTTTCCCTGCTATGAGTAGCCCATATCCAATCAGTTGAAAGTTTGAGTAGAACAAATATTGCCCCTCTTTTGAATAAAGTGGAACTCCTTCCGAGTGCTTTTGGACTTGAGCTGAAACATTAGTTTTGCTGAGTCTCAAGACTGTCAGTCTTAATACTGGAGCTACACTATCAACTCCCCTGAGTCTCTAGTTTGCTGACTACATGTCTTAAGAATTATCCACCTCCATAATTGCATGAGCCAATTACTAATAATAAATATACATTATATCCCATTAGTTCTATCTCTCTGGAGAACTCTAACTACTAAAGAGGTTTACAGTGTGTATTGTGAGATTATGGAAGAAAGATCATATAATGAATTATAGAATAATTATAGATAGCTTTTAAATGAATTAAAGATTAATGTGAAGCTTAATTTAAATATTTTAAATATGTATGCAAATTATAGTCTTTATCAAAGAAATATATAGTGTACTTTAGTATCTTCAAAAATTGTTAGCACCAGAAAATTCTTTCAAATAACATTTTATCTAAAAATTCCATTAAATAAAACAGATGCCACCATATATATGTGTGTATGTGTGTGTGTGTGTGTGTGTGTGTGTGTGTGTGTATATATCACCTCTGAATGATGTAGAAGTGTGGCTAGATACCCAGTCATACCTGAGACCTCCACAGAATCTTTTTCATAGACCCCTAAGTCTTATATAGTGATTCACAGGTTAAAATTGTGGCCTGACTTCATCAGAGAAAGAGGGGTGGAGGAGTACACAAAATTATATTTGATTAAAACATCATCATAAAATTTAAGCTATCTTCTTTTACAAAAATTATAATAATAATGATTTACAAAATAAAATTTTTATGAGTAGCCAGTACTTTTAAGTACAATTATTTTGCTTGTGTTTATTGCTCTATCTATTCCATCTTTCACAGAAGAATTAGTTAAAACAATTAATCATACCTTCTTTTTTCCTAGGGTGATGAAGAAAGAATGAAATGTATTTTGCACATAACAGGGAACATAAACAGTGATGTATTTCTAAAGAACGTGAAGTGTCCCTTGTTTTAAAGCAGACTCAAGAGATACTGTTTTTGAAATATTTAAGATCATGGAACAAAAGGTAGGGCTATCCAGCAAGTAGAGAGTTTACAGGGTTGAGGAGAAGGAAGTATTCAAAATATTAAAAAGGATCATTTTACACATTAACAGAAAAAAATTACATTTTTCAAAAAGTAGGAAAACAGTATTCGTCAGAAAGAAAAATAATAATTTGGAAATTTATTTCACTTCTGCTTTTTTTGTTTTTATTTATTTTTTATTTTTTAAATTACATTTCATTGATTATTCCATGACAGTTGTCATGATTTTTCCCTCTTTGCCTCCCCCCACCACCACGTGCCACTCCCTCAGGCAATCCCCACTCCATTGTTTATGTCCATGGGCCATGTGTATAAGTTTTTTGGTTATTTCATTTTCTATACTGTACTTCATATGCCCATGGTTATTCTGTAACTATTTGTACTTCTTAATCCCTCACCTTTTCACTCATTCCCCCACAAACCCCTCCCATCTGACAACCATCAAAATGTTCTCTGTATCTGCAATTCTGTCTCTGTTCTTCTTGTTCACCTTGTTCTTGTTCTTCTGCTCACCTTGAAGTTAGACATGTCAGTTTCTCCCAGTATACCACTGGTGCCTTTCAAACTGCTACCTGGGTACTGGAGCTCAGAGAGAGTGAGTGGGAGTATGTGAGTCTTTGTGTGGATTCTTTAAGAGGAACTGCTTGGGGCTCTAGCAGTTCTTCCACTGATTGAATCCCTTCTGGTTTTTGAAACAAGAAGTTGTGGAGACTTATCTTTCTGGCACTGGAATCCTGGACTCAGGTCCTGGTGTGGGGCTGGGACCCCTCACTCTTGAGATATCATTTCTGAATTTTTACCCATCCCTCCTACCAGACTGTGCCCCTCTGACCAGTCTGGATGGTTTCCTGAATTCCATAGTTGTCAGACTTCCATTCAACTCAATTTCGGATGGTTCTGAGTGATGATTGCTTTATATTTTAGCAGTAACCTTCATGTGGTTGTGTGAAGAGGCAAGCCATGTCTGCCTATGCTGCCATATTCAAAATTAGTTATGTCTTCTATTAAAATAAATCCAGATGGATCAATAATGGAAACAACTGGCAAAAAATGTAATGTACAAAAATAAGACATGAAGGGTAGATATGGTTTTAAAATTATACAGTGGCATTGAATGTCTAAGCGCAAAACAAAACACAAAAACACCAAATAAAGCAGTAATAAATTTTAATACTTACACATTTTAAGGTTTTTTTTTGAAGAAAGTTTTATAAAGTCAAAGACATGTTAATTTGGAAAAAATTAATTTGCATCACATATAGTATGAAATTTTTTAAATATATGACATCCTTTGTAAATCAAAAGGAAAAATAAAACACCACCAAGAGGAGCAAAACAAAGAGCAGTTTATAGTTATATATGAGGAGGGACCTAAAAAAACTGGTATTTATAAAAACTGTGTATTTATTCTTACATGTTTAAACATCAGTCACCTTCAAAGTACTCTCCATTTTATGCAGTACACCTATTAAGACATTTTTCCAGTGCTTGAAACAGTTTTTGAACTCAACCATTTTGATGCCTTTTAGTGCCTCTGCTGTTTTTTCTTTCTTTTTCCACATCCACAAAATGTTTCCCTTTGAGGACTTTTTTCATCTGGGGAAACAAAAAAAAGATGCTTGGGGTAATATCTGGTGCATACTGAGGGTGGGGCACAGGGGAAATGCCATTTTTGGATAAAAACTTCTGAGCACTCAGTGCGGTGTGGGCAACTATACTCAGAAATCACCCATCGTGAAATGGGCAAAGGCATTGAAAGAGCCTTGAAAAAAATTTACCAAAGCCTAATGTAGCCTCTCACAACAATGCCAGCTGGTACACGGATACAGATGGGTTCCTAGAACATTCACCTAGTGGTGGAAGCCTGTACTACAAAGGGCCTGCCCTCCAGAAGATAATTGTGTTTTGGGGGGGGTACCCCCCGTACACATATGAAGTAATATATATATATAATATGTATTGCATATTACTTCATATATAAGCAATATATAATATATAAGCAATAACTCCATATAAGGTTTCCCATATATATACACACATATGAAGTAATGTATATGAAGTAATATATATATAATATATAAACTAATAAATATAAAATATTCTTTAAAATATACGCTACTGGTGCTAATATATATTTTATAGCCTTCATGAAATAAAATTTGATAATAACTATCAAAATGCAATGCACATTCTCTGTGACTCAGCAATTTGTTCTTCTGGGCATTTATCCTACATATTTGTAAAGTACGGTATGCATAAAGACTTTCATACAGCCATTGTGTGTTACTGTTAAACTACCTATATGCCTGCCAATATGGGACAAGTTAAATAAACTATGTTCCACTTATACAATAGAATATCTTACAGTTTTAGATTGAATATGGCATCTCTACATGTACTGTTAAAAACAAACAAACAAAAAACCCATATCATGCCTCTGTTTGTATAGAAAAAATAAATACTTAAATATTGTTTAAAGTGCATGAAATAATCTTAATGACACTCAAGAATGCTGAATGCATCCAGGAAGAGTTAGGTCACCTGGGCAGGAAGAAAGGGGACAAATTTTCACAGTACTTCTTTTTGTACTCTAGAAAAATTATCGAGTGCACATATAACTTCTTTGCTAATAAATACATAAAAAAGACCCTGGCTGTCGTTGCTCAGTGAATTGAGTGCCAGCCTGTAAACCAAAGGGTCACTGATTGGATTCCCAGTCAGGCATATGCCTGGGTTGTGGGCCAGGTCCCCAGTAGGGGGTGCACAAGAGGCAACCACACATTGATGTTTCTCTCCCTCTCTTTCTCCATCCCTTCCTCTCTCTCTAAAAATAAATAAATAAAATATTTTTTTAAAAACTTCAAAACAGAACTAGCTATTAAAAATTAATAAATAAAGCTCCCTTTGAGTTAAGTGTTGAGAAACAAACACCACCAAAGCTGTTTTTCATCATGCATATGTCAGAGAATAATGTCTTAATGAAAACTATAAAATAGAATCAAATGATAGCAAAAGGAATTCATGTAAAATGTGGTCAAATACAACTTTAGTCATATTTAAGTAAAAATTATTTATTTTTACTTCATTGTTTTTAGGATACAATGAGAAATACTGAGAATAATTTAGTTGACATTTACCTTGACAAGCAAGAAAAGATTACAGTAAATTAAAGTAAAATAAAAAAAAATATGAACAATGTATGAAATACATGACATAAAAAATGAATGTAAGCAGACCCTCAGGAACCATAAAAAATGCATTCTTACTAAAGAAAGGACACAATAGTAAAAATAAAAGGAAGGTTTTATCTCCTGAAGGGAAAAAAATGACTGAAATCCTATGAGGGGCACTTTTATTCTAATACACGTTTGAGTCTAAAGCCTAAGTTAAATGGGCAAGGACTAGAAAAATGCATGTACAGCAGTAAAGTCATTCTAAACACACACACACATCTTACTAATCTAATACATAGTAAAAAACAAAACAAAACTTCCTTATAAACAATCACTACTCTTCTGAAAATATTGAAATTAAAGGTACAGCTTGTTAAGCATATGCTTTCTAAATTTCGCAAAACAGCAATTGCAACCTTATGCAAACTCTTAATCAGTATAATGCACTGTAATACTGTAAAAAAAAATAATAAGATTCCCTAACTTATTTCACACAGTTTCAAGAACAAAAAAGAGTAAAAGTTGCAACTAAAAAATAACTATATTTAATTTAGTACTGTTTTAAAAAATATGTCCTAACCAAGTAGTCATATTCTAGAAGTATAAGGTTGTTTCATTCTAGTAAATAAAATAATGTAATGTATGCCACTAAAAGATAAAAGTAAAAAAGTGATCATCTTAATATATGCAAAATATGTTTTATAAAATTAAAACATTTACAATAAAAACTTAGAGTGGGTTTAAACATATAGTCATTAATCTGACAAATGACATTAGCTAATTTTTTAAATTGTGATATTTTGTGAATTCTGTTACATTTGAGGAGAAAGGGGAAGCAAGAATATTTGTTAAAATCAGTACCATAAAGCACTATACTAGATATCCTAGAAGATATGGTTGTCAACATTTTAAAACTCAAGGTAATTAAGTAAAATTGATCAGGTTATAAGATTAGAACTATATTTTAAAATATTAGAAACTTTCAACAATCATAACTAAATAAAAATGAAACAAAAGAAATCCACTCCAAAGAGAAACAAAAGCTATAAATTTACCTAGACAGTAAACCCATTCAAATGTATAAACATTTGGTAAAAATTCACAAAATTTTACTGAAAGATATTAACAAGATAAATAAATATAAACATGAATAAACTCTAAAATGTGTAAGAGAGAATTTCTTGGAAAAAATGTGCATAACTTAAAATGTGTATGTAAAATGCAAATTTCCCACAAGAAATGACAAGAAGTTCATTTTGGAAGTTCTGGGGATATGATTCCAACTGCTACAATCTTAAATTTATGATCTGACTTCAAATTGAACATGCAAAATCAGTAAAACTGTTCTCTCTTCTTCCACCAAAAAGAAGCACTACCCTAGTGTGAATATGGTGGGACCCCAAAATCAAGACCAAGAAAGACTGGAGTGAAGCTCATTGGCACTATTCTAGCCCCAAGGGTATGCCCCAAGGGTGTACCCGCAAAACATGTGTCTTATGCCAAAGCTTCCATTTCCTAAATTCAGTCCTTCTGTTTCTCAGTACCAGAGCTTCCCCATGAACTATAAGGGACACATGATCAATATGAATAAAATATCTTGTAACTGGGAGTTCCAGCCAAGATGGAAGCATAGGTAGATATACTTCACTTCCTCATACAATGAAAAGAAAACTAACAGCAAATTTAAAAGCAAAAGGAAACCAGAACTGCTAGAAAATCAAACTACATGGAAGTCCAACAACCAAGAAGTTAAAGAAGAAACATTCATCCAGACTTGTGGGAAGGGCAAAGATTGGGCAGCCAGGGTAGAGAGGGTGCATGGCAAGGTGGCAGCTGGCAGACTGGGTGGTCCCACATTTGTGTGCTGATAAAGTAGAAGGAACAACTGGAGAATGAGACAGACCATGCAACCCAGGGTTCTAGCACCAAGAAATAAAGCCTCAAAACCACTGGCTATAAAAACCTGTGACTGTTGAGGTGGCAGGGGATACTATGAGTCTCACAGGAGAGTCCACTGGAGGGACCCACGGGGTCCTAGAATATACACAAGCCCACCCACCTGGGGAATCAGGGCCAGGGCAACTCCTCAAAGGATGCAATTCACTTGTGGGTAACAAGGGAAATGACTGAAAGTGGGGCAAGAGCCCAGAGAGCTGCATTGATCCATATCTGAGCGCTCCCCCACATACACTGCCATAATGCAGAGAAATGGGTTGCCCCACCCTGGTGAATACCTAAGGTTCCACCCCTACAATGTAACAGGAGTGTAGAGACAAAGAAATATGACCCAAATGAAAGAAAAAGATCAAAAATCCATAAAAAGAACAAAGCAATGAGGAGATACTCAACCTATCAGAAACAGAGTTCAAAACACTGATAATCATGATACTCAGAAATTATTAAGGCCACAAAATAAAGGAAGAAGTGAAGTCAATACAAAGCAAAATAAAGAAAAATATATAGGGAACCAACAGTGAAGGGAAGGAAACTGGGACTCAAATCAATGATTTGGAAAAAAGGAAGAAATAAATATTCAACTGGAATAGAATTAACAAACAAGAAATGACAGATAGATGATGATAGATGATAGATAGATAGATAGATAGATAGATAGATAGATAGGTCTAGGAACCTCTGGGACAACCCTATATGTTCCAACATCTGAATCATAGAGGTGCCAGAAGAAGAGAAGGGGCAAGAAATTGAAAACTTATTTTTAAAAATAGTGAAAAAAACAACCCTAATCTGATAAAGGAAATAGTTGTGCAAGTCCAGGAAGCTCAGAGAATCCCAAACAGTTTGGACCCAAAGAGGAACACAAAAAGACACATCATAATTAAATTGTCCAAGATTAAAGATAAGGTGAGAATCTTAAAAGCAGTGTGAAAAAAGAAGAGTTTCCTACAAAGGAGTTCCCCTAAAACTATCAGTTGATATCTCAAAAAAAGGAAAAAAAAACTTTCAGGCAAGTAGTGACTGGAAAGAAGTATTCAAAGTTATGAAAAACAAGGACCTACATCCAAGATTGCTCTTTCCAGCAAAGTTAACATTCAGAATGGAAGGGCATATAAAATGCTTCCCAGATAAGGTAAAGTTAAAGGAGTTCATCTCACCAAGCCCTTATTATGTGAAATGTTGAAGGGACTTATCAAAGAAAAAGAAGATCAAAACTATGAACAGTAAAATGAGAATAAACTCACAAGTATCAACAACTGAACCTAAAAAAACAAAAACAAAACAAACTAAGCAAACAAGTAAAACAGGAACAGAATCACAGAAGCGGAGATTACATGGAGGGTTACCAACAGAGAGGGGAAGAAGGGAGAATGGGGGAAAAGGTACAGGGGTTAAGAAGCATAATTGGTAGGTACAAAATAGACAGAGAGATATTAAGAATGTATAGGAAATGGAAAAGTCAAAGAACTTATATGTATGACCCATGGACGTGAACTAAATGAAGATGCTGGAGGAGATAGGGGTACTGGACAGAGGGGGATAAAGGGGAAAAAAATGGGACAACTGTATTAGCATAATCAAAAAAACTTTAAAAAAAGATAACTTTTAAGCATCATTGTATAGGAAAACTGAAACATAGGAAAAGCTGTGTATATAAATTCTTATATACCCTGATAGTAAAAAATGTATAATGCATACAACCACCCACTGGTGAGAACCTGTGGACTCTAATGACAGCTTTCATTACTCTTTTCACTTCAAACTGTTTGGATGGTAACTGGATCCATAAAGAGTTGATGCAATACAGTAAATAAGTGACCCAAATTCTGCCTTTCAAATTCATTGTATTTATGTTACTTTAAATATAAAATTGGCAGATTTAAACCTATAGCTTGTGTTCAATAGCTAATTAATGTATTGAGCTACTGAATTTAAGATTCTGTTTTAAGGATTGCTTTTATTTTTATTTTTTAATTTTAATTGATTTATTTTAGAGAGAAGGAAGGAGGGAAAGGGGGAAAGAGAGACAGAGAGAGGGAGAAGATATCTACTCATTGTTCCACCCATTAATACATTCATTGGTTGATTCCTTGTATATGCCCATATGCCCTAACCAGGAATTGAACCCACAACTGTGGCATATTAGCACAATGCTCTAACCAAATGAGCCACCTGACCAGAGCAAGAGTTTCTTTTAAATATGTATCTTTACTACAGCAACAACCAAAAAAAGCTCAAAGTTTATACTTGTTGATCTTTCAAGACCCTAGTCTTTGTTTATTAAATAGAAAGACAACTAACCTAATCATTCATAATCAATAACAGACAATCCCAGTCACCATTGCTCATATCATTGCTATATTCTTCTTCAAAGCACACACAACAGTAGGCTATATTTTCATTCCCGGATCATCCCAGTGTTTTATTTTGTGGACTTAATATTTTAAAAACAAAATCCTTTAGAAAACAGTGTATAAATAAACAGAACATATTATCAAGTAAGGCTTTTCTTTTTTTTTTTTTTTCATCAATAGACTACCCATCAGAGACTTAACCAGGTACATTTCTAATATAAGTACTCCA
Organism: Mormoops blainvillei; assembly: GCA_004026545.1. Classification (NCBI taxonomy): domain Eukaryota; kingdom Metazoa; phylum Chordata; class Mammalia; order Chiroptera; family Mormoopidae; genus Mormoops; species Mormoops blainvillei. The sequence continues at coordinate 231,334 of PVJD01001509.1, forward strand.
TAATATCCTGACCAGGTGGTTTCCAAAGGCTACCATTTATTCGTGCAATCTCTTATTTCAATTTATAGATGAAAATTAAGTCAGTCCTATAAATTTAAATGTATAAGGTTTCTCTTTTTTCTTCACAAAAAGTGTTCTTGTATTTTCTTTATAACCAGTTGAAAGATTGAGAACTCCATATTCATTTAAATTCCTCTTCCCCCCATGGTCTTTCCCACTAGTTGTGGTTATTTGTATTGACAGCTTGGATAGTGAGGCTTATTTTACATACTCCAACACTGATATTTTCTCCAGACTGAATCTTCTCCATTTATTCATTCTCTGGCTGCATTTGAAATTTGAGTTTTGTCATTCTGCTTTAGAAAGACAATGGACTGGGAAAATTCATTCATGTTAGATAATGGAACAGAGCCAGGTAATCTTTGATTAAAAAAATAAAAAACTATCCCATATAACATGGTGTCAGCCTGATTTTCATATTCCTTCATTTTTAATCTCATGAAGAATGGCTAAACACACTTAACTGATCATAGCATATAAATGTTCATTGAAATCATGTACTTTGAGTGATAAATACTATAACTCAAGTAATGCTTTAGGGACATGTCAATAAAGACCATTTTTCCCCCCTTTCCTATGATTTTGTGCACTCTGCTAGACATACAATCTGTTCCCTGCCATCGATCCTTTTCTGTTGACAGGGAAAATAGTGGTCATTCAAGTGTATATTTGATTAACGTTGTATGACACTGAACACTGAATGTTGATGTTATCAGCTCTTTGTCTTCCTTCAAAACCTACACATTTTAGTACAAGCATTAAGGAAATAAAGTTCAATTTTTAGAAAAGAAAATAAACACCACTTAGTCATGACTCCAAGTAAAACCCCGAATCTAAGATCTCTAATTTAAATTCTATAGACATCATTATCCTATTAAAAGTTCAAGTAAGGCACTATTTATTTAGATAATGATTTTTAATCATGAAAATGAGCTGCTACATTTTCCCCAAAGCCTACCTGGTCTCATATCCCGATTTATAAACTCAGAGAAGAGTACTAAAACTCTCAGGTTAGATGTCATTTTTCCACTAGCAATGATCTGACCCTGCTCCTACTTGGTACTTTGCAAAACACCGTATGATCTAGAATATATTCCAGTTTCATTTTTCTACACCAACTACACGATTTCCAAGAAAAGTTCCAACCAAGAAAGCAACATTGCACCTTTTACATTACATAGTTAATAATTTATCTCATCCATAAAAAGACCAAATGCCTTCTTCTGTTGTCTCTCTGTGGATTAGAGAACTCCGTTTTGCCCTTGACCTCTGGCAGAGCATTGTCTCCCCTGAGGTAGAATGGACAATTGGGAGCTGGTAGTATTTTAGGAACTTATAAAATAAAGATCTTCAGATGTGACCCATGGCCTCCAGAGAATAGTGGATCCAATTCTTGGTTTTAATCTCTTCATTCTCCCACTGAAAAGTGAGAGTAGATAGGATAAATGAGCTGTGGGCTTTCTACAATATTTACATTGACCATATTAAATAGGCATGGGTCCACTGTAGTTAGGGTGCCATTGTGATAAATACACTTAAATAGGTTCTTCCTTTCCTTCCAGTGGTTTTTAAAGCTTAAATCCAATTAACAAGGTTCCTTGTGCTCTTCGTGTAAGACAAGTCTCATTCTAGAAGAATTCTGCTTGCCACCTTGGGGGCAAGAATTATTTCTTTCCCAAATAATTTATTGGGTTGGGCAAAAAGTCTGTTTAGTTATTTCCATTTAATAAAAGACACATTTTTCATTTTCACCAATAACTTTATTAATGTAGATATTTTTAGTATATCAGCTATCTCCTATGTGGTACATTGATTTTCTCAATTAGTATCTTGATTTGATTGCTGTTTGCTTCAACTGGTCTACCTAACTGTGTTGTATACACACATACATACTTACATACATAGTGGATTTCTCATCCACTGAGAAATCTCCAGCATGAATCTTTACAAACCACTTTTGATACATTCAATTAATCATAGCACCTTCTCCATACACTGAACAAATCTTTTTTGTTATTTGTGCTTCAGTTTCATTTTTCCCTTTCTTGAAATAATAAAGCATAATATACTGAAAATGTGTATTTTTCCATCTTCAATATTAAAATGACTACACTAAAATTCACCAATTATGATTTTTTTCAATGTACTCTGATATAACAGGTATCACAACACAATCTAACAAAATTGTTTGGAATGAAGTTAAACACAACTAAGCCCTAATAGAGCCATCTTATGGAAAAAAAACAAATGAACTTTTTGACCAACCCATTATGTTACTCTGATGCAGTGATGGTGAAAACAGTTGGTGGATAAGCTCCTATGACCTTTTATTAATGGTAAATTGTTATCTCCAGAAGTTATTACATATCACCCTGGATACTATGTGAAGGACTGACTATCAGATAATAAAGTAGAAGCAAGAAGTTTAAGTCAGATATGATGCAAACATCTAGATGTTGTGTCTAAGTCTATTGTTGAATGTTGATAGTTTGGATTAAGGTAGAAGCAATAAAAAATGACAAGAGATGGGTGGATCCCTGCTATATTGTGGAGATAGTATTGGCAGTATTTACAAATTAATGAGATGACAGTTTTAAAAATGGACACATGAAGGATATGCCCTGGGATTTTGGCTTAAGCACCTCAGTAAATGGTGACATCATTTCCTGAAATGCAGAAGACTGGGGAAGAAAAACTATTTGTGAATATGGGGAGAAATCAGTTACTCTACTTTGAGTAAGTTAAATCAAAAGTGTTTACATGGTATCCATGTGAATAGGCAGTTGGACATATGAGTTCAGTGTATATAGGTAAAGGATGGAGCTATAATATTAGGAACCACCAAAAAAGAGTCTGGACCTGAGGTCATCAATTAGGGCTATACTTGCAAAAGAAAGTGTGTGGAAAAATAAAATGTAACACAATGACTTCCCTCTCCCCAAATCAGTCCTTGTTCTCCTTGAGAAATCTGGAGTGCTAAAAGAATAAAAGCCCATTTCCATGTTCTCACATGGAAATAAAGTAATTTGAGTATTAACTTGTGTGTGTGTGTGTATATATGAGTCAAGTGTATGAACGGAACTTCAAGGATTTCTTCACTATCTGAGGCCTGATATATATTTTCATTGAAATCATTTCAGCACTTCAAAACAATTGCTCTCTCTAGTAACATCTTACTACAGTTTAACAGAATACTAAGAACACCCAAGAATACGATTGCATCACCTTCACATCCACACAATGTGGAAACAGCCAAAATATCAATTAAATATGACAAACGGCAGTTTATAATCTAAGCTCCAGTTACACAATCACCAACTTCTTCTACAAAATGTGTGCCAAAATTAAATATACATTGTGAAGTCTAGACTTGAATTTTCATGAACAGCTGCAAAGAATTAGCTTTTTCAAGGGGGAAAGGAGGTAACAAGTAGAGTAAAACAAAAAGATTTCCAGATTTCAGAATCTTTAGGGCGGTATTTTATCCATGCCAACTAGTTTTTCATTGCCAACCTTTGTAGTTAAAACCAGTTGCTTGAGATGTTACAAGGTTAAACTAAAAATGTAATACTTAGAGAGTGAATTCAGGATCAAGGATGCCTGTATTCAAATATCAGCTCTGCCAAATAATTGCAGTATATGCTTAGGCAGATTACCTAACTTCTCTCTTTTTTTAATTGCTCGCATTTGAAATAGTTATAATAATATAACCTAACTTCTGTGTCTGTGTAGAAGTTGTACATGGAAATGTGGCTGCTCCAAACCCATCCATGAATGTATATTCACTCCTGACTATTTAAAACATGCCATTATTTCTCTAAGATTTATATTATTTTGCCTTTCTCTTTTATTTTTTTTAAGTTGAGATGGAATAAAATGGGCAATAATAAAACTCTCAACAAAGTTTTAAGTATGCCTAACAAACCCAAATAAAGGAAAAACTGTGCTTAGACAACTTGTCTTTTACACAGATTTTTCTCCATGTAATTTCTCTTTATACATAAGACTGTAGCTTATGTAGCATTTATTGTATGTCAGGCATTATTCTAAGTTCTTTGTAAGCTTTATCACATTTGGTTTTCATAGCAACCCCATGAGGTCTGTAGCATTTCCAATCCCATTTTACAGATAAGAAAACTGGGAGAAAGAAAGAGAGAGAGATCGACTTTCAGCTATAAGAGAGATCAAATGATTGTTCTAAGAGTGTGGTGAAGCTGAGTTTTAAATCTAGGCAGTCTGGCTTCAAGGTCTGGGTGCTTAAACACTCTGCTGTGCCACCTCTAATTGCAAACAAAGGGCACTACACATTTAATTTAAATACTTGGTGAAAAATAAGATGGTAGACTATCACAGCTGAAATCTCCTCCCACTCAGTTGAGTTTTGTGAAATGACACCACATCTATCACAATGTTAATTAGCAACAGTGCATCCAAGGTAACATCCAATTTTTAAAATTAGAATTTTCCAAATCGACCAGAGTTTGATTTTTAGTGTGTATATTTGTTAAATACTCATAGTAGTGTAGTAAGGATCTGAGTTTGGGAAATGATGATTCAGGTTATTTCCAGGACAGGCAGACATTCTATTCTTTTGTAGAAATGTTCTGAGAAGGGAAGCTTGCATTTTATCAACATCAATAAAGGTACCTATGGAAAAGTAGAAGGGATGATCATTTTAGGGTCTTTTTCATTTATAGCATACTTAACTATCCCTGAGATCCATATTTCTTTTACATATTCCACCTCCTCTCTCTGCCAAAAAATCGGGGAAATCTTGCAATACAGTGTGTTCTCTCTGTTTCTCTCTCCCTGTCTCACTCTCCCTCTCCCTCTCTCTCTCTCTCTGGCTCTCTCTCATTTTCTTCAAAATTCTATGGCTTTCGAAGAGACTTGGCGCTAATGTTCTGGTAAACTATCATAGAAATTCCCCGTGTCCCTTAACGCTGCGGTCCCCAACCTCTTTGGCTCCAGCGACCGGTGGAGCTCAGGTGGTAATGAAAGCAAAGTTTTTCTTAGAGGCCCGCCGCTCACCAGCTGCTGTGCGGCCGGGTTCCTAAAGACCACAGACCTGTACCGTCCGCGGCTGAGGGACTGGGAACCCCTCCCTTAAAGTTTATGAAAACATTGTTGGTTAAAAGAGAATCATAACTGACTCCATCATACAACCCTAATTATGTCTTCCATTGAATTGATGGAATTAGTGAGACGCTAACAACTCAGACTAGCTGGGCAGAGTTTCTGGAAAAATTGCTGTGTCACTTTAAGCTGACAATAGAACTTGGAGCAGAGAGCTGACATATCTTATGGTCAGTGTCACACTGTACCCATCGCGGCAAAAATTCTCAATTAGAAGGCTGTGAGTGAGCTTCTTGGTTGGATTGGCTCTGAAATAAAAGCAAAGTTGCTGTTGGAAAGCAGGAGGGCACTTTTCTGGGGATAAAAGCTGGAGCTATATTCAACTTAAAAAGGGTCCTATGACCCCAAAGGTACCATCTACTCCACATTAAACACTCCCTACTTCACTACAACACTATTCTAGTCCTGAGCATTAGAGTGTGCATGTCAAGTGCAAGGACACACAGTTTTTATCCGACCAAGGTGCTAAGGAAATGGATCTGTGTGGGGCGACAGAGAAAGCAGTAGCCTCTTATTAATGTCAGTGCTGTTATTCCTTTCTTGTGAGAAGTCTCCCTATCTCTTTTTGTTTCTTTCTGTATAGTTTGTGTGGAAAGATTGGCCTTGTTCAGTATTCCATTTGAGAGAAACTTTCTGTTATGAAAAAATCCTAGGTTAGTCTGCTTAAGATAGTTCTGCTTTTCACGAAAGGATATTCTCCTGCACTTTGATGAGGTTGCCCTTGGATTCATCTCTCCCTCTCCCTTTCTCTCTCGCTTCTCTTTCCTTTTCTCCATAAAATACAACTGCTAGGATTAGGATATAATACTAAAAAAAAGAAAAATGGTCAAGTTAGGGGCAAATAAAGACCTTGTTTCCTATACTTCTTTCAGCCCTATGTGCTAAGGTCACAGTTTGGAGACACGTCCTCTAGTGTTTAAAGGGAGTGTGCATTTAATTGGAAGCAACCCTTTTGCATAACTCTCTTTGAACCTGTGGCAGCTTTAACACCTGGAAAAGAGCACATGATCTCAAGATTCTAGTCACCTCTATCATCTTTCCACCAATGAGATGGGAATATCAATGATGACTATTAAACTGCTTATGCGTAGAGAAGGCTGAGTAGTCAGTGGCACTGTATAAGAAGTGTTGAGCTTATGCTGACCATCTGGGAGGAAGATTTGGTCTGTGTTAAAGACAGGGAGGTTTACCCAGAAAGTCTGGAACTCAACATGAGAAGAGGACTAGTCTAAGACACAGTCACTCTCTTGTAACCATTTAGAGGTTAATTTAAAAAGTCTTAGAAGAGCCTTGCCCGGTGTGGCTCAGTGGATTGAGTGCTAGCATGTGAACCAAAGGGTCGCTGGTTCAATTCCCAGTCAGGGCATATGCCTGGGTTGCAGGTCAGGTCCCCAGTAGGGGGTGTATGAGAGGCAACTGCACACTGATATTTCTCTGCCTCTCTTTCTCCCCCCACACCCTCTATCTAAAAATAAATAAATAAAATCTTTATTAAAAGTCTTAGAAGCTTCTGGAAAAAAACAATGGAGAAGTAATTTTATGACCTTTGGAAATAATTGTCTTTCAGGGGGTCACATTCTAACTGTTAGAACTGCATGATTGGAACTCTCTTTCCATTGGTGGCATTAACCGTTAGACCCTAGTGGCAGCAAAGCAGCAAAGTCAAATTAAGTTCAGTAGCATTGATATAAGAATCAAGGCCAGAGGCTACAGTGTCAGTTGAGTAGAAAAACAAAATCTGCAAAAAGTTTAATTAAAATGATAAAATCTGTTATCTATTCCAAAATATACAGCAACACCTAAATGGTCTTATGGGATGGTTATAGGAGCTTCATTGTGGGCCCTTCAGAATCAGTGAGCATGCAATGAGGGCCCTTCTCACTCACTCATTATCACAACAGGAGGGACTCCAACTTAGAGTGGAATGTTGAGGATACTGGAAGGGGGCAAGAGGGTTTGTTGGGTTGAAGATAAAAGCAAAGAAGAAAATTATGAATGGCTTGAGGCTAACAATATTGAGATTAAAAACAGAACCACCGATTTTTCTCAGTGGTTTTAATCACTTGGGAAAGTATGGCTTACATACATAGGCACAAAATGAGCAGTTGTTTACCAGTGGGTTGGAAATGGAAGATTAAGCAGGTGAGTTCCATGCATAAAAACAATCTATTTGATATTTTATTAAATTATTGTACAAATAGCATCATTGGACTATTTTTATTCAATTGAAATAATTTGAGTTAATGAATAAAAGAGATTTAATATTACATAATTAATGTAGGTGAATATTTATAACATAATTGTTAAGGTTAATATTTTATATGAAATTAGAAGTTGTAGAATGATTCTTTTGATCCTGTGGTTTTGAGTTTAAGAACAAAGGGTACATGATTCTACTAACTCAAAATCTTGGGGTGGGGGGGAGAGAAATGGTCAATTGAACTGAGAACAAATTGGAGTCATAAAACAAAGTGGGGTTGGCAGAAGATCCCACAGTCAGTTTCTAGGTTTGCCTTAAAATGGGTTTGAACTGGACCTAGTTGCTTAAAGTTCTTAAGATTATACTTTTTCCCTCTAAGTGAGGATAATTATAATTATTTCTATTTTATAGGGTTGTTCCAAAGAGTACTTGAGATATCGAGTACAAAATGCTCAGGACAGAAGCTAGCATATAAAATACGTGCTTCTTAAATATCAACTGTTGGGGCAAAGGCTACCAGTTGCCTATTCAATATATATACTCTTTTTCTTTTGTACTACCAGAATCATAGTATTTGGAGAAGTTGATTATACCTACTAAAATGTGTTTTTTAATATATTATTCAAATAAAGGTAACTAGGTAAAACAGATATAACCAAAGAGATGCCATGAAATTTATGAGTGTGGCACCAAGAAAATCACTTTGCTTTAATCTTTTCTTCCTGCCTGGAATCATAGCTATATTGTCTGATCATTAGCAGCTGTTTTGTGACCATGGGGCAACCTGGAAGATGAAAGTCATGTGCTAAATGTGATAAAGCAGAAATATTGAAAGATTTTAGCTCCCTGGGTATAGCATGCAGCTGCCCAAAGAATTCTTGATTGCCCACCTTGATAGTTAATATTATGTGTTGACTTGGTTAGTCAACAGTATCTAGATAGTCAAATATTATTCTAGATGTTTGTGTGAGAATATTTTTTATTAGATTAACATTTAAGTCAGTGGACTTTGAGTAAAACAGATTGTCCTCCATAATGTGGGTAGGTCTCACTAATTAATAGACCCTTAATATAAAAAGACTGAGTTCCACAAGAAGAAACAGGAATTCTTCAGGTAGACTGCCTTCAGATTCATATATGAACTCTTCTCTTCTCTTGTCCTTAGCCTACCAGCCTCCACAAACTCATAAGTCAATTCTTTAAAATAAATTATTTTCTCTCCCCCCCCACACACCCCCCCCATTGGTTCTGTTTCTTTGGAAAACTTTGACTAATACACCCATTAAATAAAATTAAAATCAATTTATTTAAGTACCAATTTTTCCAGATTTCTGTAACTCACTATTGGGCACATTCTTTTTTGCTCTATGTTGAGCATTTTTATTAATTGCTATAGTGCAGTCGTGATCATCCTTTTGTATCAGAAGCACTGTTTGTTTCCATGCTTAAATTCTACTTGGGATAAATTTGTCTTCAAACTTCAAACTGGCCACAGAAGAAAGAGGTAGAAATAATAAAACAGAGCAAAAGGAATTGAATCTCATATTTAATTTACAAAAAGCATTTATTAACAACAATTTTTTTACTTGAGTCCACTATTACCCTGAAATCATGGTCTTATGATACTGTGATAACAGTTATATAGCAAAGATACTGAGGAGGCAAAAGATACTTGTGTGGCAAAAGGCACTGAGGAGATGTATACTGGTATTTTCACTGTGAGTACCTGGATACTCTTTCATCCATAAGTCTAGGTTAGCAATAATGAAGCAAAACTAAAATGTTCATGGAGTTTTTTTGGCCCTAAGTCTACCCAATGCAGCTTAAGTACAATGCTGCTGAACACACCACACATTCTGATAATTTAATACAATATCAAAGAGTGTTATCTAAACATTTGTAAACCTCAAATTCCTTATTTAAGTGTAATTTTACAGACCGGCACATTATAGATGCTATTTTTAAAGTGTTTTGTTTGGTGTCATCTTTGGTGCAAAGCTCTGCCCACCTGACCTCTCTTCTTCTTCAAAATCCCTGAGAAATCCCTATGGGATCCCCTGGAGTTCCACATAGTAAAGATATTTTTTTAAATCTCTGATCTATAGATTTCATTGAAGATCTATGTTTTTATTCGTTCTCTGAACATTACAAAGATTAAGCTTTTGCCTTTCTCTCTTGTCCCAAATCAATGTCATGTCTACCATGTGCCTCATTCTACTTATTTATTATCATCTCTACATTCTATGTACAGTTGTGCTGTAGCTTCAAAAGTTTTTCTCTTTTTTCTACTCATATAATATTTTTTTTATTTTTAATAGTAGAGTGGGGAAGTAAAGCTTTCCACCCTGAAATATGCCATTTTGGTGACACAGATTATTTTAAGTGGGTAATTTGTAAGAAACAAAAGACTCAAGAAGTACCTTTGATCTTCCCCCTAATTGCCTAAAAGAATTCAGACATAGGAACTGCTCTGGGAAGGAAACTATCATCATAGATAACTATAATTTAATATGAACTCATGGGATAAATAGATAGGAACCTGGTGAGGCCTGCTTGATCAAAGTCCTCACTGTGTTCTATTGTTCAAGATGACCCAGAAAATATTTATCTACCATTTGCTTTTCCTTCTCTGTGTAAATTGCCTTCCTGCCCTTTGAGGTCTTAAACCATTACCTCCACCACCTTTCTCCTTAGCTCAAGATATATAAACCTCAATTTACCCATTTCTCCTCAGCCCATATTCTTATGGAATTCCCATATATACACACATAATTATATATGGTTCTTTTTTCCTATCAATCTACCTCATGTCAATTTAGTCATACAAACAGTAAGAAGAACTAAGAGGAAAAAAAGAGTAAATTCCTTTGCCCCACAACAGCAGTAATGTTCGCCCCATGAAATGATTCATATCATACAAGTCATTTTATTTTATATTTAAAGATTTTATTTATTTATTTTTAGACAGAGGGGAAGGGAAGGAGAAAGAGAGGGAGAGATGCATCAATGTATGGTTGCCTCTAGCATGCCCCCTACAGGGGCCCTGGCCCACAACCCATGCATGTGCTCTGATTGGAAAACCAGCCGGTGACTCTTTGGCTCACAAGCTAACGCTCAATCCATTGATCCACACCAGCCAGGGCCATACGAGTCATTTTAAATAATATTTGTTAAAAATATATACTAATTGTTATATGGGAAAAATTAAGCAAATCAAAGATCTAGACATGCATTGTGAGCTATACCTATGAAAAACAAGTTGACCAGAAATATGACAGTGATAGATATTAGTGACTTGTTTTAGCTTTTTCAAAAAACTCCATCTTTTTGCTTTTAAAAGATGGTGTGAAAGGTGGTTGGCTCATTTGCAACCTTGTGGGTTTTTTTGGGAGGGGCTGGGGTTATTATATTATTGAAAAATACCTTAAAGAGTAAATTTCCTGCTTGAATATTTTAATGATCATATCATAATACCTGGCCCATTATCATATAATATTGCAAAGATGTCATCCTTGAAGGTTACAGGAAAATTCATATCACCATGTTTCTTTGTGATAACATATGGAATAAACATATGAAGATATTAAAATGATATTCACACAGATTCATCTATCTAGGCAGGTTTCTTATAAAAGTACTCCATGCAATTAATTTTAAAGTGTAACGTTAAATCTTATTCTTAGAATGTCCTAATACAGAGTAACATAATAAATTACTTGGTAAATATAATTAAGGGTTAGAAGGAGTTGTGTTTAGTTTGCACATGAAGGTAAAATTTAGTTTTCTGTTATGTCATCTTGGAGGTCATTGAAAAAATTGTAAATTAAAAAAAAAAAAGAAAAATCTGTTTTCTGTGAAATGAGACAACTGGGAAGCCAGACACCAAAACAGATGGAATGGTTACCAGGAAGGAAATAGATGAAGCCGGCACACAGGTTGTTGAGCTAATACACGGTTTGAAAAGATGCAACTCTGATGGATCCCAAGCAGAGAAAGAGAAGGCACAACTCTCAGAAGCCGAGACATGCACTCATTTGCAAAAACACTAGGTTATCATTGAAGTGGCTTGTTCTAAGAAACAAAGACAGAAATAGTTGAGAATTTGGAGGTGTGGAGTCATTTTTACAGAATGTATACTGTCTCAATGACAATAGACAAGAAGGATTTTGCATTTGCTTTTTCACAGTGAGCAAATATTTATCTTCTTTAAGTAGGATGAAGAGAAGCATTATCAAACTCAGGAAAAAAGTGGATTTAAGGAAACAAACAAACAGTAACACTCAAAATTCCATTAGCTCAGAACATGTCCACACAGCTCCGAAAACAAACCACTTGAAAGTAGCTGCTGGGGGTGGAGGGGGTGGTAAAATCATCTATTTTCAGTGATGTATAATGAAAAAAAGAATCAACACAAACTCTATGCAAAAATATTACATAAATAAAGAACAAAACTGTCATTAAGTGTTTGCAACAGGAAAGAATAACCAAAAATATTTTCTGGAGTATTTTTTTAATTGGAGAAAAACAAAAAACAGAAATGCAAGTTCCCTGAAGAGTTAGCAAGACAATCATAGAAATGAAAAATTAAGCTAACGGAATTGAAGAATAAAAAAATGGGCAGATAAACAAATGTTTGTATAGAATCATGTTTCCTTCTATATGAATAAAGTATTTCAAAAAATAACACAAGGAACTGCTAATGTTAATTACTTGCTGGAGGTAGAGGTGGACACAGTGACTATATAGACTGCAGACGGATACTTACCATAGCACAGTATAGAAAATACTTAAACTTTTTGAAATGTGACCTATATGGCTGTAATGTTTAATCAAAACCCAAATACTTATTATTTTTAATCTCATAAGCAGTTAGTAGGTAGCTAGTCTAAAAGAAATTCCAGGATCCCAAAGCATTGAAAATACCTTTAACTTTGCTTACAACTTTTTACAGCTCCTTCTGTGGCATATGTGGGTTTCAGCATTCAACCTTGAAGAATTCTCTGAAAGTCAAAGCCCTAGATGAGCAATGTTAATTACCCTACATTTTGCATCTTCCCTTAGCCCATACTGATAATTTCACTCTGACTTCCTAGGCTTCCAATTCTACATCTCTCTATTCCAAGCAGTCTCATGCCAAAAAGAATTTTCCTTTGATTAATTTTAATTAATTTTCTTCTATTTTTATGTCTCCATCTTTGCCAGAATCACTTCAAAAATCATATTATAACAGCAATCACCTGTTTTTTTCTCAGATGATAAAATTGAGCATAGAAATATGATACATCTTGTCCCATGATCAGAAAAGGGGTAAAAAAAAGTGTAAAAACTAGATAACTTGAATTTCACTTTCAATGTGCTATATATAACCTCTTGTGTTCTTTTGTTTTAAGAGCTAGTTTTCACAGGGGAGGAGTTGTTATAAAGATAAAATTTTAATTCTGTTAACACAGAGACCACAAAAATCAACTTCAATGATATGAGGCAAACATGTTTCTGCTTTTTATCACTTAAGAAATATATTTTTTCTGCTATGTATTAAAATTAATTTAAAGTTTCCAACATTATTCTTTTTCCTTCTGGGGTATCCTGAAAACACATCTGTACTCAAACTTCACTAAGATCTTTTGCCACCTCAGCAAACAGTTTGATAAAAAACACATGCCTATTTGTTGATTTCATATTCTGAAACTTTGCTAAATTCACTTAATAGTTTTAACCGTTTTGGTGGAGGTTGGGTTTCTGTATGTACAAGATCATATCATCTGCAAACAGAAGCACTTTTCAATTTCCCTTTCCAATGTGGGTGTCTTTATTTCTTTTTCTTACCTAATTTCTCTGGGTAGGGCTTTCTGTACTATGTTGAATAGAAGTGATGAGAGTATATACCCTTGAGTTATTTCTAATATTAAAGAAAATGTTTTTTACTTTTTACCATTAAGTATAATGTTAGCAGGGGACTTGAAAAGATGTTGAAATATGTTGAAGTACATTCCTTTTATATTTAATTTACTGATCATTTTCTATCATGAAATTGTGGAGTTTTGCCAAATATTCTTGTTTTTTGTTTTGCAGTTGAGAAGGTTACATGACTTTGTCTTTCATTCTGTAATGTGGTATATTACATTTATTAATTTCCACATGTTGAATCATCTTTACATCCCAAGGATAAACCCTACTTGTTCATTATGTATGATTCTTTTAATGTACCATTGAATTCAGTTTGCTAGAATTTTGTTGAGGATATTTTCATTAGATATATTGGCTTGTAGTTTTCTTGTCTTATAGTGTCTTTATCTGTCTTAGGTATCAGGGTAATTCTGGCTTTACAAAGTTTAGAAGTGTATCTTTTTTTTTCTTTTTTTTTTTTTTGGAAGAGTTGGAGAAGGATTGGCATTAATTCTTCTTTAAATGTTTGGTAGAATTAACCAGTGAATCCATATAGTCCTGGATTTTAGCTGGTTTAGGGAGTTTTGGCTCTTGGTTCAATTTTCTTACTAATTAAATCTTCTATTTAAATTCAAATCTTCTATTTCTTCATGATTCAGTCTTGGTAAATTGTATGTTTCTAGAAATTTATCCATTTCATCTAAGTTATCCATTTTATTGGTGCATAAATGTTCACAGTATTTCCATACTTCTTTATATTTGTGTGTCACAAGTTGTAAAGTTTCCTCTTTAATGTGTAATATTATTCCTACATTTACCTCTCTTTTTTATTAATCTATGTAAAGACTTGTCCATTTTGTTGATCTTTCCTCAAAACCAACTCTTACTTTCTGTGATCTTTTCTGTTGAGTCTCTGTTTGATTTATTTCTGCTCTAATAATTATTATTTTCTTCCTCTGTTAACTAGGGGCTTACTTTAGCCTTCATTTTCTTGTTAAGGTGTAAAAATAGGTTGCCTATTTGAATTTTTTCTTTTTTCTTAATTTAGGTATTTATTGCCATCAACTTTCCTATAAGTACTGTTTTACTGCAGCACGTAAGTTTTGGTATGCTGTGTTTTTATTTTAATTTCTCTCAGTATATAGTTGTTTTCTCTTTGGAGAAATAGGTGGCTCAACAGTGTTTTTTCTATGTCCACATTTTTGTGAGTTTTCCAATTTTTCTTCTATTATGAATTTCAAGTTTTATATCATTGTAATCAAAAAAGATACTTGATATTTTTTTCAATCTTACTGAATTTGTTATTATTTGTTGGGCCTAACATGTGATATATCCTGGAGAATATCCTGTGTGCTCTAGAAAAGAATGTAATTTTTTTCTTCTGTTGATGAAATGTTGTGTATATGTCTGCTCAGTCCATTCACTTTAAAGGTAGAATTTCAATAACAAGTTTTGAATTAAAATTCTGCAAGTCACAGAATTTAGTTTTGCTTAAACGCATACATACATGCAATCATTCATTACATAATTTGTTCTTTGTCAAGTAAATTTTCAAAAAAAATGTTCATAGTAAAAATTTTTCATTAAACATGAGGAAAATTTAAAGTTAAATTAATCAAAATCACAATAGATTATATAGTTCACTCCACAAAGTAATCATTCTATACTAGAGAATGAGTATGAATACATTTAATTAGTAAACTCTAATGGAATGTATACCAAAAATTATGTAATTAATTGTATGGACCAATATATTTTATAGTTGAAGCAATTTTTTGGTTTATTCATAGAGTTCAGTCACCATTTACATTGCACAGCTCTGCACACAAAAACAATGCAGACAGATATTTATCTTTTTAGCTTGAAACACCACAGACCAAGTCAGGCCCTAGTTAGTCTCTATTTTTTGACACATAGAAAATGTATTTCTGAATTCTCTTTCAAGTTCTGCATCTCGTCCTATCACTATAGTGGCCTCCATCATTCATTCACAGAAATGGCTCTAGATACACGGTTTATGTTTCTCTCCCCAGGTGACTATAAAACTTACACAAAAATATTTTAGATTTCTCATGGTCACCATAATTATCATTTGTTAAATTTCAAGCCTCCTCCTAATAAGCTCAACAAAGAAATACCAATATTTACTTCTTTAGGGTCTGTTCATTAGACTTCCTCTTGCTACCTAGAGATAGCACAGAAACTATTACTTATCTAAGCCTTAGTCTCTGGATTCATAATTAAATCTGGGTTTTCCCTAAGTCTCCTGATGTGAGCATTTTTGGGGGGGGAGGATGATTATCTTTTCTCTTCCTAATGGCAACACAGATTATTTTTTAAAGTTGAATTCATTTAATAATATGTGATTTTAAAATAATTTGTCCTACATTAAAAATAACAAGCTTTGTCATTTCTGCTTTGTTTATTACTATTAAGAGAAATACAATTGAATATATCAAAAAAGAACTGGTATTGTCTATTAATTTTATTGATCTTAATGTAAAATTATAATAAACTATTTTTTCTGCTTCAGATCAGGTAACTGAATTTGTCTTTTAAAAAACCTAGAATTAAAAAAATATATTATAAATTTCTTAATTTAATGTTTTTGCACTCCTTTTAGGAACTTTATGGCTAACTCATTCTGTAAGACTATGGAAAAGAAATTATATGTAAACAGAAAAAAAAAAAAGAAAGAAAAAGAAAGAAAGAAAGGGGAGACTGGAAGAAGAGTATGAAACATTAGAGATTAAGTCTGTGACATCTGGGGCTATACTAGATATAAAAGAGGTCCTGAAAGTGAGGTGTCATATCGAAAGTCAATATGACATAAGGACACTGAAGAAACTAAGTACAACAGAAAGAGCTTTCAGTTTGCTATTTCAAACATTTGGTTCAAAAGCATATTCTATTACTTAAGTTGCATTAGTTTGAGTACTTTTCCTGTAAAATTGAATTAACACTGATTCTATTATTGGCAGATTGTGGGAATATAATGAGATTTTTAAAGCAGTTTTATTGAAGTAAAATACTGCAATAAAATTCACCAATTTGAAGTGTATAGTTAGTGAGTATTAAATATATTGCTGCATATAATTACCACTGCTACAACAATATAGAGCATTTCAATTGGTCCACAATTTTCCTCTTCTCCTGGTGTATTGGGTAAACTCTTCCTAACCCCAGCCTCAGGCAACTACTGACCTGCTTTCCAACAATCTGGTTGTGTCTATTCTAAAATTTTATGTGAATGGGGCTATATAGTATATAATTTATGGTATCTGGTTTGTCATTTTATTTTTGGTATTGTTGTATATACTCTATCTGTTTGGGTTTTTGTTTGTTTGTTTTTGCTTATTGCTGAGCATTCTATTGTATGAATATACCACAATTTGTTTATATATTAATTATTGATAGCTGAAGGCTATTTCCTACCTAAACCTATTTATTCAGAAGCTGCAGTTGGCATTCAGATATGTCTTCCTATGGGCATGTTTTAATTTCTATTGATTAAATAACAATAAGTGGGGATGCTGGGTTTCATGATATGTGTGTTAACCTTTATAAGTCACTACTTAGCTGTTTTACAAAGTAGATCTATAATTCTGAATTTCCACTAGAAATGTAAGAGCTTTTCAGTTGCTCAATCCCCAACAACACTTGGTAAAAAAAAAAAATACTTTTAAGGTGTCAGAATATTCAATTGCAGTTATAATACATTTCATTAGAGATGTTGAAAATGTCATGTGCTTATTTGCCATTTATGGATCTTTGGCAGTGTCTGTTTAAATCACTTGAATATTTGCTTTTTGGATAGTCTGCCTAATTACTGAGAGGAATCATTCCTCATACATTTAGGATGTAAATATTTCATGGGATGTGAGCTTTTGCAAATATTTTATTTAAGAATCTATCATACTCTTGTGCGTAATAAATATTTCTAAAAAATCGAGAGGATATGATTTTTTGAAGGACACTAAGTCTGAAAAAAAATCTCACTGCAAAGAAATCTCAAAACACTTGACAGTAAATATATATAAAGACATGGTTGCAATTACTTCAACATTATTTAATGAACCTAGTTATAAAACAATCCACTATTGCTAATTCAAATCTGTAGGAATGTTTTTAGTACTATTCACTGCCATGGAGGGTACAGCAGTGTCAAATCCAACATTTGCAAAATTCGCTTCGTATCCCTTTTGTAAATCTTGATACATTGGACAAAAAAGAGAAGCAAATATGAGCATTTAACAGCTCAGACCCTGGAGATAGACTCACTTTTGTTTACTCCTGACACCCCCATTAGTAGCTTTGTGACAATTTATTTAACTGATCAAAGTGTAAATTTCTTCATTTTCAAAATAAAGAAATAATACTTCTTACTTCATAGAGTCATTTTGAAAATAAGAGACAACACACGTAAAACACTCAGGGTAATAGTTGGCACACACCAAGTGCATAAAGCAGTTTAGCTCATTATTTAGATAATTATTATCAGGTTCCATGAAAACATGAAGCTTAAATGTCAGCATAAATTATTTGTAAACCTGAGCAGGCAAACAGCAAAATACAAAACCAGGCTTCATTTACATGGTTAATTTTACAAATAAGTCTAAGATTTTATTTTTTCATGACATTTAAATTATTCCAAACCTCTTCCCTGCCATACCTCAAATGACTATGGTGCTACTTAAGGTTTGAAGTCAGTGGCCCTAATAACTCATCTAGTCATCTCCCTTCTTCTTTTTTATATAGTGCATGTTCACAGTTTTGCTTTGTACTCCAAAAAGAAAGAAAAAAGACCAAAGCTAATGTCATTTTCTAACATTTCCCATGGTATTTATTTAGATTTTATTTAATTGAGTTGTAAAGGGAATCATTCCTTAGGGGTTATTATTGGCACATACACAGAGCTTAGAGCAAAGCAGTTGAGTGGGCTCTGAATGTCATGCAGAAACACAAAGAGCAGTGCTGCAGGCAGCTGGAAAACCAGACATCAGTGTCAAGGGCAGTCACTGTGGGAAGCTTCTAAGGAGCTAAGTTTACTTCGGTTATGCACTTTTGACCTGTGGACTGTGATTACAGATAAAGTTAGGAGACATTCCATAAAAAATATCTGGGCAAGTTATTTAATCTGAATTTTTAAAGGAATGAAATAATTTATGGAAAATAGTGAAACCTTTAACTAAAGATAAATTTATATATACATATGTAGCAAAAAAAAGTAAAAATCCTGCAGCTATTTAAAAGGCTCCATGCACAATTGTATATATGTACACATAAGTACATACCAATGTACATTGCATGTATGTTGTTACTTTATGTGCCTAATATTAGAATATTGGTAATATCCTAGAATGTGTGCCACACACTAGAATACTGGTAGCATCTCTAGCCAAGTGTGATGAGGAATTTGGAACCAGGCCAGTCATCTCCTATTTTTATCTTCTAGTTTCTGGCCACTCTGATCTGCTTCTATATCCCTCATTGATTTAACTTCCTCCTTTTAATGCCCAAACTGTTCCTCTGTTCAGAGTTAATACATTATTACTAGATTTCTTAAGCTCAATAACTAAAATACTCCCAAGTTAAATTGTGAACACACATAGACTTCATCAGCAGTCTGTCCGGTGCATAGCGATGTTTACTTCTCTTTTCAGAAAGAGAAAAATACTCTTTTGCTTGAGTATTTTTAAATGTGACCACTGCTGGGGATGTTTTGTAAATGCCCTCCAGAAAAATGTCTGGAGAAAATTTCCATGAATCCCTGTCTATAGCTGAAATGGCAGAACTTTTAGGGTTCTGTGGCTTTTGTCAAGCACAGAAAAACTGCCAAACTAATTTTCTCCTTGAAAGCTCTGTCTGACCAACCTAAGCATCTTTTTCATGATTGTGTCCTTGTTTATCTTTTTTCTTCCACCCACCCAATGTACTGCAACTATTTAAGGGCTTCATGACCAATTGCTCATGGCTTATTTAAACAGTGGTCTGTTTCATTCATACAAAATTGCCAGAGAGAGCTTGATTTTATTTTTTTCCAAATTGAAAATTTTTTTTGTGAGAATATTTAACATGAGATCCACCTTCGTAACAAATTTTTGAATGAACAATAACATATTGTTAACTATAACCATGATGTTGTACCATGGTCTCTAAAATTTCATCTTTCAGATCTAAAACTCTGCACCCATTGAACAACACCCCCCATTACATCCTTCCCCTAACCCCCTACAAAAACAGTTTTACTCTCTGTGTCTATGAGGTTGACCATTTTAGATATCTCACATGGAATCATGCAGCATTTATCCTCCTATGACTGCATTATTTAACTTAGCATAATGTCCTCCAAGTTTATAGTGTTTTTTTATTCTGTTTTATTTTCCGTCCTATAGAAGAAAAGGAAAGATCTGTAACTACATGTCTTATTTGTCTGCCAACAAATGACTTTGCTAAACATTTTTATTTGCCCATACTTTATGCAGGTCTCCTACTGGATACATCCTCGGGTTCAATGCTCACCTAATCTCCCTAAGTTATTTTCAAAAACTGAATTAATGCTTGGGACAAAGTGCTAAGATGGAAAAGGTTAAAACCAACAAAAGAAACCTGGATTTGATTGTATAAAGGGCAACCTGAAATAAATCACAAACCAAGGATGATTAGAATTTATTTTCTTCTCTTTAGCACTTTATTTTATTCAACATATAAGACATCAAATAATCAAATAAATGATATTCAGTTAAAATTGAAATTTTTACCAGTAAAACAGAGCATTTTACCCTTACATTTTAATCTATAATAAATTTTGGAAATAAATAGTTGAAAATCCTGATCAAGGAAAACCTCAACTAAGACAACTTCTCAATTTGGTGTTTACCCTGTTGGTTGAGCCCCCACTGTGAAGTCTACAGAGAATAACAGGACCATTGATTTAATCCTTTTCTGGCAGGCCTTTCACTGAAATTTAATTATGTTGCTTTTTGTCTGCAACCTTTCCCCAAGGTTTCTGTGATATTAGAATACCTCCTTTAAGTGTTATGAAAAGCGCATTAAAGGGTTTTTCCTCTGATTATTTCATAACATAACATAGCAGTTCCTTCTGCCAGCAAGCCCACACAACTGTTTTCAATAAATGAAAGTTTTCTTTATTACATTTTATAAAGTGTAGATTAAACATTAATTAGTCATAGCTGAGTTTCAACAATTTCAACTTCTTACAGCTAGTTCTCAAGCAACACAAATAAGGTCCTATAACGTGTGAACAATGGCATAGCTTAAGGCTTCAGAAAGGGCAAGGATACTTTGTTAAGTCAATCTTAAACTATTTTGCAATGATTTCATGCTGAGCAATTATTTATATATTCTTTAAATGATGGGGGTTTCAAAGGCATAAAGGAGTGTGTATTTTTATAGCTAGAAATATTTTATTAAATGAGCATGGCTTTCTGGATTTCTTTCCTTCCTCTTCTCCAAACTCAAAATTGAAAGAGGTCAACCAAAATGCGCACTAACCACAGTAGCGTCCACATCTTATGGTCACCAGTGTCAATTCTTGTCATTTCTGTTTACTATTGTGGGCTTGTCACAGGCTCAATATCTCCAAAAATAATTGAAAATGAAAACAAACTTTTTTATGTGTCCTTTTTCTCCCCAGTAATGTGTCAGCCTGGGAAAATGCTCTTTTTGAAAAGAAAACAGAGCTGACATATAATTGTTGCCTTTACCCCAGCTGTTACTGACATTACATGCTGAACCTTCCTTGGAGACGGAAAACCAATTTTGATGTGACACTCTGAAAAGTCACCACTGGTACTTTACAAATAGTTCAAGGTCACAGAAATTTTGCCCGAGATACTTTCAGGTAAACCTCTGGAGGGCTTTATTTTTCCCCTTGGGGTAAGCTGTGTCTGTATTGATTTTGCAAATTATAGACTTAAAGTCTAACAAAGGAAAAGCTATCAGGAGAAAAAAAAAATAAGTACAAAATCAGTGCTTTTGCACTGAAGTTTTAAAAAAGCAATGCAAGTATTGTGGAAAAAAAGAAACCCATTTAATTTGAAATCCATACATGGGATACACAAATATTCTTATTTGTCTAAAGAGATATCTTATTAATGGAGCATTTGATAAAGGATTTAACTTATATTACTTAAGTTAATTCAAGTTTTTTTTTTAATTAAATAAAGGTTTTGCCATTTAGAGCATCCTATCCATCATGTAGATATTTGAATGTTAGTGTTATTGTAACATAATGACTTAATCAGCAATGTATTGTCCAACAATAATTTAATCAAATCAATATTTTAAATTATCATCAGCTCTATAAGTAGTATTGTATAAGTTTCACTTCTGTTAGTGATTTCCAAAATAAACTAAAATGCTCACATTTATTTTTTTAGTTACTAAAACTTTAAGTCAGCCAACACTCTAAGGAAATTCAACTTATTACCATAATGAAGGATCAAAACCTCAGTGGTCACATTTTGTTTCTAACCTTGCTGACCATCTAAGCTATACTTGTATATAACAAAATGGCTAATATGAACTCAAAATTGAACTGAACTAGCCTCATGTTCATGCTTTATCTCTGTTAATGCTGTCTCTTCATTCTCTCATTTTAATACACTAGGAAATTTATACTTACCCACATGGGTTGAGTTGATAAAGATCAATTTCTTAAAAAAAATAACCATTTGGGAAATAAGGGACTCTTATCTATGTTCTCTTTTATAGTCATCATTTAATAATATTGTCATTGTTTGAGACTTTAGGGCATGAAGCCACATGTCTAATTTGTAGAGTTTATGATTCTCATTCATATTAGTTCTATTTCAGAGAGAAAAAGCCATTTTTTATGTTGTCATTTTTCTTTGTCTTAAATTAAAATAGGTAGATATGTAGATAACTAGGTAGATGGTAGATAGATGATATATAGACAGACAGACAGACAGACAGATGAGCTCCTCCACACCTAATCTAAGAAATAAGCTTTATAACAAACATATGTTATGACTGAATCTATAAAGTAATGACAAATATCATTCAATTTAACAAACATTTAATGCAAAATATAGCAAATTATAGTATTTATATTGCAATAATAAATGATTACATGTTCCTTAACTTACACACATTTAATATGTTTATAGTTATAATCATTTATCATTTTGTATCTTCAATCTTAGAAAGTTATGTAACTATAATTAATACAAATGAAGAAACTGACCACAATAAAGAGAAGATGATTTGCCCAAGTTTTTATGGAAATGGGTACTAAATAAAAGATTCGGAATTTGAACCGCAGTCTATTAGACCTATAAATGCATATTTGGCACATTAAACCAAATGAATGCATGAAATAACTTGACAATTATACAAATCACTTTATTAATGAGCAAGATGAACTCATTTTCATTTGAGATATAAACAGTTTTATAAAAATTGAAAACTGTATCATTTGCTTCAGAGAAACATTTAGGAGAGAATGCTAGCTTTATTACAAACTTTGAGGTCAAGGTAAGGAATATGAGACATAAGAACATTGAGGCAAAACAAAATCCAAGTGAACAGAACAATGAAAAAAATGTGATTCTGCTCACGACTTTTTATTTATTTATTTATTTACTTACGTACTTACTTACTTACTTACTATGGAACACTTCATGAGTTTATGTGTCATCCTTGTGCAGGGACCATGGTAATCTTCTCTGGGTCATTTCAGTTTTAGTGTATGTGCAAGCATCATTCATTACATTTGACCAATAACTTACCATCTCATTACTTTATTGTACAGTGTAGAATGTCATCACAGGTTAATATACACATATGTGTGTGTGTGAATGAATTAGGTTGGCATTATTGTAATGCATTTTTCATTAAGTTATTTTTCTTCCAATGAAGGGGTCCCTAAGATTATCATGTAAGATAAGAAAAAGGTGAATCATAAATTAATCTTACAATTTGAGAGTAAAGAGTCTTGAGGAAGGAAAATTAAGAAGGTGATTGTAATACTTCAGGCAATATATGTAATGGGTCTGAAACAAAAACGTTTGTTTGCGGGAGGTAAAAGAAATCGATAGGTTTAGGATGAAGACACTTAACAGGTATGATTTTGAACATTAGGGAGACTGATGGTGATAATAATGAAACTGGGGATTTGAATGTGGGAATAGTTTTTCCATTTAGGAAATTCAGTTATTCTTCTACATCTCTCATGATATTCAGAATATTGCTTGTCCTTCAAATTCATTTCAAAATATCATTAATTCAATTACATAATTAGTATAGAGTTTTTCATGTAAAACATGAGAAATGAAGTAATAAAGTGGAAAAACAGGAAGTCTTGTCAGTTAAAAACTTCAGTCTCAAATCTACATAAAAAATTTGGAGAAATTTACCATAAAAAAGGCATAATTACTTTATGTAGAAAAGGAGATGAAGTAACAATAGAAGGTCTGTCCAGAAAAAGTCCAATGATTATTAATGTAATGAGAACTGTTTGTGTGACACTGATATAACCTAACATCCAAGGAGAGTGGACTGGAATGTGCATGTGTGAACAGTGATGACTTCACTGTGCTAGTCAGTGGGTGAGCATATGTACTGTGGAATCATTGCATTCAAAATGATTGAACAAGTAGAGCAACCAATCTGCATCAAATTTTGTGTTAATCTTGATCCATGGAAACTTTTCAGATGATTCAGAAGGCCACAGCTATGGGTAACTGGTGATTGACAGCTTCATCATGACAATGTACCCGCTAGTGCATTATGTTTTATGCAGAGATTTTTGGAAACATATCAAATCAGACAAATGACTCAGCCCCCCAACAACCCAGATTTGGCATCCTATGACTTTTGGCTTTTACCAAAACTAAAATCACAATAGAAAGGGAAAAGACTTCAGACCATCAGTGGGGTTAGGAAAATATGACAGGGTAGCTGATGGCAACTGGGAAAACTGTGTGAGGTCCCATGGTACCTACTTTGAAGGGGGCTGAGGCATCATTGTCTGTGTATAATGTTTTTTGTATCTTGTATCTTCTTCAATAAATGTCTATTTTTCATAGTACATGGATGGGTACTTTCTGGACTAGTTTTGATTTTTGTCTATTTTGATAGTTTAAAGGAGATAAACATAAGGAATATAACATGATGCCTGGCAGAAAAAGTTTTTCACAAATATTGATTTCTTTCTTCCTTTTTTGTACTATGAAGGTCACATTTTTATTTATATTAGGGTTTCCACAAATTTCCTATAAAAGCTCAGTGTCCCTAAGGGTTAGCTTAGATTGTTATAATAAAATACCATATGCCAGGGGCTTGTAATCTACAGAAATTTATTTCTTACAGTTCTAGAGGCTGGAAGTTTGAGATTAGGGTACCAGTATGATTGGGCTCCCATGAGGAACCTCTTCTGGGTTTCAGATTGCTGTTTTCTCATTGTATCCACATACAGTAAAAAGACAGAAGAACAGTTCTCTGGGGTGCCTTTTAGAAGGGCAGTAATCCCATTCATGAGGATTCTACCTTAAGGACCTAATCACTTCCTAAAGATCCCACCTCCTAATGCCATCGGGTTGGATGTTAAAATTTCAATATGTGAATTTTGATGGATACATTCAGTCCATCGCAGTCAGAGGGTAAATATTTAAACTAGTTGGCAAATACAATCTCTGTTGCAACTACTCAACTCTTCTGTTGCAGCACAAAACCATCCATACATACTAAATAAATATGTCTATATTCCAATAAACCTTTATCTTAAACAGAAAGCATGTTGATTTGGCCTATAGATAGAATTATGACAAGTCTTAACCTATATTTAAACCTTGTGGACAAGTGGAGCTATGTGTAATTCATTCATAGATAATGAAAAGATGATGTATGTGTGTAGTAATTGCATCTTATAGTTTAGGAAAAGTACTTTATCATTAAGTTTATGCTCTATATTAAATATTAATAATTAAATTGATGTCATAAACAAACTCCAGATGAAAATACTGAAAATAATTAAATATTTAACATGTACTGTGGCTCCTCAGAGTAGAGCCATTGAGTTGACCTGGGAGAGTTGAGATGATTCTCTAAAAAGTTGAAAACTGACTTATCTTTTAAAGAGGGAGGAAGAAGAGGAAAAGAACAAAATGTCAGACATAAATACAGTATGTGAAAAATCAGGAAGACATTCAATGCTACAGTATGTTGAGAGGACAATGGGACTTTTAAGATGGATGCACAAAGGGTGTATGGGCTTGATAGTGGTAAGGTTGCAAATGTACGTCAAAGATAGGTTATGAGTAAGTTTTTGGACAACAGTGTTTTTTTTTTTAATTTATTCCTGAGATTCAATAAGGAGGAAGCAGAAATTGCAATGATCATCTGCTTTCTCACCAAATATTGCAGATTTTCCCTCTGGGAAGAGGATACTATTGCAAGTTCCTAGCACCTTGAACTTAGGTGTGGCCACATGTCTTCCTTTGACCTAAGAATAAAAGCAGAAATGGCATGTGTGACTCCCAGGTAGGACTTTTAAGAGCCATGGTATAAACTCCATGATCTCTTTCTACTTCCAGGGAAATCATGGAATCACAGAAGGGAGTGGGGATGATATAAAGCAGGACACCTCACCCAACCTGTTACAGTCTAATGGGAGAGAGAAATGAACATTTATTTTTTCAGGCCACTGGGATATTTTAAGCCTGAGTTGTTCTCTTTTCCTCTCATAACCTCCCCTCTTCTGACCAACATAAATGTCTTTAAACAATGAAGTAAAATAACTGTCCAAGTAATCACTCAAGACCTCTATAACTTATGATTGAGAATATATGTATTAAATTTTGCATGATATAGTTCGTTAACATTTAAAAATTATTGTATAATAAAAAATGAAAAGAAAAGAAAATACCATACTATTGACAACCCAACGTTCCTGTTCCTAGGTAACTCATCAAATAGGTTGTATTTACCCTAAGTGTGTTGATGAAGAATGCTGTTGCTATAACTACAAACTTAAATAAAGAATGTATTAGGAAGTTATTTAATGTTTACTGAACTAAGTTTGAAAAATATAATTTATCCACGTGTTTTTTTCTTTGTTCAGTTTAGAAAAATCCTTACACTTCAGAGTGATATAACAAAACTAAAACAGTTATTTTTGCAAGTATATATGATTTTATAATAAAAGAGATGTATTTTTGTTGTGATCAACATGTTTGGTACAAACATAGTCAATCTCTTCTTTGCTGGGCCAGGGAAATCTTCAAGGGAGGTCAGTACCTGGCTATGTGTGTAATAGCTTAAAGTGAGATGCTAAGCAATGGTGGATATATAAAAACGGCTGTTTTAATTTATTCTCTTATATTATAAAATGTAATAGTGCACCAGATATTTTGTATACTATAAATGTAACTCCCTAGTGTTTATGTTTTTAAAGTTTCAGTGACTGAAGAGAAAATTTCCAGATCAACAAATTAAGTTATATTTATGCTGATTGGCATGGGCAGATGCAATTCCATTCTTTCTTTTTACCAATTGTAGTAGAGGTCACATCTCAGAGGAAAATGGAAATCTCTGTGCTTCAAACTGACACATTCCATTTGGTTCCCTAAAATGATTTACCTAAGCAGTTATGAGTATGACACAGTTAATTTAGCAAGCACAATGGTTTATTCAACTTTAGCCTATTATGTAAACATCCCCACCTGTTTTCTAAAGTAAACATGTAAGATGTAGGTATAATTTAAAATTTAGACAATGTTTGACTTTATGAAATGGCAAAATCAATAAAATAAATGTATATATGCATAAAATACATATATTAAAGATAAAATGAGTAAAGAGTAGGAAAAGGGTGTCTGTGTTTTTCAGAATATATTTGTTTTATATTATGCAGAAATAGACCTTGATAGTCAAAGGCAAGTTGGATATTATTTTTAGCTTAAGGAAGACAATGTCTTAATAAAATATGAAAACAAAATTGAAACAACCTAACATGACCTACTCAACGCTACATAAACTCATTACTTTCTGATTTAATTTCATCTTATTCTCTGTTCATTTGTTTTTATTAAATTGCATTAGCTTTCTTTCTGTGTCTTTTAGAAACTAACTCGTAAACCCACCTGTGGGCATTTGCACTTGTTATTGTCTAGAATATTCTCAT
>PVJD01001510.1:0-260969 GCA_004026545.1 Mormoops blainvillei
CAGTCAGGGCGCATGCCTGGGTTGCAGGCCAGGTTCCCAGTCGGGGGCACACAAGAGGAACAACACACTGACGTTTCTCTTCCTCTCTTTCTCCCTCCCTTCACCTCTGTCTAAACATAAATAAATAAAGTCTTTTTTTAAAAAAAGCATACTATTCAATGTTGGTAAAGGTGTAAGGAAATAAATCTTAAACTGAATTTGTAGGAATATAACCTTTCCAAACAGTAAATTCATATGTAACAAAAGATGTAAAAATATGGTTGCTTTTAGTTTTATTTTTTTCTATGAATCTCATTATAGTATATTTAATGGAATAGAAATGATAAAGTTAAAGAAATGAAACTCTGGAATTTGAAAAAAGAAACTAGAAATACATACATTTTTGTAGTAACATCTGACGCAGGACTGTTCATAAAAAAATTAGTGAAATACTCATCCACTTGGGCTTTTGTTACCTCCCAGCTAATTGTTGTAAAGCTCTATGCTTAACGCTAGCCTTCATGACTTCAAGACCACCCAGAATTTTCTTCAGGTGGAAATGCAGCTGTTCACCTTCTTAGTGGTGTGAGCTTCTAGGAGCACAAACACCTGGGTACTAACCTGGGTTGTTTTTTCTTGTTTTCTCTCATTTTCTGAAATGGTGGTAGGTCAATGGTCATTTTAGTCAAAGTATTTAATGGTTAGAAACCTGTGTTCCCCAATAGCCCCTTTCTCCCTTTTAACAGCCCTGTTCTCAGGAGTACCGTTCAAATGCTTAGGTGGGGTTCAAAGGGCCATACTAAATAATTTTGGTTTGTATGAATTTTGGTGGCCCTGGAATACAGCTCCCAAGCTGGTATATTATGTAAAAAAGAAGTGTCCTCCAAGGACCACAAAACCAGCCCAGGGGCTTGGAATGAGATTATTCTGACATGATGGGGATCGCCGCTGATCCCATAAAGCTGGGATACTCTTAAACCAGCGAGAGCCAGGAATCGTTTCACAAGGCAGCGTTATTATATTTTCTTCTGGAAACTGAGTGTTTAATATCAGCCCATAATATCTTATATTTGGCACTTTACAAGGTTTGAAATGTTTTTATTATTTCATCTGGGTGTGAGAGTAATCCTTTCCCCATTTAAGATATCGAGAAACTCAAAGTCAGGGACAGCATTCCCTACGTAGTAATGAGACTTCACTTCATATAATTTCCTTAGCCTCGGTGACCATAATCCCCAAATGTGGTACAATACATGGCAGAAAGGCCTCAAAGCGTGAGTGGGTATGAGGGTGTTGCATCACTTTACTGCTGCCCTTTAAAGGCCGCGGGGAATACACCGGCGAGGCTATCTTTGCACTAGCTGCTTCTTACATATGGCCCAGAGCACGCTTCCGGCACCAGTGTCTTTGGAAGAGGTGTGAAAAAACTTCTCTCTGAGTCCAGGAGAGTGGGCTGTTCAAATCCTCCTGGAGACAAAAGAAAGAATTGGTTCCAGTGTCTTTTTCAATCCTAACAGCTTTCAGATGACACATTGGGAGTCATTTATACAGACTTGAATATACCCAGAAGCGTTCCTCGCCAAGCCTTCCCACAGCCTACATGAGCCAATGCAGATCACTTTATTTAAAAGGTTATCTGTTATGTAAAACCCACACAAAGAGCTGTCTTAGATTTTCCTCTACCCATACTTGGATTTCTATTTTCCATATTTAACTATAGAAACTGGTTTACTGTCAACCCCATAAAGCAATGCTCATTTTATAACCTACCTTCCAACATTACCAGCCACTGGGAGCTCTGCTCAGTTCATCAATAAAACCTACTGCTCAGTACTTACCGCCCCTGCCAACTGACAAGCAAACTATAAATTCAAAAGGTGACACTGCTTAGAAATCTATTTTTTTAACCGACTAGTAAATCAGATTAATATACTGTGCAGCTTATGCCCCAAATGTTGCTTATTTTCTGATAGGAAGCTCTTGAAGTCATCTTTGAATCTTGGAATCTTCTGACTTGCAGGGTCAACTGTATTTAACCTCCTGCTACAGGTGGATGATTCAGCAAAATGCGTTCTCCTAGTAGTTCATCTCAGTAGCTAGGAAGTCTGCCTTATCCATTTTTAAAGGTAAAGGATCCACTCTATGTTCTAGCACCAAAAGACACCATAGACCTCCGCAGTGACACGTTAGAGTGGGGAGATTATCACTGGCCAAGTCTAGACCAAACGTCCTAGCCCCATGAAAATCCTTAGAGGACACATTTAGCCTCCTATCCACAAGTTGGAAAACCAGGTTTTATTCCTAATTATATAGTACTACACCTACTACTTTAATTTAGCACAATGCCTTTTATTCTGTTGCGGTAGCAAATGCCTTACTATTTACTTTTGTTCAAATTTACCAGTAGCCATTAGGTAGTTTAAAATCAGACTTACAGGGGTATTTTAGCGTTGATAGGTAACTCCCGGTCATGCCACAATCCTGACCCACTGCATGGACAAATTCCAGCGAAACAGCAACAAGGGGAAACACGGAAACATGGGCAAATATTTGCTGATGGGCATTTTATCTTTAGTTACTTTTATTTTCTCTACCTTATCACTTTTATTCTTCCTTGATTAAGTTTATATCATTTTTAACATAAAATCTTTGGTTCAAATAATTACTGGTATATAATTTCAGGCTCAGCAGCTGGCTGACCTGCAGCCTCACACATCACATGTGCAGATATGGTTGACATGTAGTTTTTCCATCTTGAGAACATGTATCAAAATGAGTTCCTTATAAATATAAATATTTAAAAACAGTTAAAGAGAAATCTATACATATATTCATAATATTCATTTATAAGAGTATAAATTTATATTCTGAGCATAATTTAAATTTTGCAAGGAGTATAAACCAAATGTTATTTATAAATCAAAAGAGTACAAGTTCATATATGAGTATGTGTGCATATTTTTTCCTAGATGTTTTAAATGTACACTTGATAAAATATGTATATATTTTCAATTTCTAGATTTCATGTTTGAGTCTGCTACTAAGTGCAATAAGCAATTTTTTCAAATCAGTTTTTTATTATTTATTTGCTAGAAATGAAAACAACATGAAATTATACTTTAATAGTGGATTGCCAATGCAATTATAAGTTATTTTCCCCAACCATCTCTATTTTTGGTAGATGATTAGTGCCCCGTGGGATCCAGAGACTTCTCTGATCGAGAGCTGTTTGTTTTCTGCATGCTGCAATTATATATTACACACACACCAATGATGAGTAGCCTCATGTGTTGGGATAAATATGTTATTATAAGTTCAAATGCTTAGATACTTTTTCGATGTTTATTTGAGCTGAGCAAAACATAGTGCTTTGAGTTCACAGGGGGCTTACATAAACCTTTTGGGGGAGAATTTCAGCTCACAGGGGTTTGTAAGCAGATGGCATATGCAAGCAATCACACTTTTCCTTGGTGGGAGGAATGGCATTCTCAGGGTAACAAAATAAGAGAGGGAGGTGCCATGACAAGTCTGTTCTCAGAGTCTCCACCTGGGCTTTCCCCACAAGGCAAAGACACTGAGCATAAATTTGAAGGATAACATGGCATCAGAACAGAGTGAAGTGCTTCTCTCAACACCTCCGACTGGCCCGCCTCCCTTCTCCCCCTGGGAGCCTTGGAAGGAAACTGAACCATCCCATTTTTTAGAACCAAGGTGAAATTTAGCAGGAAATTTATGAGATTATGCTCAGGAATTTTAGAACCTGCGGGTCTCGTTACTTGCCCTCACAGTGTGGCACCTTTGGAGCTACAAGCCAGAAACAATTTCAAAATGGGAATCCAAGGGCCACTTTTATAATCGTTGGACTGGCACTCAATTGCCCAATGTAAAGAACTCTGGCAAATGTGGGTTGCAATACATGTAAGAAGAGCCCTCTATCTTCCAACTAGCCCCATTCATTCTCCATCTAAATCTGGAAAGGATCATTCTGCCCAGAGTTATAAGAACTTGAAGCAGTGACCAGTAAACTAAGGTGAAAAGATAACCTGGGATAACCTGGCCCCAAGGAAAGCCCACAACCAGTTTAATGGATGCAAATAGTTGGCATGAGGGGGGAATAGAACAGAGGGAAGATAAAGGAAAAAGAGAAGCGAGAAGGGAAGGGAATGGCTAGAATGGGAAAGGTGTACGTTTCTCAGCCCTCAGTGACCCCAGTCACTGCAAATGAACCTCAACCAAAATGAAGAAAGTAATGGACACAGAACTGACCAGAGAATATATATTTTCCTCTCCTCCCCACCAAACCATTGCATTTCAAAATAACCAGGGATGTCTAACCAGACATCTGGTCATCCCCTCCAAAAAATATTACAAATACAACAGATGTTTTTGAAACAGAACCTGGCCCTCAGATATGCTCCAGGACAGGTCTATGACTTGGTCACTGAAACCATACAAACACACCAAAGCTGACTCCTGTCATTTTGGTTTATCTGAAAATAAACTTGTTTTAAAAGGTAGGCCAGGACAGAGGGATGATTGGCAAGACTTCGCACTCTTACCTGATATGTCATTCAAAATAAATGAATATTTCAAAGGCATTCTTTTTTATCTAAGAACATGGGTCTACACAGCTTTATACCGAAGCCTTATTGCTGCAAAGAAAAACAAAGGGCACTGCTGTCTTCAAAGAATTTTTGTCCAAGGTCATGGCCATGTTGCTCATTCGGTTAGAGCATAGCCCCGAAATGCCAAGGTTGCAGGTTCCATCCCTGGTCAGGGCACGTACAAGAATCAACCAATGAACGCATAAAAAAGCAGAGCAACAAATAGATGGCACTCTCTCTCCCTCTCTCTCTCAAATCAATAAAAATTTTTAAATGAATTTTGTCCAAGCTCACTTCATACACACTGAAACATTCCAGAAATATAATACCAAAATAGAAAAATCATTTGCATTTCTTTATGTCATACCATATTTCTAGTGGCTATTACTCCAAAACTGTGAACTTAAACTTATTCTAGTTTTTCATATCCAATTCCTCCAAAGGAAGCCACAAGTGTAATAAATGGCAATGCTATTCATAGTTGAAATCCAATGATTTCACTGGTATCCAGTTTACCCAATGATAATAAGTAATGTTAGTAAGCATTTGCAAGATGCTCTATAAGTAAGAAAATACCATGCTGTGGGAGTGGGGGTTGGGCAAGGCAGGGGAATGTTGGGACAACTGTAATAGAACAGTTAAAAAAAAAGGGGAAATTACCATCCTGAATTCTGATAATATGGGAAAGATTCTCATTACACCCGTGGACTATTCCCTGGAAGCTATTAAAAAAACCAAAGATAATATCATTCTGGACATTTATGTCTACTACTTACAATTTATATCTAATTATCCTGGTGCTCAATAGTGAGCATGCATACTTTTAAATGTATACTTGGAACCTATATGATCCTATTAACCAATGTTACCCAATAAATTAAATAAAAATACATATTAAATATATATACAGAGAGAGAGAGAGAGAGAGGTTGTATTTGAGTACAACACAAAACATCATCGAAGAAGGTGAAGGGTCATCAAGGAAGATGTATAAAGGACGCATGGACAAAAAACTGGATTTTCCACAATAAATTTGTGTGAGTTATTGGGCTTAGAGCAAAGTATGTTTTCCATATTTATTGTTTTCATGTAGAATATTTATAATAGAAAAAGGGCTTTAGAGAAAAACTAATAAAATCCAATGGAGTTTAGCTAATAAAAACAACAATAATAATTAAAAAACAGAATTTAGTTAATACTATTATACCAAAGTTGGTTCATTAGTTGTGACAAACACTATACTGATGCAAAATATTAAGAACAGAAGAAAATTGATTTGGAGTAGATGGGAACTCTGTACTAAATTTTTGATTGTTTTGTAAATCTAAAACTATTCCAAAATAAAATGTTTATTTAAAACCAAAAAGAAAAAAAGTAAAAAGCACTTGATACTATATGCAAATTTCAAACTTTGGCCTATGCGTTTAGATCAGTTCTTAGCTCATATAGTAAATCCTCAATAAATGAAAGACATTACTATTATGAATAAATGTGTAATTTACTAACATTTAAGAGTTTCAGGGAGAGCTTTACATGATAAAGAAAATTTAGAAATAATGATTTAGTTACTGGTAATTGGCTTGGAGAAAGACAGTGGAGACTGTAGATTCTGGGAGATCATTTAGAAAACTTTTCACGTCTCTGTCCCTGGGCTTCCGTTGTACATCTGTAAAATGTTGCAACTTCGTCTGCCTGCCTCAGAGGGTCTTTGTGAGAAGTAAATCAGTTATTAAATGTAAATAAGTAGTAAGTTACTAAATGTTTAGAACAGTGTTTGAGATATAGATTACAGTAAATATTATTTATTATCATCATCATTTTTATTACCATTACCATTGCCATTGTTACTGTACTGAGTCTTACAAGAGAAAAGACTAAGAATGGTCCTGACAAAATGGGGGAGAGGGGAGAGATGAGGAAAAACGGCAATTTTGGAGGGGAAAGTGATCAGGCAAGAGGGAAATATCTGGTAGAAAGATCATGTTTGGCAACATGAGATTAGAATACTTTTAGTAGGAGTGATTATTTAAATATGAGAATACTTGAGATCTCTGAGACTGTAGAGAAAGAAGAGAGCAGACTTTAGCCTTAAAAAAAATAATAATCTCAGCAAAAGGGTAGGAGGAGTCAAAGAAACTCATGAAGAAAAAAATTAAAAAGGAGAGATAAAATAAGGATCAGGTAAGAGACTAAGAATTTATAAAAGTGGTATGGGCCCAGCCATTGAAGATTTCAGGAGAGTTCAAGCAAAATAATATCTGAGAAAAACAAAAAGATTCGGTCACATCCTGAAACAAATAGTTCAAAAAAGAGTAAAAAAAGGAGAAGCCAAAGAAGAATGCTACCCTCCATTCCTGCTGGTGTTCACCTGCATGCTCTTCATTTTGTGCACAGTAGTCGTTGTCTGTGCTATTTTTGTTTGTCTCCCACTCCATGAATATAAGCTGCCCCTGGGCAGGCGTTTTTGTCTAATCTGTTCATTGATGTAGGTCAGTGCCTGGTACACAGCAGGCATTCAAAAATATATAATGAATTAAGGAATAAAATAATTCTTGAACCAGGTCAAATATTTTTTAATTAGTCTACATTATTGTATAATGCAATTTTTTTTTAAGTTTTAAACCTCACCCAAGGATATGCTTATTGTTCTTTGAGAGAGAGGAAGGGTGAGAGAGGCAGACAGAGAAACATTGATGGGAGAGAGGGCAACATCTGTTGGTTGCTTCCTGTATGAACCCTAGCTGGGGATTGAACCCACAATCTAGGTATGTGTTCTGACTGGCGATCCAAGCATAAAATGCAATTGTTACCTCTAAGAAAGTGGTTATTGTCAAAAATTACAATACTAATTTTAGCTTCCTATAAAGGGGAACAGTTATCATTTGCAGTGCTCCCAAGACTGTAATTGCCATACACAGTCTGTTCACCTTGCCGCTCATTGTAGATAAGCTGTCATGACACTTTGGAAGTAAAATGTTTTATTTGGAACAATATTTGAACTTTGGCGTGGTGGGAATAAAGCATGCCAAAGCCAAATCTTGTTTGAGGGTTGGGTTATCAATATTCTTTATAATTTTAATGAAACAAAGTCAAATATTTCATAGTAGAGTAAAAATAAGATTTAAATTTTCAAACCACTAAAGAGATTTTTCAAGGAACAAAGTCAACATGGTCACGTCATAGAACTGAAAAACTAAATAAATGTAAATAGGAAGAAAAGACGCAAAAAAGAGTAGGTTTGAAATACTAGATATCAGAATTCATAATAAACATAAATGAACTAAAAAGCCCCTTCTAAAAAACCAAATATTCAGTTTGAATAAACAAGGAAAAAATCTATAAATGCTGGTTTTTAGGGACCTACTTAAAATAAAATAACACAGAAGGATTTAAAGTAAAAAAGTAAGAATATATCAGAAATAAAAATAAAGTGAGCATAAACATAATATGTCAGTAAGTATCCTGGTAGTAAATGTTTAACACATTTGGCTTAGATAATTTTAAGAGAGCTTAATAAAAGGAATTATCTACAAAAGATGGACAGAGTTTAGGAAAACTAGCACCACTTATAGCAGGAAATTTACCAGCCCTTGGTCTGAGTGAGTAAAAGGAGGCTGCTCTTAGTGGAACCCAGAGGCTATCAGGAGAGATAAGGAGGGATGAGGAGAGGGCCATCTGACAGGTGTGAACTTTTGTCAAAATCTATAGTCACATGGCAACTCCACAAGGAAGATGCCTGTAGAATAAATATCCCAATTTCATTCTCTTCCCTCCCTGGGGTGTCCTGTCAGTGCTCCCCATTAGCCTAACCCAACTAGAAGTCAGGAGACAAGAACACCTCTTTTTTTAATTTTATGTTTCAGTAAGAGTTTACATTCAGAACAAGGGCATCTCATGATGTGTACGGTCAATACGAGTCAGAATCTAGAGGCCGAGCAGAACAGGAGGGTGCAGAGTGGATCTGGGAGGAAAACGTAAGATTTCCAGTGCAAATAGTCATAAAATATAAGTAGAATTCAACTCAAAATAACTAAGTGAAGAAGTGGGGGTAGGTATTTTGAAAGGTCAATATTTCAGAGATACATAGCCAGGAGCTGTTATGTACCAGTAGATAAATCACTAAAACATATAAAGTAAAAAACACCAAGAATATAAGAACAATTTAATGAAACTTTGATTGTGGAGTGATATCGCTTAAATTTGGTATGACCAGAACTAAATGACTGATGAACAAATGTGCTTAGTAAACATGGACAGAGAGCTTTGTACCTAACTGGCAAACATATTTATCCCTAACAACTCAGAAAAAAAGTAATCTTCCACTCATAAAATAAACCTCAATAATTTCCAAAACAGAACATTTACAGAATACATTCTCTTATTGCAACTCAATAATAACTTGAGTTTACTAAGCACTAATCTTGCATCCTTATTTCATTCAGATACTACTATAAGGGAAATATTATATTCATTTCAGAAATAAAGAAATCCTAAATTAAAGGAAAAACACACTGAACTTTAAAATGCTGTGGAAATAGTAAATAAAATAAAATATCAGCTATATATATTCTTAAAGCAAAATGAATTGATAAAGATAATGAGATAAAAAAGAAGATTGCACCAGAAGATAACATCATCACTATATACACAGCTAATATATGCAGATATGGATATTTTTGGATGTGTGTGTGTGTGTGTGTGTGTCCAGAAAAAATAAAGCAGACCAGAAGGGAGAATCAAATAAAAAAGAAAGAATTTCACTAAAGACTTGATTACTAAAATTGAAAGAGCCCACTTGGTCAGGCAAAATGAAAGGAGAAACATGACTAAACACATCTTGTGAAAATTTTCCTCCTATTTGAAAGGTTGTTAACCTTGTTAACCACAAGTCTGAAGCTGTAGTCATAAAGATGTCTAACATTTAAAAAGATGGGAAAGATCTCTACTGAAAAGGGAGACTTAAAAGTCCCCATCTAACCATCCTCTGGGTACCTTCTCTTTGGGGCGAAACCACCTATGCACCGAGATCGTGGCTTTTTTGAGTCCCCCGTCAATCACTTTTAAACACCACTGACAAAGGCTATAGTCAGAATCTCTTGAGGCCTATTACAATCCCCTCTGTATATTTATTAGATATTTTCCAAAATGCGTTGATACTGCAATTAATGGCTTGGATTTTTTTCTAATTTTATGTTTGGAAACAAATTACGGAACAATGATCCTGTTCATGTTGGAGAAAAAAAGAACATGCATTTGTGTGCTTGCAAGTGTGTAAATAAACACAATGAAACCGAAGGACACAAACACACACTTTAGACGGGTTACCTGAATGATATTTGAAACTTTGTGAAGATCCAGCTATTGAGCTGAAGAATATTCCCAGCCTCATGTAGGACAATAGGCACCAGTCCCCCGGCTAAGCAATAAACCAACTCCATTATGTTTAAGTGAAAAAAACTCCAAATGTACAAACACCTGTATTCAAGCCTGGCTAACGTTGCCTAAGGCTGTTTTACTGCTTAGATCAATTAAGTGGAAAATATTTAAGATTACTACATTCTCCAGCCATGTTTTTTTTGAAGTTTGATTAGTAACTTCAATAATAAATAAATCTCTTTAAATTTCAAAAATTTTGTGCAAGATGTTTACTATGTCCATACTTTTGTGGTTCAATCAGCACCAGCCATTTTTCTGACCCCCAGCCGTCCCTTAGCCCACCAAGCTGAGAGCATGTTACTTCTGAGTCCTTGCAGTTCACCTAGCTACCTAGAAAGTGATACCTGTACACATCCATCTTATTCACCTGGAGTGCATTCATAAAAACTATTTACCTGCCACATGACCAATTTTTACAATTTTGTATTTGAGTTTCGCTGTTACGCATTTGTTATCAAATGTCTCACTCACTGTTCTATTAAGTTTCTTGAAGATAGACAAGGATTAAATTTTATCCACTGCTCTGTCCTTCATATCTAACATCTACTTACCAATGTCTTGCATAGAAAAATAGCAAATAAGTATTTTATGTGTGAATGGATTGATGTGTATGTGGATGGGTGGGAGGAAGGATGGATAGATGGTTGCTTATCTATGTTTACCTTCAACTTCCAGTTTTGCTTCATCAGGAAGGATTTTGTGTGTAGGATCTCTAGAAAGGTAAGACATAATCCTTGCTAACTGTTAAGCATTGTCCTTGACTTACTGTGCCGGTATAAGAGAAAATATTTTTAAATCTCCCCACAGCCCCAAAA
This sequence comes from Mormoops blainvillei, assembly GCA_004026545.1. Classification (NCBI taxonomy): domain Eukaryota; kingdom Metazoa; phylum Chordata; class Mammalia; order Chiroptera; family Mormoopidae; genus Mormoops; species Mormoops blainvillei. Next base: position 10,835 of record PVJD01001510.1, read on the forward strand.
AAGACATTAATCCAAGTGATTAACAAGTAACCTCATTTATAAGAAATATAGTATATTTCAATCTCACTGGTCAAACATTTTCATTGGTTGTTGCAATTCCTCTTTTCTCAATTTTCCAGAAGATTATTTCTCAATCTTTTCTAACGGGGGTCATCAAATAATACTAAGACTTTATTTCAAAAAGTGTTCTAAAATATATTTTAAAACTCCTCTAGGGGCATTTCCATTAAGAGGTAGAGCTTTCCATAATGTGTTCATTTAATCAACTCCAGATTGACAATTTCTATAAAGTGATAAAGAAAATGCTCCTCTAAAGCCTGTCATTCTCAAGGAGGGTTTACCAAAAACTGAAAATCATTTTCACTTAATTCCTGTACTATCAGCCCAGCTGTAGGTTAATCATCCTATGACAGCTGTTGCTCACTGAATTAAACCAAAATGCCATTAGTGAACAAAATTGAGCAAGCAAACCATGTATATCCCAGAATGGAACAGATTATTTTCACTGTGTTTTCAATCTTAGCAAATAGAGGAGCAGTTACATTAAAATTTTCACATTAAAAAAAATTCACTTCTGGTTTTCTGTTGGTCAAATGGTTTTAAATGGTCATTAAAAATCACTAAAGGAATAACAAAAAGGAAAAATTTGAATCTAAGCTCAGATCTGTGAAATTAGGCTCATCGTCTATTGAGTATATGCTACACCTGTTAACATTTTGCCACTGGAACGGGATAAGCATTGTAACTAAATGGATTATGCTGCATTTTACTAGAAACAAATTACCCAATACTACCATTTATGAGTTAAGATTGCCTGTAAGAAAATAGTGCAGGAAAAAAAGAGGGATTATTTCATATCTTTGAAGGGTGTTTTATCACACTGTGCAATTGCATGCAATTTAACACCTAAACTGCTTAAAGTGCAAATGATATCAACTGGTCCACCCTGAGGGCCTGGTAATAGTCCTGCGTTTGTGCTGCTAGAGCTGGTTTTGTCAGCACTTCCATTATAAGCCTGGTCTTTCAGGATTTTTTTTCCACTCGACCATGAAAATTTGCTGTAGTTTACAACTTGGCATAGCAGGTTTTAGCTTAACAGCACCTATTTTTCTTTCAGCTATTTTGTCCCAAAAGAAGTCAGCTGGCCATGTTTTTTGGCTTGTAAAGAAAAGAAGAAAAAGGAGAATTTATGTGGTATATTATTGAAAATAAATTTCAAATTAATAGGTAATTTTTCAAGAGTTTTATTAAACCTCCTTGGTGCTAAGGTAGGTTTTCCCCTATAATTCCATAAGCATAAGAGCCCCCTGAAATATTTGGGGGACAATTTTTCCTTCCCAAACTAATTCCTGGCGGGGAAAGTTTTCTGCACCCTATACACACTGGGACTACAGGGAAGAAATAAGAAAATGTCTTACATATAGTCACATAAATTTCAAAAGACTTGTTACGGATAGGAGCAGAAGACATTATAATCACATCTAATTAATTGCTTCCTGGAACCTCACACGCCTGCAGAAGAAAGCGCGTGCAGCCTGCGGCCGCCGAAACTGAGCTGTCCAGGTACGGATGCTTCAGATTTTCTGACTTCTGTCACCCCTCTGTGGATAAAGGCCTTCATTCTCCCAGTGCCTTTCTGGAGGAATGGTCTCCTGTCCTTACAAAATATATTTTTGTCATAGAGAAAAATATGCGTTGAGTTCTTTTTTTTTTTTTTTTTTTAATGACACCCTCAACCGTAACTATACATTCAGAGTCTCAGCCCTGCGGCTGCAGATGAAGAGCTGCTCTTGCTCCCTTTCTCTGGTGTGACCAGCACCGCACTAGCGTCGCCTCCATCAAAGCTCCTCAAGGACTTCACCCCTTTTATTATTTGGTTACATGCCAGTATTCCAAAGCCTTTTTCTTTTCTTGTTTCTATAAACTTATTAAACAACCTCCATCTTGCAAAAAAATTTAAAATGTCCCCCTCGAGCCTCCGTAATCTTAAAACGTTCTATTCATTTCAAATACTGTACACAAACATATTTACTCATTTAATACATCCAGAAATTATATTTAAATATGCAGTGAAACAGGGATCTCGGTTCATTTTATTCCAAAAGGTTGCTAATTCTAAGTCATCTACTGAAAAAAGCTTACTTTCCCTACAAATTTGAAATCCTATTCACCTGTGTCTTTTTAATCCTCACCTGAGGATATATTTATTGATTTTAGAGAGAGAAGGAGGCAGAGAGGAAAACATCAATGTGAGAAAGAAACACCCATTAGTTGCGCAGCCCCCCTGCCCCGTATGTGCCCCAACAAGTGACTGAACCCACAACCTGGATATGTGCCCTGGCAGGAGGCTGAATCTGCAACATTTTGGTCCTCGGGACAACACCGCAGCCACCTGAGCCACCTGACCAAGGCTTACCTATTTATTTATTTATTTAGACCGATCTGAACGTCTTTCAGTTCGATTTTCAAATTACATACACACGTATGTATATGTGTATGTATGTATAGAAATTGTATATATGATGTCATTCTTACAAAATTGTGGTTTTTGAGATGAGGGTGATTGGAGTATTTAATGACACCTTATTTTTCTAGCTAGTTTTCACTGATATTAGAAAAAAGCTATTGAGATTTGTATATTTATTTTGTGTCCTTCAAATATCTAACATTTGTTTTTGTAAAGTCTGTCCCATATTCTAAGTAAATTTTGTATCTTTCAGATCAACTAAATAATTTAGTACATGTTTTTCCTTCTGATAATTATTCCGCTTTTTTGTTTTAATCCTATTGCATTAGCTGTAACCTCCAGAAATATTAAATAATAGTGAATATCCTGCCTTGGTACAGACTCAAAAGGAAAGTAGTATTCAGCATGTACTATGATTTCCGATGTTAGATATTTCTGATAGATATTTTATGACATTTAGGGTATATTTATTATTCCATTTTGCCTATAATCAATCTATTTAAAATGACTGAATTTTGTCCAGTGCTTTTTGGGATCATATTATATAATCATACTCATACATGGGGGGAGGGATTGGTTGTTGGCTTTATTTTTTTGTTTTTATTTGTTTTCTTTTTGTTTGCTATCAGTGTAACAGCTAGCGCTTATGTAGTTCTCACCATGAGCCAGATATAATTAAACATTTTATATTTATAGACTCATTGAGATATGTCATATCATTACCCTCAACTTTAAAATGAGGAAAGGCAGCACATAAAGAGGTCACACGGCCTTGAGTGGTGTATTCAGGATTTACACCTAGCGGTCTGGGTGCAGAGCCCATACTTAGAACCACTATAAATTATTCCACTCGCATGTTACTCTATTTCTTAGAGGTTAGCAATCTTTGCATTCCTTTAATAAACCATATTTTATCATTATGTCTTATTAATAAAATAAATCCATTTTAATATTGTACAGATTATAATTGTATAATTTACATTGTTTTAACTCTATATGAATAAGTGAGTTGAGTCAGTAAATTTTGCGTAGAAAAGTAAATGTATGAGATTTTACCATTATTTATTTCTTACTTTTTCTAAAATGAATTGGGAAGCTCTCCCTCTTTTCCTATGCTCAGAAGTAGTTTAAACAACACAGGATATACTGGTTCCTTGGAGTTTAAATATAGTGTACATATAAAATTATTTTGGCCTGCAGCCTTATTTAATGGTATATCCTTGACCACATTATTAATTTCTTCTGCAGTTATTGTCCTATTCTAACTTATTGACATGTGTTTATATTTTTGTATAATGGTGGTAGTATCATATTTATTATAATATTTTTTTTCATTTATAATATTATACACTTACTTTCTCTATTTTATCCATACCAGGGATTTATACATCTTATTCAACAGTTTGAGGGTAAAACTTTTGGCTTTAGTTATTAGTTTTACTTTTTTCGTATTATACTGCTTCATCTTTTGTCTTTTTCATTCTTAAGGTAAGGACACTGAATATGGTATTAAGCCTTTTGACAAATGTTTAAATATGCAATACAGTCTTGCTAACATAGCTACAATGCCGTCCCGCAGACCTGTAGCACTTCCTCATCTTTACACTGACTACTGCAGATCTCTAGGACTTACTCGTCTTTATCTACCTTTCTTTTTGTTGCTCCCCGTCTTTCCTTATTTGTTCAGTTATTATTTAATAACAACTCATATAAAACCATAGATCTTAACTACAGCCTCCACTGTGGTCCTAATTTTTCACATATTCACATGTATTTTATTAAACTGCAAATCATTTGCTTCAATTTTGATTGGTTTTTAGTCCATGTTTTATTGAGAATAACTTTTTTGCTCAAGTGCCTAATTATTTTGAGTCTTTTGATTTTAGAAAGAGTGTAAAGGGAAGGAGAGAGAGACAGAAACATCAAAGAGAGAGAACAATCGATCGATTACCTTCCATAAGTGCCCCGACTAGGGGTTGAACCCAAAACCTAGGTACGCGCCCTGACCGGAAATAGAACACACATTTTGGTGCACTGGATGATACTCCAGTCAACTGAACCACTGGCCAGGGTTCTTTTATTCTTGACTTCTTATTTTATTTAATCATGTATAGCAAATATTCTGTAAGATGGACGTTTTAGTAATTATACCTCAAATAAATAAGCTTTATTTGAAACCATTATAACGAAAGTTTCTTTTTTACTTTCATAAATGTTTTGTGAAAATAAAACCTGTGTATCCTACACAGATTTCATATTCTTCTCTCTCTCTCTCTCTCTCTCTCTCTCATCTGTCTCTCTTTGTGTATGTATTTGGAAATAGAATTAAGATGTTTATTTTAATCAAATCATTTACATAATTTTTGTCTAGTTTATCTGTTAAATTCTAACATAAGATATTAAAATCTTCTACTGTGATTATTGTATTATCAACACTCTCTATTTCTAACAAACTATAGATATTCTACTGATAGATTGTTTAGAAGATGAAGATTCATGTTGTATCCTTCATATAATTTAAATTCACCCTTAGATAAATTAGATAAATAGGTAAGTAAGGGTTTAAATGTACTTGTTTAAAAAATTGAAGATAACCACTAGAAAAACAGATTGCATAGAACTTTTAAATATCCAGAAAAAAGAAATAATTCCAAACATATCTTTATTAATTACAGCAAAAGCAAAGAATGGGACAAGAGGACTATAAGGTGAAACAAAAAGGTTAGCAGAGAAATATAATAAAATAGTAACAAAATGGGAGTAGGGAGATGGTAGAAATAAAAAATGCAATTACCTTACCTTGAGGGTATTATGTTAAGTGAAATAAGACAGAGAAAGACAAATACCATATGATATCTCTTATATGTGGACTCTAATGAACAAAATAAAATAATGAATAAAATAGAAACAGATACATAAAGACAGAGAACAGACTGACAGCTGTCAGGGGAGAAGGAAGTTGGAGACTGGGTAAAGAATGTGAAGGGGTTAAGCAGTAACAATTGGTAGTTGCAGAACAGCCACAGAGATATAGATTACAGCATAAGAGATATAGTCAACAATGTTGAGATAACTAGGTATGGGCTAGGTGGGCACTTGAAGCAGTGGGGTAATCTCTCTGTAACATACATATTTTCTAGCCATTTTGCTGTACGTCTGAAACTAGTATAGAATAATATTGAATGTAAACTAGAACTGAAAAATAAAAACAATTCAATTACCTTAACTAATATAAACTGATTAAATTCCCATATTCAAAAATAAAGATTGTTGGATTAAGTTAAAAAACAAAATGGAGGGTTTTTCTTTACACAAGAGCCATACGTAGAATGGAATGGCAAAAAAGATATCAAGCCATGTTGCTTATCAACCTTTACACTTGCCGGGTTCACCCCATTTATTCTGCCCCCCCTGAAATTGTCTACGGTAGTCTCCCTTCATTCTGACTTTGACTACTAAAATAGTTCCTTAAGTGGGCTCCTTACCTACAGGTTTGCTGCCTCCAATCAATCCCTCCACATTATAACTTGAGTAATTAAAAAAAAACAAAAAACTCAGAGTTTGTCCCCAAGTCTCTAGTCTCGTCACCAAGTGCTACCCAGTGAGTCTCTTCCCTTAGCTCCGCCTAACTAGGGTTCTTCAGGTTTCCTAAATGAACTAGCTGTACTGTACCACGTCTCTGAGTTTTACCCCACAGTGAAAACTCCACAAAAACAGGAACGGTGACTGTGTAGGCTCTCCATAAATGTCAGTGAATAATAGATTATGCAAGTGAATGAACAAAGGGTAAGGGAATTAGTATATGGATGCATGAATATTATTTCCTCTTTTTGGAGTTCCACCCTCATCAGCCTATCCAACTCCTCCACTCATTTTTCAAGGCTTCTCTGAGAAGCTTATGACAGTGTATGACATAATAACTTATTTTAGGTGATAGTGTAGATACAATAGCTTCTTTTGTAAAGAAATCTACATAAACAAAAAGCAATGCTTAATGTCTTACCTAAAAATAACATCCTTTTGTCAAGTGACCTGGAATTCATGTTCATTTATTGCTCTACCTTTATTCCCTTCCTACTTTTTATCCAACGATCCCAGTCCTTTCCTTCTTTTTTCACTCAATTTAGGATTTTTTTTTCCCTCAGTGACAAGTATTTCTCTTGCCTTCTAATAAGCCAAGAGTTCAGCTTTCCAGAGCTCTGGATAATGAGCTCAAATCCCAAGAGATGACACAAAGAGAAAAGAGAGCAGCCTACTCCCCTTCACCCCTGCTTTCTCGAAACTGACCCATACCTAGCAGATCATGGCACACACCAGGAAGGGCAGGGACGAACTCCCTTGGCCTCAGGCCCTCACATGTGAGATGAGGGTCTCAGGCGTGGCCATCATGAAAACAGCTGGTATATGATCCAATAGACGAATGTTTTCTTACCAGTTCATTCCAATTCCATGCTAGGTATATGAAAAATTAACAGGTCTTTCCTTTGCAAGTATCTATATATATATATATATTTTTTTTTTTCCAAGCCTTCCTACTAGGCCTCAAGAAGGGAAGGGAGCCAGTTCCAGTTTTAAAGGAAGCCCACTATGGGAGTTAAGCAATGACTGAATCCTTCAGTCGGCCATTTCAGGGCCCACACAAAGAAGGGGGGCCTAAGACAGACCAAGACCTAACCTATCTGCATTACACTCTTTCCTGGACAAAATAATTTGGTGTCTGTCAAGATAAAGGACTGTAAGCTGGAGTCAAAAAACTGACCAGTTTCTATACATGTTATTTTGTTGTTCTCACCCTTTAAATAGCTCGATATTGTGGTGTGCCATGATTAATTATGATGTGTGCCTCAAATAAATTATTACTACTAATAAAGTACCCAATTTTACATATAACTGCCTTTTCAATAAAATTAAGAAGGCTCAAAGTTACTCCTGTCTATAATATCACTCTCACCAACTTGTAGTTCAATCTTTCCTGGAATGACAAAGATGAAATTAGAGCAAGAACATGCAAAAAAAAGTAAGTATGGATTTTACATGTAAACATCACCCCTTATGTCTGCTTTAGGAAAAATATTAAAGACTCATGCATTAAATGACTAATTCAGCCAACAAACAACCATTATATGAAAATGTGTGTATGGTAAATATATTAGAGGGGGATGATCAAGCTTAGCTTGGACCCTGGGATAAGAGAAAAGTGCTTTGGTTAGTCTAATTACATATAGGAGGGAATCTTGGAGGGAGGCTTTCATCTGTGCTGTAAATTAATTTGTTACTCAGCTCTAATTAACCAAATGTTCTTCAGATAGTCTATTCTGCCATTTATTACAGTGTCTCTCAACCACAGGTGCATATTATTACCCTCCTAGGAAACCTTTTGAAACTATCCAAACCTGGGCCTACCCCATCAAAGATCCTGTTTAATTTGGTTTCCCATTAATCCATGGATTCACAAAGTTAGCACACTTCAAAATTGTCTGGATGGCTTCTTAAAATACACATTTCTAGGGCCCACTTCTCAGTGATCTGAGGGGCAGTCTGAGAATTTGTAAGTATTGCACTGCTTTATAAGTATACCACTGCTCTGTGAACCACATTTTGAGAAACGCTATATTAAACTATTCCGCAAAAAGTACCCAGTGATCATAACAACCTGAAAACCTACTAATAACACAGGTCCCCAGGCTCATCTCATGAAGATTTGATTTAGAACGTTTGGCATGAGATTGGGGAAATTTTCTCCTCAGTGATTTTTCCATTCAGCCAGGTCAGGGATCCCTACCGACAAGACGCCTCCGGCAGAAAGCGGAGAAGGGCAGTGGCGATGGTGTCTCCGTTTTTTTCATGGTGCTGCCTCGTGGACTGAAGCCATGTGGCAAATTACCACATGTTATTATTCTGTTTCCATATGGCGAGTATCAGGACAGATCTTCCACTGCGATCTGCTCCCCCTGGCCTCCCCCTGCGCAGCTCTCCGACAGCACTGGCCTCCCTTCATGAATGGACCTGCGCTACCGTGGCCCAGCCTGCCGGACTCGGCTGATTTCTGTAGCACCAGCCGTACTTTTCTTACTCTTTTTCCACCGCATTTCTCTAGCGGATGTTTCATCCCACCGCTGTGAAGTTTTCTCACCATAGACATTCCTTAGATGAAATGAATTTGACTTTCATCCTCATTGCTTTACGAAGTCAACTCTGGAACAGTCTTTCTTATATCTGCGGTATATACCTCTTGTACCAGAGTACTCTTCGAATGCAATGGCAGTGTTAAATTATTAGTATTTTCGTGTTACTTAAACATGTGTAAACACAAATATAATTTAAACTATATAATATCAATTATGATAATATAACCACAATATTATAAACTAAATATAAACGGGAAAACCAATAAATTATAAATGAATAATATAAATGTAATATACTAGAGATACATTTATTTAAGAAAATATTTAGTTGCGTTTACTGATAACATAATGTAGCATAATATATGCTTCTATATCTAATATACTTCTCTATTTTGACATCACCTCTTATGCCTATCTTCATAATCCAGTTTTTTAAAACGATAGTCGGTGGAGAGAAAGTAGGTTTACAGTTGTCTGTATGAAAAACAGTACAATAATTCATAAATAATAATAGAAGAATAAACTTTTTCATGTACTCACAACTGTAAACCTACTTTTTTGCCCCACCCTCTATGAATGGCGTTGTCTTTGAATTCGGGTTAATGATAATCAGGCCTTGTACTTAACCTAAATTCTGTGAGGGAGCAATCTTAAAATATCAGTTTTAACTAGGTATCCCTTGAGAACTCTCTAAATTTGTCTTCTTTGCTTAAAGATAAATTGGGTACCACTCTATTGTTAAAATCTGTGTGAAATGCCTATAAAAACCAATTAGTGCCACAAGAAGAAACAGAAAATTTCTCCATTAAGGCTTTTAGTTTTAGTATTACTGTTAATGAGTAATGTGAACAAAGACAGAATCCACACCATACAGCTCACAAAAGTGAATATGGGATATCCTGCTGTGGCCCTGTTTCTTTTGAGCTCAGGTGACTGTCGTACTTTTTAATTTGAAAGTGCATTTTAAAGTGCATGCCATACTACCTGTAACTCCCCTCGGCACTTCCCTATCAGGTACTGTGAAACCATCATCAGTATGGCACACACTGATGGGGGGGACACCTGTCTTTCACTTCCTAAGCAAATATATTCCAGAGGCAAACATGAGTACTGATCATGTAGCAAGCGGATACGCAGTAATGTGATTTATGTTTATATTATATTTAAATTTTTTAACTGAAATAAAAACAAAGAATTTAAATTTTTTTCATAGTGAACTCATAAGACCCCAAGACTTAACCTATGAACCCCAAGAGTGCCCAGAAGACAGTTTGAGAAAAGTACTTTAGAATAATGGTTCTTACTGCGGGGGAGGAAAAGAGTTACTTGCCCACCTAGGACAGTGGATCTGAATAACCTGAAACATTTTTAAACTACCCATGACCTACTGTGAAATTCTGACACAAGATCCTGTTTTTGATCATTTTTTTGTCATGACAATTCATAATTGATGATGGAAGTAAGATATATGATATATGTATATATCTTATATCTTACATTATAAAGAGAAAAATGTTTGAGAATCACTGTTTGAAAACCATCAAAGTCGTCTTTAACATCAAAATCAGATGTTTTTCCTCTGTTGCAATCCTATCCCTTAGAGCCATGCAGTGTTTGCTATCTCTTTCCCATGTTTCTTGGAAATTTACTTTATTGCCTACACGTCTACTTACTTGACTGTACCTAGTCTGTCTTTTTCACTGACTCTTCATCTTTGTTCTTAAATGTATGTGTCCTGAAAAGTCGTGTTTTATTTCTAGACTTTCATTCTCAACAACCATTTCCACCTCCATAAAATACTCAAAAGACTGTTCTTAATATTTCAAGTTATTAGACAAAGGAATAAAGAGGACTGAGGATTAATTAAAAGGGCATATCAAAAATAGATTTAAATAATCCCAACTTTATTGCAAAATCCCAACTCATGTTTATAAAAAATGGGGCAAGTCTTTCAAGAGGTAGCCAAAAACTGGAAAAAACAAATTCAAATTATAACCAAAAATTTTACTTCACATCTAAAAAGTTCTATTCCGGGTAAATGGCACAAAATAATCCTTTATAGAATATAGTACCTGATTTATTCAATTTGGAACTTAAACTTCTTAAAAATTTTTTTTTAATTTAACAAAGGGTTAGTCAGATAAAAGTATCTGGAAAATAACTTCTGGTTTCCAAAGAGTTCCTAGTGAATGGAATTTGATATGTGGACCACAGCTTAAACCACAAAAAAAGTCATGCTTTTCGGATGGAGATGAAGACAAGACTAGACAGAGAAGGTCTTTTCCCAGAATACTATCTGGCCTAATTGGCGGGGGGTGGGGGAGGGGAGGTTTTTTATTGAATATAGATGGAAGGAAAGGAAAAAATAATTTCGAAAAAACTCAAAACATCAGTTTCATTGGAGGCTCTTAGAAATGAATGTATATTAAGTATATTTATATAGGAGAACATAAAAAAGTACTCTGTGATTGATTAAGATATAACACGTGAGAAAGAATTCATGCCACCTGTATAGTCATTTAATCTTTGCATTCTAGTCTTAGCTGTTACACAAACTGACTTCTCTGGATTTTAACTTCCTTAATAAAGTGAAATGTTCGGGTTAGATCAGATTATTAATTATGCTTCAGTGATAATTTAATGCCTAAGCATCAGTGGCCTAAGGCAAGAAGTGTTAAGACTTGGACGTGTCCAATACCGGCCTGCAAGGGGTCTGCTCCATTCAGTCACTCGGCCACGCAGCTAACGGAGCCCTTGTTATGCTGAGACACTGCCATCTCGGGCAGGCATCATGGGACCTCACGGCAGGGGGAGACATCGATGAGGCGGAGCACATAGCTCTCAACTGGCTGAGCCAAAATGTGATCTATATCATTCCCACCACAGCAAATGGGTCAGAACTATTCTCGTGGTCCCAACTAATTCCAAAGAAATATAAAGGAGGACAGGGGATATCTTGTGATCATTTCTATATGTGTCACAATCTCAAAATTCTCAACGAGGGCACTAAAATCTACAGTTCTCTAATTATAAAGGTTGGTGACTACCTTCTCTTTAGCAGGCAATTTACATATATTAAAACTTACTACTTACAATATTAAGATTTACCTAAACTATGCAACCTACAATCCACTAAAGTAGGTCATATTACCCCAATTACAGATGTAAAAGAGATTTAAGGAGATCAGTTTTCTAAACAAGTACTGGAGTTGAGTCCTGAACCCAGGGCTGTCCTACGCAAATAAGCAGCGACACCGTTTCCCCACGTCTCACGGCCTTGCCTGAGTGTGACATAATGAAAATGGCTTTCAGAGCTTGTGCTTCGGCATAAGTGGGAAAACAAACCTCAAATTTGTTTTAATTATATTAAAATGCCTAAAGGAAATTGAATGTTTATCTGTAATAAGACTGAAGGTTATCTAAAATGTCACATTTCTTTACTTTTGATTGAAATTATACAAAAGCATATGATAATGAGGGTATCCAATGCTTATTAAATACTCTTATAGCTCATTACAGGTCTTTAATAAAAAAAAAAGTACATAATATTGGATCAATCATGTAAAATTATAGGGATCCTTCATGATATAAATTGGGTGTTATTGGGATAGACTACATGGCCATGAGGAAATGTATAACTGTAGGATTCCCAGGTTATATTATATACATTGCTTTTCTCATAATTGCAGCTCCTTTGTTCTTGCCAACTAAAAATACACATATCATCGCACTAGCTCTCCTGATATTTTGTTTATATGGCACCAACTCTGCAGTTATTTGGATTGAATGAAGTTTTCCCTGTGTATTTGAAGGTTTGACATCAATTAATGCAACATGAAAATCCTTAATTTAATTAATAATCACTAAAAATTTTCCCTTGTCTTGCCACTTCAAAATTTATCCTCAATTAAAGAGATGTTTCATTTATTCATTTAGCGATATTCATTGAGTACCTACTGCATGCTCAACATCCTTCTGAGCTGGGATTTCAAAGAAGAATATGTCACCCTGATCAGTGTGGCTTAGTTGATTGGGCATCAACCCACAAAGCAAAAGGTCACTGGTTCAATTCCTGGTCAGGGCATATGTCTGGGTTGTGAATTCAATCCCCACAGGTGCGCAAGACAGCTAATCAATGTTTCTCTCTCACATCAATGTTTCTCTCCCTCTCTTTCTCTCTCCCTTCCTCTCTCTAAAAATAAATAAATAAATTTTTTAAAAAAGATGAATATGTCACACCAGTCAGAATGGCTATCATCAATAAATCAACAGACGAGTACTGGCAAGGATGTGGAGAAATGGGAATTCTTTTGCACTGTTGGTGGAAATGCAGATTGGTGCAGCCACTGTGGAAAGCAGTATGGAGATACCTCAGAAAAATAAAAATGGAACCGCCTTATCACCCAGCTACTCCACTTCTGGGAATTTATCACAAGAAAGCCGAAACACTAACTTGAAAGAATATAAGCACCCCTATATTCATTGTTGCATTATTTACAGTTGCAAAGATATGGAGGTAGCCCAAGTGTCCATCAGTAGATGAGTGGATAAAATAACTATGGGAAATTTACACAGTGGAATACTATTCAGCTATAAAAAAGAAGAAAATTTTACCATTTCTGACAGCATGGATGGTCCTGGAGAACAAATACCATATGATTTCACTCATATGTGGAATCTAATGAAGAAGCTGAACTAACAAGCAAATTAGAGACAGGCCCATAGATAGGGAGCAGGATGACAGCCTATGGGGTGGCGATTAGGGGGGTAGAGGGGTCAGGGAAAAAGGACTCATGGAAATGGACAACAGTACAGCAATCACAGGGCTGAGTATAAGGGGGACAAATGGTAATGGAAAACCACAATAAAACAATTTTTTTTAAAAAGATGAGTATGTCAAAGCCCTTCTTAAAGGGCTCAATATAGTCAGGAATAAAAATATTTTAACATTTGTTTCAGCTTGTTTGTTTCCCCTTAACTGGGCCCCAAAACATTCTTTTTCTAGCAATTTACCTATTTTCTAATGAAATCAAGCTTTTCATTATTTTATTAAGGCATTTGTGCTTGAATTGTGTAAATGGCACCTGTTTTCAAAATACTTTGGAATATTAATTAGCTTATTTTTCAGCAGAAAAGATAAAAGCATGTTTTAAAAATGTAATTACCTTTTACCAGTTGTTGTAATAAGATTTATTTTACATATTTGTTTTGCAATAATATGCAAACAAATGCTAGAAACAAAATATGGGTGGACTTTTTTTTTTTTTAGCAGATATAGTATTTTCAAGATCTAATGTTTTGGAGAAATGAGTTACTGACATCTAACACTTAAAAGTATATACTCCTTTTCACTTTACACAAACACCTGAAAAAGAATAGCCAATGTCCAAGGGCAAAATTAATATAAAATAAAAATTTTAGAGACTCTTTCCCCTTAAATATTAATTAATTAATTATTCTTAGTTTTCTTTTGGGAGTTGGAAATGCTTTTTAGTGTTTTTTGAATATAGAAAAATTTACTGAGTTAATCCATAAATGCCCTCTTGTGACAGTGTCTGAAAATGCAACTGCCTTTTCCCCTATTTGCTTTGGGTTTTTTTTCTAAAGTAATTTAATGTACCCAGACTGTAATAGTTTCAAATAAAAATATCCATTTTATATCTTATCTGAATAGATTAATATATATTTTAATAACTTGTGTGATGTTTTGAAAGTTAGGCAGAAAACCTTGTGACAATACTACTCCTTGTAGGGTAATTATCGGCAAGCTCAAGCAAAGATTCTAATTCTACTTTGCTGTGCGTGGTGCAGGAATTCTAGATGTTGTGAAAGGTCCTTTTTCAACCTTTTCCTGAGACCTTCTAGGGTCATAGCATATTTCAGAATGTGATAGCTAAAAGGTAATAAATAACATTGAATTAGCTTAAACCATTCTTTCATAAATTATAGCTAATTTTAAGCAATTATGTCATTTATATTTACTGGTCATCTCAGAGTCCCTAGAAGCAAATGTTACTATTCACATTTTAAAATTAAACAATTAATTATTATAGCAATTAAATGACGTACCCAGAGATAAAAGTGAGTGCACCTCCACATTACCTACAGGTCAGTATGTGTCCTTCCATGGGCTTTACACATAGATACCCATATTCAAAAGTCAGGTGAAACCTTTTGCTGAAAAGGTTTTCAGGCAGCAAATGATGTGTATTTTTCACAATTTATTTCTAAAACTTTCTTTTAGGTCAAAACCTTTAGTTTCAAAACACAAAAAGAATGTTGAAAAGTGTTTTCTTTCCAATATTCACTCTATAACAGCTTTCAGTAAAGATTTAAAAATTATGAATCTTCTTCTTCTTAAGAAGATTATATAACATAAAACTTGGATATGAGCCAGACTGTTGTGTGGACAAGTTACTTGATTTAAAAAAATTTTTACTTTATTTAATTAATTTTTTTAGAGAGAGAGGAAGGGAGGAAGAAAGAGATGGAGAGAAACATCAATGTGAGAAACATCCATCACTTGCTTCCTGTGTGCGCCCCAGCTGGGTACCAAACCCACAATCCAGGTATGAGCCCTGACCAGGAATCAAACCGGCAACCCTTCATTTTGAGGGACAATACCCAAAAAGCCACACGGGTTAGGGCAAATTACTTGATTTTTTCTAAATCAGTGTTTCTTCTGAAAATTGGGAATTATAATAATACCCTGCCTTTTAGGGTTTTGTTGAGATTTACATGAGATCATATATATATATTTCTTTGCCCTTAGTAGAGGCTTAAAAATTATAGCCCTTATTGTAATTAGAAAAAAATAGCTTAAATTGGTGTTGTGGACCAAAAAAACAAAACAAAACAAAAAAACAAACCCATGATTCCACAATTTAACTTTATTTTGTGGCTAAGATGACCACATATTAATAATTGCTAATTCCTTACCCTTTAATTTAAAAATAGTATAATTATATATGGCATGCTTAATGCTCAGAGCAGATAAGAATGATAAGAAAATTCAGTAATGTGAATCCTATGTATATTTCTATTGTTAACTTTGTTTAAATTCTCTCAGTAGTAAAAAACCTGATAATGAGTAGCAGAGATCCAGCTTTGTTTTGTTCTGTTTTGTTTTTCTGAAGCTTATGCAATGTTGAACTTACAAAGTCTACCATCACCAACTGGGGAAGAGAAGAGTGCTGAGAACACAAGTCAGTGACTCCTGGTGGAATTCAGAGGCATCCTGGACAAAGGAACATCAGAGGAGAAAGCAGGGAACAGGGATTCTTGTCATTCTTCTCTCCAGGAGGGAACCCTTGGGAACAAGAGAACACTGAATCTTCCACCATTTTGAAAATGGATGCAATTGATTTTGCAGAGCTACCAGTGCAATACGATGTTCCATTTTGGGATTTCTTGCAAACAATCACGTCCTTTAATTTCCCAATTATGTATGATTTCAAACCAGAGAGCAGGATGATATGAGAAATAATTGTCAGGTATGATATTTGAAAAGGTCCCTCATCCCTAGAGTAGCCCTTGACAGCCTCCTTTTCCTCACTTCCAATACTCAATGTATTCTCATTCTTGGAATTTTTACTTCCTAGATGTATCTTGAATTCTTCTACTACTCTCTGCCTTTACCGTGGTCCCCCTAACTGAAGATGCCGTGACCTTTCATCTGGGTTACCACAGTCACCTTCAGATCAATCTCCTGAATCCACTCTTTCCTCCCTACCTCCCCATCCCCTCCCACCCCAAGTATACACTCTGAACTCTGTCTCCAAATCATAGTCAGGGTGATCTTTTGAAATCACAGATATGATTAAATAACACATTAATTTGAAATGTTCTACTATTTTCTATGACTCATGGGATAATGTGCCCAATTCTAAGGTTGTATAAAGCCCCTGCCTGATCTTCCTTGTCCACTTGTCCAATCTTATCTCTGACCACTCTTCTCATGAAATTCTGGGCCACATTGGCTTTTGTCTAGTCCCTTAAGTACATTAAACTCTTTCCTGTTTTAAGACTCTCCTGCACATTTTGCTTCTACCACCTTTTGCCTAATTCCTGTCTACTCACCTGATCCCAGCTCGAACATCAAATGTCTTGGTACTTCCAGGACAAGTATAGCATCTGTGTTCTAAACTAACACACTCGACATTCATTTCCTCCAAACAATTTGTCACAATTTATACTTAAACGTTTACTTAAAGGCAAATTGATAAGTACTGACAATTGGTCTCCTTGGACTGTAAACTCCAATTAGGCTATCTCCGTTTTTTTTCACCACAATAATTTCAGGGTCTGTAACCATATTTGGACATTGTCAGAGCCCAGCTGCTGCTAGAGTAGGGTTCAGTGGTAAGAGGCCCAACTGAAAGAAAGCACAAGGAGCAGATATAGGAGCTGCACTCCACACCTCAAGCAAGCAAGCAGCAAGCTCTTTACTGCTGGCACAGCTGGCACTGCTGGTACTGCTGTTATAGGGGTTTTTACAAAAGCCAAGACAATAGTGGGACTGGGCCAAAACTTAGGTCATAGGGGACTACAGCACATGTGTACAATGACATCACATCCCACAGGCATGTGATGATAACTCACAGTTCCGGGCTGCCTGCCCGGGCTGACCTTCAAGGGCACACACAATTCTAGGCCACCTGCCCTGGGCAGAACCTCAGGGGCCCCTCACACTCCAGGGCCCCCACAGACATAGATGTCACTCAGTAGTTATTGAATAAATTTAACTGATTGTTTTTTCTCTACTAGAGAAATCATTCTGAGTTTCATCTTTCTTCTGGACAAATATGTGTTATGTTCAATATTTTCTGTCTTTTCCCTTTCTTCCTAGTTCCAAACTGACCAACCATACTTACCAAACAACTAAGTGGTCTCAATCCATTGGTGCCTCTTTTTCTGTTTCTTCTTCTCCATTCTTCATTATAATATTATATACAGTATATGATACAATGTGATATATAATTATATGATATTATATGATATATATATAAAATATTCTAAGTTCCAGAAATATACTTTCCAAATTTTAGCTTATAATTTTTCTAAAATAAAACTTCCTAAAATACCTTTGGCTTGCAAAACCAAGGTGGTATATATTTTTACCATTACCACCCCAATAATGCCTAAAATTCTAGAATTTTTATGGTAATACTATGCTCTGCATCTGTTTTAGGGATAAACATAAATAAATAACTTTAGCATTTTCAGATAATACCAGTGAATTACTCTGTTATTAAGGATTGGCTTGCATGCATATGGTATTATATTCAATGAAATAACATATTGTGGTCTTAACAGAAAAGAAATAAACATTAAAAAGGTGAAAGAAAATCACTTTTATAATATTCAATGTAGATTTATTTACTTTCTCACCTTAGCCATATTTTAGTTAATGCTTCAAGTTTATGATTACTAAGGACTTTTAAGATTAGCTATATCTAGAAATAACCTAAATGGGTAGAAAATTTTTAATTCTGAGTGGTATTTAATTTTTGATTCTGAATAAATAATTTAATCTTTCTGGAATTGTATATGAAACTCAACTATCTAGGTACTCAATGGAGTGGAAACTACTCTATATAATTGGATATTTTATAAGTGCCTTGAGGAACATTGAAAATAAAATACTATATATAAAAGAATTCTTAAATGTCAAAATTAATTTTATGAAAATTATTTGATATGAGTATTGATTACGTGCATACTCTAGCATGAAATGTTATTCTGTATTTCTTGAAACACTTAATACACAATCAACTGAATATTATTTTGAAATTTTACGTAGGCTGACAATTCACTAACCCAATTATGGCTAAAGTTATTTATACATTTAGTACATGAAACCAAGAAGGAGAATTACTTTTTGTCTAGGTTTACCTTCTGGAGTTAATTATTTCTATACATTTAATAAATATGTTAACACAAGGTAGAATATCATCTGAATAAGGACAAACTCATATATTATGGGGTATTAGTTCACATCTTCAAACATTTAGTGAGCAATGGCTTAACTATGAAGAATACACAGACTAAGAAGCCCTGGCTGGTGTGTCTCAGTGGATTGAGTGCCAGCCTGCAAACCAAAAGGTTGCTGGTTCGATTCCCAGTCTAGGACACATGCCTAGATTGCAGGCCAGGTCCTAAGTAGGGGGCAAGTGAAAGGCAACCACACATTGATGTTTCTCTCCCTTTCTTTCTCCCTCCTTTCCCTTCCCTAAAAATAAATAAATAAAATCTTAAGAGGTAAGAAGAAAAAATTTAACAGAAAAGAATACACAGATTAAGAGACAGAATTCCTGTCCTCCTTGAGTGTGAGTGAACTGAAATGGACAACTGGTGGTCTACTTTCAAACAAAAAGTGAAGAATGAAATAAAATTGGTTGTTTTATGAATATAAACCTTACACAAATTAGAGAACCCATCTTTTAAGACCTTATAATTAACTCTTTAGTGAGGCCAGGGCTCTGGCATTCTATGAACACCAAATCTGAAATAATTATTTATTTTTGAGTGGTATCATCATATATTTTTTAAAATTATTCAGGGTGGGTGTTATAATCAAAAGTTTGTAAAAATGATCAGTCAAACAGCTTTGAAAGGCCTTGAATAGGGTGGGATTTATAGAAAATTTATGTTACCTTTTATCAATTAACAAATGAGAAAATATTGTCATGGTAAAGTTCTGCAAGTAGCATTTATATATTAAAGATGGTAAGTCCCAGTTCTGATATACTTGCCTTAGTATATACTCTCTCTTTATGAAAATATTCTTTGATTCTATCAAAATAAGATATTTTGGTTAATGGGGTTATACGTCCTGATGAAAATTAGTAAATCTTATTTTTTATAAAAGAATTCAAATTTGATGTTGTGTACTTTACTACATTTTTCCCTAACAAGAGTCTTTCTTTTAGAGGCATAGATTCTTTCTCTGTGTTTAAGAGGAAAAAGGAAAACAAGCAAACAAAAGAAAAGCCTCACTTGACTGGCTAGAACTTAAGATCCCGTGAGTAGAAAGTCCAATCTTCAGATAAGATCATGCCTCCTTATTACATGGCTATAAAGCTGGACTGCTGACCAATTTGACCAAAAGTTGAAAAAGAGACAACACTTAGAAAATTTTACAAAATTTTTTGTAAATTTTACAAAAAATTGTAAAATTTAAAAAAAGAAAAAGAAAATGTGCGGTGCATGTTTAAACAACCTTAGCATCAACTTGGGGAAATTTCTATCTCCAACATGTTCTTTTAAAGCTAACTTAAAGAAACACATGAGGTAATTATCCAGTGCTCCAATCTTTTCTACGTAAAGCATTTTAATATACTAAGTAAATCATAAAAGTGTGGGTCACATGCTATAATATGTTCTACATCATCTGAATAAAGCTCAGAAAACAATATCTCAGAACTAGGTTCTTTAGAATACCCTAATCACTAGAATAGTTACAAATAAGTTAATAGCAATTATTTGTATATTAATTTATGGAAAAATGTAAAATAATACTACAAATATCTTCTAAAATGTAATATGCATATTAATTGTGTAGCTACATCACTTAATTAGAAAATACTATTCACCTATAGTACATAATAAATAAGAAAAAATTAAGACAAGAATCAGAATTTTCCCTGAAAAAAACTTGGCCCATATCATCATTATTCTTACAGTGACATACTTCTGTCTCTAAGACAGAATGCCTTAGACCACCTTGTTCTGTTTTCAACTATTTAAAGTTCATCATTTGAATTATATTATATATTTTGTGTTAAATAAATTATAGAAATAACAAATTACATATCAAGTTAAAATATATTTTAATGTCTATTAAAATTTACATTCTTATACAACTAATTTAATATAATTTTATAATAAATATATCAATTATAAATTTTTTACTTTAAGTAAAATATTATATAAATGTGCTCCTCTACTTAATTCAGATACAATGAATATTCAGACATTTATTTTAAATGATTCATGTCTTGGGGATATTGAGTTTTTGTCACCTGACAAATCTGAGCTCACTTGAAACAACTGACCAATTTTTTGTTGGATTATATCCCCTTAAATAAAAGGGAAGATGAATATTGAAAAGGTATAAATGTGAAGTTATCATTATTTTGTCCTCCAAATACTGGCATTTTTATCTGTTAAATCTTAAAATTCTAAAAGATTTGAGAGGTCATTTAATTCTGTCCTTTCTTCTCCACCACTTAGCAAATTCATATTAAATTAAACTGGACTGAAACCTTACTGCATAAAAGTTTAACTTCAAAAGCAAAGCCTGGCTAGCTACTGTTAAATTTTAAATACTTCAAGCTCTCTTATAGTCCCAAGGCTGTAGCAGTAAGTTTACGTATATACCATAAACTTTGTGTGTGACTAGAGGATTGGTATGAATACAAATGCACTCATGTACTTTATGTTTACTTACTTACTCAACAAGTACTTATGTGGCCTTTTTTATTTGACATGTATCATTTTAAAAATATTTTAATGTTGGAATTTTAAATATTCACTGTATTCCTCTTTATAGCTCTTAAATACTCAAAAAAGGTCAAAAATGTCTTTTACTTGATATGTATTGATTATACTTCATATATTTCAAAACAGTAATATAATGAATATTTATATATTTAATATTATATTATTTTATAATATTGTGGGTAAGCAGTTATAAAGCAACATAAAAATTTAATACCACCAGAATTCAACTCCTTGTACTCAAATACGTTGATAAATATGTACATAAGGCTGACCTTGAGCACAGTCGGCCTTCACGGCTGTCACTCTGTGTCACTCATATTCTCATATGGAAATAAACGCAACCAATGTTACTGGTGAGGAAGGGACACCTAATCAGATTACCGAGTATAATATATCTAAATGTTTAATAAATTATTTTTTCTGTGAAATTTTATTTTACCCTTTTTTATGGTTATGTAGCTACAACAATAGTTTTCTTTGCTCTTAATCTTGAATGTGGAGAATCATTACAAGGAAATACTAAGAAAATTCACTAGGGTAATATTGGATTAGATATAAAATACGTTTTTCTCTTTGTCAAAAGAAAATAACATTAAAAAGTATAAAATATACATATGTGTACATACATATACATTTATATATGTATAGTTTATATCTTATTTTTGACCCTCACATTAATTAATGTGGTGGGGGATGAGCAACAATAAACCGTCTGAATAAAAAAGATTTCAAATTTGAGGTGTTATATATCACAAGATAATTTTTTTATTTAACCGACATAGTAGTAATTCATATCTTATTATTTATAGTAACTCTAATTAGTGAATCTTATTATAAAGCTACCCTTAATTTAGTGTACTTAAAACATAAATGTTGTACCATTTAACTGCTGACAAACCAGTTTTATTGATAGAAATAGCCTGAGTTGAAAGAAGGATCTTAAAAAGTTTACAGCTTTATTTTTCAAGCACCACAAACTAATAAGTAAAAACATATGAATTAGATAAAATACTTCATTAAGTTACTTTTATTGGGTGAGTCAATGTGATATGATTACATTTCAGAGACACCTAATTCCCCATCATATAAAATCACATTGATGCTTGGTTATATTTTCTCTTCTGGTGATGTAGCCATTCATAGTATTTTACTCATATCCAAGTAGAGATGTTATGAAGTTAAAACTAAAGTCATTTTCATCAAAGCTAATCATAAATTTATTTTCTTAAATGTTTCCCAGAGTAATCTCATTGCACATCTGTAAAGGAGATTCATAATAATACTCTCAGGTCTTGGGTTCCAATTAGAAAGAATCCCATTAAACTTGGGAGCATTGCTGTGAAATATAGTCAAGAGAGTCTAAAACACCTACATTTCATTCGTGAAGCTTTAGATGAAACCATAGAACACTGATATTTTAGGAAGGTGTTTCTTAACGTTCAAAGTATAATTGGCCATTCATTACTTAGATGGGCAGCTCCACAGGGCTCTGAACCCATTTTGTATAACTCTTATGTAAAGGTATATATGCCTTTTTGAAATGATATAAAACTTGAATCATTACATAAACTGGTAAATGATAGTTGCTCTCTATCTTGCACACGGTTCCTTTTTCATTGGTGAAAGAAGGTAGGTGAACATCACAGATGCAAATGTTTGTTATTAAGAATGCGTGTTTACAGGTGTGGAATACCCTGAGGATGGGTAGAACTGGTATCCTGCTGCAGGTGCAGACTTGAACAAACAGGAACTTGTCTTTCCTCTAATCACTTCTCTCCTTTATCATGCTTTTGGATCATCTCAATTCACATCAAGTATCACTTATGCATAAAGCATACACAGTGTACTATATTTATTTAGATATACATGTGACTAGAATTTCTGTGAATAAAACCCAAAATGCATTCACATGAGAAAATGGAGTGGTTTAATTTAAATATTTTGGGAGTGTTAGAATACTAATAAACATCTGGAAGAACAGATAAAACTAGATAAATGTTTAGCCTTGTTATGAGTAACACACTAGCATACGATTAGGTTTATAATGGTTGTAATTTAACAAAACTGTTGTATGAAATATTTTGTTTAGCATTCATTAAAAACTGTTAATGCACTTGTGTTTTTCATGGACTCAATTTTTTGCAGCAGGCACACGTTATTAGTATAATACAAATATGCCACAAAAGCAAACAGTTTGGTGTTAAAATGTTTTAAGTAGGATTGTGAAGAAAAAATTTACACCAATCTTTATTTTTTTTCATTTTTACAGAGAAAATTTTACCACAAATTCCATATTTTAATGATATTGTACCAACTCTATTTTTTAAACTCATTTTGTCACTGTTTTGTAACAGAAACACTGTAAATATTATAGATGTGGTAAACTATTATACTTGTTTTCTTATAAATGAAATGATCTGTGCCAACACTGACAAAATGAATTAATGTGTTACTAAGGCAACAGCCACATTACATGCTTTCTCTTTCACAGTAGGCAGCAGAGCATATGGTTTTCTCTTAATGGAACGCTAGCTTCTCATTAACATACCAGTAGCAGTGTCAGAACTTACAAGCCAGCATAACAGGGAGATGGAAAAACTTATAAATTAGACCCTTCAGTACTATTGAGAAGGAAATGAGTGATGTTCAAAGGTACAATATTTAGCTAATACTGTGCCCTTTTCTGCACCTTCTTTCTAGGAAAAAAACTTTTTTTTATAATAAATATAAATATAAATATTGAAGTGCAAGTAATTTTTACTCTGCTTCTGAGAGTGATTGGCACCCTGATTTTGATAACTCTTAAAAATAGTATTTCATTGCCTTTTTGCTCACAGTATGTTCTAAACAGCTGTATTTCACCGTCCTGTTCCAATGAAATAAAGCAGTTGAAACTTAAAGCTAATTTTCATGTCTTCTTAAAAGACAAAATCCATCTGATAAACAAAAAATGAGGATGAGAAGGAAACCATTTACATTCTGGAAGCAAAAGATGACCTTTTCAATAACAGAAGTGGAGCCACCAAGAGGTTATGCCTGGTAGTGAATGCAGAAAAATTTTATTTAGTCCCCATTTCAATGTGTATATCGTTTAAACCATATTTGCTGTCTCAACATAATAAGGATGATTTGAAATTTTTATCCAATATTTTTTCTTTATTTCAAGATTCTTCTCACTGAGAATTCAGCTGTATTTATAGAAAGAACATATCAAATCAATATCATGTCTTGAGACACCTTTTAAAACTTAAACCTATACATATGGACTACAAATTATACTTACATGTGGATAGTCATGAAAAGACCTCACATTCCAGGAATTCCATAAACTGAAGTTAGTTTTATCCTTTATATTTTTTAAATTTTTATAACATTTGCCTATAATTAGATGGTTGAGTGTTTTTAAAAAGTGAAATATAAAGTCCTGGAAAGCAGCCTATGTGTTCTGGGTCGCTGTAGAGTAACTGCCAGAAAGAAAGTGGATATATGAATTCCCCGATCACCAAAACTCTGGGGAAATAGCAAAGCAGATTGATGATATATTCCAAAGACTTTAATGTCTACACTAGTTCAACTGATTGAATAGAAAACTATACTCCTAAGAGCACACCCACTTACTAGGCTCTTTCTGAAATGATGTTTGTAGATGTATCCCTTAAACCTCTAGATTCTAATAAATGACAAGAATCTCTTTTAAAAAGAGTAAGTCAGGAATACATTGCTAATACCAATACTATTTGAATCTTAACCATAAAAATATAAACAAACGTTCTAACCACTATTATTCTGAACAAGTAAGCCATTGACATATACGGCTTTTTAAAAATTATTTTTTTCTTTTTGGTAGAGTTCAAATTTTTACTCCATTTTGAAACTTATTCAAAGTTAGAATATTTGTGACTTTGTTTATTTTCTTTTTAAAATATTTTATTGTATTTTTCCATTACTATTTATCCCCTTATATTTATTTTCTATAAATTCCTGAAGCCAACAATGACCCAAAGGACAAGCAATATTATAATTACCTATAAAAAGAAGGTATCCAAGCAATGTTGCTCCCAGAGATATCATCATCTGATGTTATAGTGAACTCCAGCGTTTAAAATTTGAGAACTTCTATCTTTTCTTTTTTGCAAAGAAAAAGATACTAATTCTGTTCACAGAAAGATCTATTTCCCATCCACCACAGGACATGACAAAATGTTTACTTCATAATCATTCTCTTTTTCCCCCTGCCTCAAAATTTGCCATTATCCCCAACATGATTCCAATTGCTTTGGAAACTAAGTTAATAACTATTATTGATTCAGGCCCAATATTATTAATTCAAACTATTAATTTAAGGGTGTTTCCATACTTTCCGAGGAGCAAGCAGCCAGATAACCGTGGCCCATGCTGCAGATTTAATTTGCATGTCAATAGATCCAGATTTTTCCATTTTGTAAGTAAACTATTTTTTTCACTTTACCAGAATCCAAAGGAGCCACAGGGAATAACTGGCTGCTTGGCATATTCCTCTCCTGCGTATGGATAATTTTTCTTTAAACCTAACAAAGGTATGTGAAAAGTCACTACCTCTCCGTGTGTTTTTCAACACCATGAAATCAGAAACATCTCTGCATACAGGTGTTAAAAGAAGCTTCCACCTCGTGTCTAGCATTAAAACTTAAACTGATGGTTGTTATTCAGCTGAAGACAGTATCAGTGTAAAGTGTCACGGATCTGGTCACTATCTCTGGGAGGTTGCCAGAGCTTCTGCCTTGGCTTCGTGGTGTCGCCTGTGAAGGAAGCCAATTAAGATCACAAGATAGTGGCTGGTAATAATAAACGTCTAATGATGTTCCTGACTGAAAAGAGGTAATTAAAATGTGTATATGGATGACCCCAGCTTCTGTCAGCTCAGTGTAGCTGTTAACGCTGACAACGTCCATGTTTTGTTTAGAAAAAGGAGTTAGTGTTGTCTAACAACAATAAAATAAACAATTTAATATTATAGGAAAGATTGCCTTGGAAATGCACACTAGATTCAATTTTGTTACATCCCTGATAGAATTCAGTTGAGCGCTGTCTCCCCACTGGTCAATAGTTTGTGGTTTTGGCTGCTGTCGGTTGCCGACTCCGTGATGTCTCCCTCCGCCTCCCTCGGTTCTCCTTGTCTGCATGTTGCCCTGCCCATCCCCCAGCCCCAGCCCCAATATGAGTTTTGGGGTTGTTGTTGCATTTCACTAGGACTAGGTCTTATCTTCTTCAGGTGCTTCTTGAAATCAAAGACTGTGTTTTGAAAAGAAAGACAATTAATTAGGGAGCAAAGGAAGCCGGGCCTCTTATCGCTTGATCTGGCCATGGACATAGTGCTTCACACTTTTTCCATTCCGCACCCTGCAGCCCAAAGCCTTCCTGTACACCTGCTCAGCTCAGCTCATCAATTTTCTGTGAGCCAGTTAAATTCCTTTAAGCCTGTCCACTGAGAGAGAGGTGGTGATAGCTCTCTGAGAGAAAGAAGAAAGAGAAAGAGAAACAGAATGCTGCTCCAGGCCTTTATCTTGATCACACTGTTTGTTTTCGAATTGATGCCTGTAATGAAACAAAGAGGATTTAATCATGTTAAACAAAAGCCTGTTGGTACCCAGAGGAAACTCACTTAACTCTACCCCAAGTCTTGGAGTTTCAGGTTTCTTGTCTTCCTCTTTGCGGATCCACCAGGCTGAGTTTCTTACCTGGGGCTTAAAATTGTGAGGTGTGAACTATTCTTTTGTTTTGACAGGTGCTCTTTGCTAAACATCAGCCTGCCCTTGATGGTGATAATACACAGAAGAGGGAAAAAACTTCAGAGTGCTAATGAGTGTAGTTACCCAACTTCTGCCTTTAATAGGTTTGATTAGCTTCCCTCCTTTGAGCTCTGTAGGATAAAGTGGGAAAACAAATTGGGCTGATAGGAAATGAGTTGTGAAAAGGTAGTTGCTAAGGAGAAGACCCAGGAACCATCCCCATTCTGGAATCCCAACAAGAAAAGAAAAGTGAAGAAAATAGACCCAAGACTGTTATTTTTTGACCAGGGAGTTTGCTGGCAGGTCTAGCAGCATTAAGTGTTATAGTGGAAGAATAGATTCACGAGAGACACTGATAAACTTGACATTTGGCCAATGGGTTCCCAGACATAATTCCTCTTTAGAATGCTTTTAGCAGTCTGGATACTCAGAACTGAGAGAGCACTTCGCTCTTGTTCCCAGACACGGTGTCTTTGGTTAGAGAGAAATGGCTTGAGGCCTCCTTCATTGACTTGAAACCACGCTGGTGTGTTCCCTCACCGACCACTCCTCTGCAGTGATTCCTGTTTTGCCTCCTGTGTTTGTCTGAAGCACTGGTCTCCTTTCCTCTGTCTCTACCTGCTGTTGCATTTCCCTTTGTGTCTCCCCCGTCTCCAGAAGTACTCTTTCCCGGACATCACTCTTGAGGAGAAGAAACTTTCCCCTTCTGCAGACACTGATGGATCTGCGGTGCGGACGAGGCACTCTGCGATGAGTACAGCTGAACCGTGTCTGCAGGCTCGAAATAAAAATGTGGCCGTTTTGAGCTGTGCTGTCAACACAGAGAGTTCCACTGCTCCAAAATTCTGTAAAGAAAAAGCATCTTCTCTTTTTGCAGTATTTCCCCATCTTTATTTAGATAGTGGTGATGGAGTAGGGTATGGACTTCTCCCAGAAAAAAATTCGGGACCCAAAAGAGGTTCACGGAAAATTAGAGAGGTGATCTGGTGGTTACGAGCGGAGCCAAAGCCCCGGAGTCATTTGGGTGAAGCTGTTCATGCTGCAGGTTCCTCAGCGCTCACATGTGTGCACAGTAGCACCAAGATTACAGGATTGTTGTAAGAACTTAATTAATTGATGTGAAATGCTTACAAGAGTCCTCAAATCATAGTTTGTGCTCCCTAAACGTTAACCACGATTATTAGGAGCTGGATGATCTTCTCAAGACCGGTTGTTGATTCACTGAGATCCATTCCCTTCATTGTGTACTTCGTCTTCAAAATGCTGGCTTCATTTGTTTTTGCAGGCTTTGGTGAAAGTGAGCTTCTTTCTTCATGCGAGAGGGATTTGCCTCCAGTATCGTTCTGTCTTTTTTTTTTTTAATCCATTTATTTTTATTTTATTGAGGTGGCAGTGGCTAACAAAACCATACAGGTCTCAAGTGTACCACTCAGCGAAACATCTGCTCACTGTATCGTGTGCCTATCACCCAAAGCAAAGTCTCTCTCCATCTCCATTTATTCCCCCTTTGCCCACCTTCCACCTCCTACTACCCCCATTTCTGGACACACACACACACACACACACACACACACACACACATATACACGCATATATATAAAAACTCGCTTAATCTCTTCACCTTTTTTCACCCAGTAAGCAAATTACCCTGACTCACAAATTTCTGACCCCTAAAATAACTAGTTGGACTACTTAGCCTTACTTTCTTCTCATTCAAGGTCTTGAAGAGGATAGAATTATGTATTCAATGTCAGAGTCCTTTCCTTGAGCAAGAAGGCAGAGAAACAATAATAAATCTATTTCAGAATCCACTGGGCTTCACAACTTGACCATTTCTTCTTGCGGCTGCCCTGAACCTGGCCACATGCAACAGTTCATGTCTTTTTTCCTTCTTTGCCATAAGGGTGCAAGGAAAGTGGATTGGTCTTGACTATAGACCATTGCTGCTGCCTCATGCCTGGAGTTTTCATTTTAGAGTGTGGGCTGGTCCTGAATCCTGGGTAGTTTTGTTTGTTTGCTTTTTTTTTCTCCTGGGGTATAATTGACATAGTATTATATTTGTTTCAGGTATACAATGTAAGGATTTGCTATTGCAATATATTGCAAATTGGTCACCACAATAAGTCCAGTTAACATCTATTATCATATATAGTTACAAAATGCTTTTTATGATAAAAACTTTCAAAATCCACTCTTTCAAATATGCTGCATTATTAATTATAGCCACTATGATATCCATTATATCCTCAAGACTTACACCAAAGTTTGATTCTTTTCTTACTGATCCTCGACAGTTAATTATAAACTAAAATCTTTAGACAAGATTATAATTATAGAATTATTTGTTAGGAGAGTGAGGGAGGCAGGTGAGATGCCTTAGTAAAAAAAGCAAATAACTTGAGTCATTACTCATGTCAAAGACAATAAAATGATAGGCAAACTGCCAATGCAGTTGGTTTTTTAAATCAAATACCCAAATTAAGCAAAAGTATGACAAGAGGAAGAAGAACGAAAAAGTGGTAACACTGACTCCTTTCAAGACAGGGATATACTAATTCCTTATGGGTGCATTTATAACGATCTTGACATAATATCCTGTATTTGCTTTAAAAATAATAGTTAACACATGAAGAGGAAGGTGGGACGTTGAAACACCAATTATCCAATTGGAACAATTCAAACTGAACAGGTCTGAAATTTAAATGGGTATTGTGGGAAGTAGCTTCCGTGCAGACTTCATGTTTAAGACCTCAAACTGTAGAAGAGCAAAACAAAACAAAACAAAACTCTAGTGTCATCTCTTACAGCTGAAGCAATCAAAAAGACTATTTGTTTCCCCAAATTTCTTTCTGTTTTTCAGCTGGACAATATATAGATCAGTCCATTTTATTCCTTTCAGTGTAATGGCCTTACCTTTTATAGGTGGATTTTATGCAGATTTATAATGATTTTTTTGTTGTTACAATAATGAATGAAGCTACCTAGGTATTCACAAAATAAAGAATATTAAAGAAACTGTTCTTCTTTTGCCTTTCCAAATAAAAGTTATCTTACTTAAAAAAGAGAAATCTTGTCTTTGGTTTTTCTCTTTTCTGTTCTTCATGTCCAGATACGGTGACCTTGCCTTGCATTTTGAGCGTACAGACGGCTGTAAAAAGTGCACCGACGGCACACAAATTATTTTGTTAGGGTGCCATCTGCTGGTGTCAAACAACCCAAGACCTATTTTTCTTAAAGATTAAATTTATGCTTCTATTAAAACTATTGGAACTTATTTGACTCAAATTGTAGAATTTGACTAAAATTATATAATTATAGTATAGGCTTTTTTTCAAATGATTGTCTGGTACATAATTCTTAAATTCTCCAAAACGGGAACATAAAATGTGACTTTATTCTAAAATTAGGAAAATGGACGCACCAGACATTGCCTTGACTTACTGGTTTCTGATTTGTGGATTCAAGTTTCATTTTATAGTTTCCATAGCTCCCATAACTTTTTCAAAAGTTCTGTTATGCTTTTCCTCTAGTAACGCAATTTAATTGCTGTGTGTGTGGTTGCCTCAATTTCAACATGTAAAATCTTAATTTCCCTGCCATTCACCAAGCTTGTTCTCCATGCCATGGTAGAAAGTACATGTATTTGTTGTCTCGCTATAAAATAAGGTTATCTGAATAGTTCTTATTTTTTATGTTCAAAACCAATGCTGTTCCCAGGTCTTTTCCTAAGCTATGTTCTAGGAGAAGAGAAGAAAAGCAATTATTTCCATCCCCCACTTCACTACTTTTTAAAAATCTTTATCACTTACTGTGTGACCTCGTGCAAGCCACTTCACTTCCCTGTGCCTCTTCTTCCTTATATGTAAATTTCAGACAACAGTAACTGCTCATAAGATTATCTTTTATCTCAAGCATTAAAGTTCTGAAAACAGTTCCTGTAGCATAACAAACACGCAGTAACAATAAGCTGCTTTGCCTAGTTGTTAAACATGCTAAAGAATATGGGCTGACACCAACTAGAGAATCATTGCTTTACAGCAACCGTTGGGGTCCTTAACTTCTTCCCAAATGGGAGACAGAAAATGTGCAAGTATATTTATGTTTTGTAGAATAAGGGAAGCATAATTATTTCCCTTACAATCTTTTTCTTCAGTCTGTGAGTGTTTAAACTGTCTCGAAATATCGACTCCCTTAAATCTTCTATAAAGCCTTTCGTAGTCTGACCTACTAACTTCTCCATTCTAATTCTCAATATTATTTTTCAGACTCCAGGCTCCAGCCATAATGAGCCTCCTTCAGTTGCCTGAGCCATGCTTCACCCTCCGCAGCTCTCTCCCTGCACCTGCCCCATCACCTGGTTGACAACCTCTCACCTCTCAGCAATGGGGACGGTAGGGTCTAGCATCCTCGCCATTCTGCTCCCAGCTACAGAAGCAGTGCAGACACCCAGTCGGGGTCAATAAATACTTACTACCTAACGGGTAGTACACTTGGTCATATTTCTTTGCGGGGGAGATGAAAAAGAAAGCATGAGCTATCTCCCACCCACAAGTTTAATTCTGTCTTAAGTAGTGAACATCTTTCTTTAGTTATTTCCATTAAGGCACCGCCAGTGTCACTCTCACTCATTAATATCTTTTTTATTTGCATATTTGTAGCAAAGACTGTTTAATAAAAACAGATGTGATTGGAGGGGTTAGATGCATGTAGGAATTTATTTTTAATATCTATGTTGGCAAATCATAAATATGATCTTTATCCTCTTAACAATTATAATTTTGATAAAATGTGTATCAGTAACAATTTATTCAGCAAACACTTACTGAGCTCCTATCATTTGCCAGGTCCTCTTCCAGACACTGAGCTGAGTTAGTTCTCTGTTTCTGCTTCAGCTTCTCTGTATCTGTCCGAAGAAGGAAAGCCAAAAGGAGACTGCGGCCCCCGTGCTCACCCAAGGGTGGGCTTCCAGCCCTGGCCTCTCCGGGGAAAGGGGGCAGGGAAGGAAGAGTTACGCACACTCCAGTTAGGGGGTTGTACGGGGAAGGTCGCATGAGGGAGGCCGCGGCCTCACTTAAGGGCATTCGGCCAGTGTGCTGTGTTCTCCTTAGAGGGGAATGGAGGGTATCAGCTCAGACTTCTCCCCAGCCTCTCCTTCACGCTCCTGCCAGTGCCCTCCACAGCGCCCTCCCTTCTTCGTCCTCCCGCTCTTACCTTCCACTGGCTGATGCCCACTGAAGCCAGAAAGCAGGAAGCCCAGGTGAGGCGGTTCACAGGGCTCGGCCTCCTGGAGCCCAGAGCAGCGGCCGGCGCGGCCGAGCGGTTCTGACCCGTGCTAACCATGATCAAGAACTTTTAAATTATGATTCTTTTTTTTAAATCTCTGACTCTTTTCTAAATGCATAGTGTTCTTTCAAATAATTGGCAGTTTTTCTGCTGCATAGTCGATGCCACCTGTTTAAAAATTAGGGCATATATATATATATATATTTTTTTTTTTTTATCAACCCGTGACTTTTAAACAAGTACCAGTAGTCGGTATATTTGGAAACTCTTTTTTGGTACCAAAAGGAAAGAGTTAAGTGATGTAAGATGAATGAATAATCTTCTTCTAGACGGTGTCTCTGGAGCTCATGTCAAACCTTCGGAAAGAGGGAATAAAAGAGGGTTCGTGACTCTGTGGCTCCTCCAGGGGAGCCAGTGACGACAGCGCTAACGTGCCTCCTTCCCGAGCCTCTGGTGAGGCTGCAACAGAAGCAGCCGCAGGTCTGTGCAGTAGCTCATGGCCTGAGGAGTAGGCCAGGGGACGTGGCACGCAAACAGAAAAAGGGTTATTGAGGCCCTGTGGTTGTCTTTGAGACCAAGATTTCTTTTAACGGCGGAGGTTCCAACTGAGTGTCTCTGAAATTTAAAGGCACTAAAGGCAAGAACACTGTATTAACCTTTATATCGTGCCGCCTGTTTTTCTGTCATTTGGGTATACCGTTTTCCTTGAAAATCTTACTAGAATTCTACTTGGCAAGACTACTATACATAAGATTTATGCGTTCATAGGAAGTGCTCTTTTTACTCAAGTATAGCTCAGATTGATATATTTGCTGTGAGGTAGACTTATCTTCAGGACAATGTACTCAATTACTTCTTCCTGAAACACCCCCCGCCCCGCCCCTTGAACTTCCTTGTGCCTAACTTAATATTAATTAATTAATTAACCTAACTGCTTGGTATTTAACATCAACCATGTGATCTATGTTGTAAGGATATCAGTTTGTGTGACTTTCTTCTAGGAGTTAAAAAACAAATATTATTGAGCACAATAAGAATACCTTATAAATTGGTCCTGTAAAAATGTTCACAACATTGTATTATGTGTTTTGAGTTTGGAGTCTCCCAATTCTGAGACCCGGGTTCACTTTAAAAAATACAAAAGCCAAGAACTTAAATGAGTTTCCCAAACAAATCAGTACATGAATTTAGGTTCCTAGGCATGGACCCACTTCCTGGCAGATCAACAATGTTCACATGAACCTTAGAAGCCCTGGGTCCTAGACGTGGCAAGTCCGTGAGTGACTTTCTCTGAAGCTCAGCTCCATTGTCTCACGGCGAAGGGCTCGGCATGCTTCTGCCCCCCTTCCCGAGTCAGACTTCTACAAACTGCTATGGTCCATCATCTCTAATGTACTGACAGATTGGACCTTTGTTTTTCAATCTTCTATTAAAATGTAATTAAGGATGGAGTCCCCGCTATCCAGCACAGTGCCTGCAAAATGCATAGTAGGAAGTAAATGAATATATACAGGAGTGAATATTTTGCTAAGCTATTTAAAGCATAACCAGGCCCCTAGAACGATTTGAAAACACTTCGTAACTCTAGCTTTTCCACACTACAGCATTATGTTTTCAGCTGCTAACAATGTACAAAGATGTAGGTCAATGGAGTGTTTTGAATGTTTTAGGAAACTTGGCCAGGGTTAGAACTCTCCATTTGATTAGAATTCTGGAAAGAGGATTCAAGTATATTTTCCTCAATTGGGCAAAAGAACATGCTTGCATTTCATATTTTAGCAAAAATTTTACCCAGGAATCAGATACTTGGTTTACCTTTAATAACCCCTTTAAATGTGTCCCTGTTCAAGTGCTGTGGACTGGATATCTGCGTCCTCCAAAATTCATACATGGAAGCCCTCATCGCCAATGTATGGTATTTGGAGGTGGAGACTTGGAGTAAAGTTTGGGTGAAGTCACAGGAGTGAAGCTTCCATGACGGGACTGGTGACCTCATAAGGAGAAGAGACCAGAACTCTCTGTGTTTCCACCACATCAGGACAGAGCAGGACGGCAAGTCTGTAAACAAGGAAGAGGACTCTCGCCAGGAGCCAAACCTACTGGCACATTGACCTTGGACTATTGAGTCTCCAGGATGGTAAGAAAAAAATCTCTGTTGTTTAGACCACCCAGTCCATGGTATTTTGTTATAGTAGCGGAACTCACTAAGAAAGCAAGTCACTCTGGTCTGTTCACAAACAAAACAGAATTTCATGGTAAAGAATTCAGGATTGTAATGAGTTCATATATAAATGTAAGTAAAAAGTAAGAAATCTGACAATAAAATGGTAAGGAGGGGCCACATGGAATACTGACACCAAGTGCAAAAATAATCAATTCTAGGCAGCCCACAACTCAATTGATTTACTCAATGGCAGAGATGTTTCTAGTCTAAAGCAGAAGTCTCCAGGGTTTGCCATACTGTTAACCTCATCTGGGAGACCAAACTTCTTCAGGATGGGAATTATGTCTTTTTATTGCTCTTCTACAAATCTCCTGAGAACAGGGCTCACTATATCTGCTGCTTTTTTTTAAAATACATAAAAGAAAGTATACACTGTTTAGTATTATATTGGTTGTACCAAGTCACACCAGGCAGACTACGACTCCTGTTTTAACTTCATACTTACTACAGAGAATAAATTACCTTTGTTACACACAGTAGGTTTTCTTGAAACACTGAGAAAATGAAAGCATGTATCAAGGTGTATGTGGGGAGGGGTTTGAAAGATGAGAAATCCAGTTAAACCAGCTCAAGAATAAATACTCTTATTTAAATAGTATAATGAGCTCATCAAAATAAAGTACAACGAAATTATATGTGGCCTGGTACAGGGACAAGAACGTGTTCATGAAATTAGAGCAGATACTTGCCTATTTGACTTCTCATATCTGCTTGTCTCTCTCTCTCTCCAACTCTCTTTCTTGCTCTTTCTACTTTGTCCATCATTCTCTCTCTCTCTGACATCTTTCCCCATTAATTCTAGCTGCTTAAGTTATATGGTAGGCTTCCTACAACTATATACCATATATCTAATGTTCCCTGAGGCTTTGAAATGTTTTATCATTTAATCTAAATGGTTAATCTAAATGAAACATCCACCGTAGCATTAAAAAATAGAAAAAGTTGATTTTTAAATATCAGTCTTACTTTTTCTCAGTTCATTTGGATATTAATTCATAGCAGTTTTGATTTAGGGTTTCCAAATAGCCACTTATTTCTGTACCATTGTAAAAGGTGATGCTATTTTCTGTAATTTTCTAAAGTAAAATGTTTATTTCATATTATTTATAATAGCTACCTGATTTGAAGCAAGACCAGAGAAAGAAAAATAAACTTGTGTGTGCTGTAATTTGTTTTGAACAGAAACATGGGATTTATTGAATGCCGCCGTTT
The DNA here is from genome assembly GCA_004026545.1 of Mormoops blainvillei. Lineage (NCBI taxonomy): Eukaryota > Metazoa > Chordata > Mammalia > Chiroptera > Mormoopidae > Mormoops > Mormoops blainvillei. The sequence continues at coordinate 46,421 of PVJD01001510.1, forward strand.
GACTCACTGCACACACAAACATCATTAGGAAACAATGAAAAATCATACACACTATTTTGTCATGTAAAATTAAGGTGATGGCATGGGTAGCCAGGAAAATATATCACAAGTCTAATGGCTCCTTTTATCACTACCTAACTCTTCTGGCAAGTTCTATAAGCAAAGGTTTTCACCCTCTGAATCAAGACACATTTCATAGTCTTGGGTAAAATTTGTATCACAAGTAACCTGTTGCTGGGTGGAAAAGCTGAAGGGATTAAGAAGCACAAATTGGTAGTAACAGAATAGTCATGAATGTAAAGTACAGCATAGGAAATATAGTCAATAATATAATAACTACGTATGGTGTCAGGTGGGTACTAGATTTATCAGGATGATCACTTAGTAAGTTATATAATGTCTAATCACTGGGTTGTACACCTGAAACTAATAAAATGTATGTCAGCTGTTAAAAATAACAAATTATTTAAAGTAAAAAAAGTAACCTGTTACCAATAATTACAGAAACGTGTAATTGATGTTATAGCAGAGTTAAGTTTACCCCTACGATGTTACTCGTTCTCAATTTGCATGCTTTTCTTTTCTCTTTTTACTTTATTTTTATTGTCAACACAATGATATATATCCCCCCGTTCCCCTCTTTGCCCGCCTCCACCCACCCCTGCCCACCCTGCCTCTGGCCATCCCCACGCCATTGTCCATGTCCATGGATCATGCATGTATGTTCTTTAGCTAATCCTTCCCCTTCTTTCATCCAGTCCCCTTCTCCCCTTTCCCCTCTGACATCTGTAAGTCTGCTCCATATACCCATGCCTCCGTTTCTGTTTCGTTCACCAGTTTATTTTGTTTATCTGTCTTTTTCTGACTGGTTTATTTCACTTAGCATAATAATCTCCAAGTCTGTCCATGCTGTCAAAAAAGGTAAGATTTCCTTTTTTTGTCATTGTTAATTTTGTTGTTGTTGTTGTTCATTTGTTTTTTCTGACTGGCTTACTTCACACTTAGCAGAATAATCTCCAGGTCTATCCATGTTGTCACAAAAGGTAAGATTTCCTTCTTTTTTATGGCCATATACTATTCCATTGTGTAATAGTACCACAGCTTTCTTATCCACTCATCTACTGATGGGAAATTGGCTGTTCCAGACGTTGGTTATTGTAGATAACACTGCTATGAACATAGGAGTGCATATATTCTTTCAAACTTGTGTTTTGGGATTCTTAGGATATATTCTCAGAAGTAGGATTGCTGTGTCAAAAGGGAGATCCATTTTTAATATTTTGAAGAAACTCCATACTGCTTTCCACAGTGACTGCAACCGTCTGCATTCCCACCGACAGAGCATGAGGGTTCCCTTTTCTCCGCATCTTTGTCAGCATTTGTTGTTTGTTGATGTACTGATGATAGCCATTCTGACAAGTGTGTGATACATGATTGTGGTTTTAATTTGTATCTCTCTAATGATCAGTGACATTGAGCATTTTTTCATATGGCCATCTGTATGTCCCCTTTGGAGAAGTGTTTATTCAGGTCCTTTGCTTATTTTTCTTTGTCTTTCTGGTGTTGAGTTGTATGAGATCTTTATATATTTTGGAAATTAACTCCTTATCAGATGTAACACTGGTAAATATGTTCTCCAATACATAAAATGGCTTCCCTTTCCATTTTATTATTATTAATTTTTTGGTTTTTTCTGTGCAGAAGGTTTTTAGTTTGATATAGTCCCATCTCTTTTCCCTTCGTTTCCCTTGCCCTAGGAGATATAAGGGCAAATATTTTGCTACAAGAGATGTTTGAAATTTTACTGCCTATGTTTCCATCTAGGATTTTTATGGTTTTGTGACTACTGCATACTTTTCTTGAGTGCAGGAGAAATGAGTATAGTCTCCAAAGAAGAAGGAAACAGCATTTATTGAAAACCTGGGTACCCATTTAAAATTACTTAAAAATGCATAGGTAGAAAAATTTGAAAAGCTTTTGAAATTTCAAAGATAATGGGATTGGACCTAATATGTCCTTTTTCTTTATGTGCATCTATACATTCTAATTTTTCAACAATAAAAACACATTGCTTATAGTAGAGGTGGTCGATTTTTGCAATATGTCCCTGCGCTCACCTACAGCTCTCAGTTCCCGTCTTGATCTCCCACAAAATCTTGTGACTATCTGCCCGCGAACAGAATCGAGGAGAAGTGATGTGACACTCCCCGTCTGGGACAGCAAAAACTGGGTGTGCTTTGTACTGTGTGCTCTCACCGTTTGTGCTGCCAGTAATTAAGGGCCGCTGCATCTCAGACTCACCCGATGTGCATCAGCCTGTAATAAGAGCAAGAAATAAACCTTTTTTGCATTAAACCACTGAGATTTGGGGATTTATTTGTTACCATAGGATAATCTGGCTACTGTGACTAATGCATCCGTATAACTTGTAATATTTTTCTATTTAATGTTTATGAGTTCACTTGAGGCAAGAATAATGCCTGTTATATTGCATATGAGGAAGCCGGGACTTGGTGACACTTAACTTGCCTAAATAGGAGATGGTTGAGGTGAGGTTTAAATCCAGCTTTCATTTGAATTTTTTTTTTTTTTACTTAAACTATTCCTTTATTATATCACATATAATGTGACTTGCATGTGAATAGAGCTGCCGTTTTTGCATCAAATCTCTCTGGTATGTGAGCAAAAGAGATTCCTTTTATCCCTTTTTATCCTTATGGCATTCAGTGTATCCCTGCAATGACCATCTTCACTGCATAAGAAATGCCTCTTGTTCTGTGAGGAAGAACCCAGCCCCCCTAGCTCAGAGCTACAAGTATTGTGCTATGATTCGTTTCCCATATATGGCAGAGAACTATCTATCTTTTAAGAAATCTCCCTCATTCCAGTGATAGCTGGTGGGTAATTGGGAACAAATATGTGGCAGAAGCCTGTGTACTGAACTACTCTGTGGTTCTGAAGGGACTCCAGGGTCCTCCACTGGACACACGAGCCAAAGTATCCTTGAGAGCTCAGCATGAAGAATAGGCATTATGAGATCTATACATCAAGAGCATCTGTAATTTGGGCTGGTTTTCTAGTAATAGAGATAAGAATGATAATCATTTCTCTCCATGTCTTCTCTTATAGTCAAGGCTGTGCGTTATCAAGAATTTTGTACGTCACTCCTTTCTACTGGTATAACTTTGGGAGAGTCCCTTAAGTTGAATAATATGGGTCAGTTGGCAAGTGTGCATAATAGTTGATATGCAGTGTGTCAATCCTATCACCAAAGTTCCAGTGAGTCAAAAGTGTATAGCTGTTTCTTAAGGAAAAAATATTGAATAATTTAGCCCAGCTGTTCAGCTCACTGAATTTTGAGACATACAATGAAGCTTAAGAATGACTATGCCTAATGAAATTGTTGTTCAAAATCTAGTTTATCTTCCTAATATAGAAAACTAGTGACTTGGAATGGCAAAAAGCTCTGTTTATGCCTCAGAAACAGCACTAAAACCAAGATGGTGTTCTCTGAGTAGCTTCCAAGACAAGTGTTTGAATATTTTGTAGATTTACAAACACAAGAAGATCAAATCTCATGGGAAAAGGAATCAGAAGATGAAACAAAATATAAATCATGTACAGTAATTATTAACTTTCAAGTAAACTGAGGCTCTTGAAAACGCATCTGCACCACATACTGGTGTGACAATGGCTTTTCAATCTCTAGAGACATTTAAAAAATGTATTTCTCTAGCACAGTTGTATCTCATAGGTTGACCTAGAAAACATAGAAACTAGAGAATGGCTTAGAGTTCATGGATGCTTTGGTTTGAATTTTATAGTTGTCATATATATTCCTGCATATATTCTTTATACACGATATCCTGAGGCTTATTTTCTGCTTAAAGACTTAGTAAAATGCAAAAAATGATTATGCCAACATTCACACTGTCAAGAGTAATAACCCCTTGCCTTATTTTCGTTAACATTTATTCTATCAGAATAATCGCTGTGGCAACATGTGGAAGAAAACATTTAAGAAAGGTCCTGAAAAGTTTATCAAGCAGCATGTCAGCCCATAATAAATTTATCAGAGAGATGTCCCTTTTGGCTATGGCCATCTTTTTGCCCAGGTAATTCAAGTTTATTCTAATATACTTTGCTGGTATTGCTATTAATTAAATCTATAAGAACATGTAGTCATTGAAACAGGAAAATCTTGGAGCCACAGAACAGATAGTCATGCAAATAACTACAGTGACCACAAGGTGGCAAAGTATACAAATCTACTTCATTTAGCCAGGATCTTCCTGCAGAGAAAATGTCTTTCAGCGTGGGGGATGGGGAGGAGGAAGGGCTTCCTTTATCATTGTCTGCTGGCTAGAGAATAGCAAAATTATACTAATGTCTCAAAATTTGGTAATAACTCCAAACTCCTAGTTCTTGAGATGAGGGTATGTATCATGTTACTATTGTAATTTATTATACATTTTTCCTTTTTAGAGCAAAATTGAATTTCTTAAATCCTAAGTGGGTATTTTAAGGGCAAAATTATTGGGTCCCTCTCTTACAGCCTGTTAAATCCATTTGATACGTATACATGAGTCAGTTGGCGAGTGGGCGGTATTGCTACACAAATTCAGAACCATGATGTGATTATATGATTAGTGCTAGTTATCACAAAATTACAGTTATTTATATTTCAAAAAATTTTTGGTTTAGAGGAGCTAGATTATAAGACTTCTCCTTAATACTGTTGTTCCCCAAACTCTAGCTTACTTTTTCCTGTATACGCTTTGAGTGACCAATCCGTTTTCGGTGACCTAATGCATGACAATGACTCGCAAATCTACATCTGAAGCCCTGGCTTCCTGAGTCCTAGACCAGAAAACATAAAATAACCACCTGGATATGCCATACACATTTGTATTTAACGTATTTAAAACTGATCTCAATCTTCCTCTTAAAATGCCCACTCCTTTCATCTGATTTCTCTTCTGTTCATCCGATGGACTGTGACGGCCAGGTCAGAAACCTGGGACAGTTTAGGATCATTTCTATCGTTCCCCGTACACTTCGTGGTCCGGTTCCCACCACTTCTTCAGTCTCAGGGTCTCAGGCTCCGCCCCTTTTCTGTGTCCTTCCCCCAAACTTTCCGCGTCCTCTCACCGTTCCTCGCCTTTACTCAAGCTATTTTTTGTTATCTAGTTGGTATTCTTGGAATTGTAAATTGATGTAAGCTATCTAGAAGCTTTTGGCATAATATATTAACTACATTAGAACATTCATATGCTTGTGCTTGTCAATTCCACTTAAAAAAAAATCACCAAAAAATTGGCCTGACATTTTTATAAATATTATTTGTAATAGTAAAAAAACCAGAAAACGTAGGCAATAAACAAATTGTAAACTAAGTTGTAATAAAACCCTAAGAATGTTGTAAAGTTTTGTAAATATCATTTCAAAATAATGCTGTGGTTTACAGAAATTTTGTTTTGTATAGCATTGTTTTTAAAAAAGTATTAAGGGGAAAGTTGAAGAGGACTTTGGAGCCAGACCACGTGGTTAATGTCACTTTCGCACTGCAAGCTATTTTAATCTCTCTGCTCCTCAGTTTTCTCATCTGTAAAGTGGAAATGATGATAATAAAGTTGTTCTGAAGATTACATGAATTAATGTGTGGAAAGTGTTGATGGCAGTTGACAAACAAAGTACTTTAAAAAGTCTGCTAATGTTACTGTTCAGGACTGGCATTCTGACGACTTTTCTGGTGACTAAGAAGCCATTGATGTTTTATGTTGATACTTTTTTGGTCCATATCTCATGATTAATTCCCCACCCTGACATAGTCTCAGGAGAATGATGAGGTAGATTATTAAACGAAGTTAAAATCATTCGCCTTTAGCCTAAATGGGACGCTCCCAAGAGAAATTGTTTATAATTCAATAGCACAAGTTTGTTACATTTCAATAAATGAACTGGTAAAGCACAATAATCTCCTCAGAGAAAGGTCTTGAAAACATTAGCCTCAAACCAAACATTCTAGGCAAAGCAAGGTTTAATATTCCAGTTTTTGTTCTTGAAATAGAAACTATGATATGCTTTCTCCAAATGAATATTAATGAACATAATTAAAGGCACACGATGATAGTCTACTGATTTACTCTAAGGGTGGCTGCGAATTCTTTAGATCAAAATCTAACTTAGACAAGTAGGTATGAAAGGCCTCATGTTTCTAGTGTTAACCAGCTACTGCTATAAAAAGTAATTAATTTTAATTTCCTTAGCCAATTGGTTAGAAATTACTGATATTCTAATATACCTGTGATATTGCAGGTCAAGTTTTAAGGTTTCAATATCCTCTTACCCCCCTTAAGCTCATCAAACTGGGACTTCTTCTAGAATATGGAATAGCATTATAGCTACCTATCTGCTGTGATGTGACCCCATTGCACTGTCCCTAAACAAACAGTAACAGTTACATTCATTAGATATTCAGAGTTGACTTTCATAACTTCACTTTATGCTCTTAACAGTTCTAAGAAGAGAAACTAGTATCAACACCAATCTTCAGGGAAGGCTTAAAAAGTGCAGATATCTCATGGAAGTGATAATTTGGGGGAATTAAAGGCTATGTTCTACATTTGAGTAAATGCAGACTAAAGAAAACAGAAGGAGATCAAAAATATTTTTTGCAAGCAGGAAGAGGTATCACACTGGGAGAAATCTCAGACTACCCCCAAGAATTTTCAGGAAATCCTGGATAAAACACTGTTTCCTACCTTACAAAGAGCACTTAATTTTACAGGAGAGTGTGGATCAAGTAGACTAAAAGACTTGCATATATTCAGGCAACTGCTATGTGAAGGCTATAAACCAACACTGATGGACTAGTTTATAGAACGTGATGCATATAACTAGCAACTTATTTTTATTTTCTATATTTTTACTACTCTTTATGGATATTTTGATTAGAACAAACTGAGACATCCCAATTTTCTAATTCCATAAATTTTTCTTTTTATGATACTGAGACTTGGATCAATTAGAATTTTTTAAAAAGTCTTGAACAAGGTCAGAGTCCTTTTGATTAAAGGTGGTTGTAAAACTTTATCACAAGGAACACAGTCTCTACACTGTCGACAGTTCTTCTAAGAACACATAAAGTGCTTGTTGCAATATATTGTCTTGTCTTACATTAAGATCTAATTCTAGACACTTAAGGGAACCTCCAGAGAAGTTGGCTGATTGTCATGTTTAACCAGACATGAATGTTTGTGTAGCATGTGGGTGAAAAAATATTAGTAGAGTGCTAATTGAGCTGATTAGATGAGAGGAGTCAAAGCTGTTTGTCACTGCCTGAGACGAGTAACAAGGAAAATAGAGAACATGGGCTAGGGTGCACTTGCCTCCACTTCCTTCTGCTGAGCTCATCTTGCAAGGGCTGAGGCTGGGCCGCTACGGCGCCCCGCAAGGACCTCCAGAGAGGAGCCCAGGGAAACCCAGGCCCGGCCCTTGCCTGGCCCCAGCGGCCTCCCCTGCTGCGGCAGCTCTTGGGCTTTTCATTAAGGGGCTACAGGAACTTACCCTCTAAGCCTGAAATGTGAAGGAAAAGAAATGTTACATATTAACGCCGGCTTTCAGGCAGATTCAAAATAAGCTCTTGGGACCTTTCTCCAGGTCTTTGTCTCTTACAAACACAACATTCCAGGCACACGTTTTAGAAACTTTAAGAATCAGTGAAGAAAGAAAACCATGTCGAGGACTCTGTTCTAATTACTCTTGTCGTTGTTTCTTTTAGAATTAAAAGGCAGTCATTGTGCTTTAGTTGTGGTGAAGAACCACTTATTTGTTTTTTGATTTAATTTCCAAGCCATTGCACAATTATGCTTTTGGAAAACATGGTAAAAATTAATTGCGATAAAATAAAATAGAAACAAGGATGATAAATACAAGCCCACTTTTTAATTCTATTCAACAACTTAAAATCACTCTGCGAAATGGCTGGACAAACTCCTAGACTTCTAATCTCATAGTCACCCTGTGGTGCGCCAAGAGCAGTCTGATGCCACAGATTTCGCGTTTGATAGCACTACACGAGCGCCGTGGTCGGAGTGTTAATTTTGTGGATAAGTGAAAGCTATTGATTGTTTTAATTAAAGAAAACTTTTTTTTTTTTTTTGGCAGGGGCTGATTTTACAGAAACCTCCTACCCTCCATATGCTCTTCCAGTTAACATTAGAATTTAAAAGACTGAGGGGAAAACAAAAACTGTGTGAATAAATCCAGCTGATACACACACATTTTAAAGGATCAATGGGACTTTAAAATTGTTTTGATTCCCAAAATATTTTCTCAGCTCTTCTGAGAAGTGGTAATATCATCTCTTTGCCAGCTAGTCTTTACTTCTTCCTAAACTTAGCGTAAAATGAGTTAAGTTTGTAGCTATAGCCATTATACTCAGTGCTCTCACAGAAATGCAGAATATCGTATATACTGAAGCAAAACAAAAGGAGCACATAGATACGGAAAACTAAGCACGTATGCACGATGCATAGGTTGGTCTCTGAAGCTAGACTATGTGGATTCAAATCCCAACCACCCTCCCAACCTCCATCGGTTATTAGCTATTTGACCTGGGTAAATTACTTAATACCTTTGTACTGCGTCCCCAATCTGTAAAGTAAAAATATATAAAACACCTATTATATAACCCTTAGAGAGGTATATGGCAGAGTGAAATAAAATGCTTGAGTTTTTGGCAGCTTACTTAAATCTTACATAGTATTATCGTTTGGACATTTCTTTTAAGGCTGTGGACTAAAGTGTACTTTTAAGATTGGTTTGATGATGAGGACTCAAGAAATCTGAACTTCTGGTTCCAATCAAGATGGGATAAACACATTCCACTCGGTCTCTTCCCTCACATGCAGCTAAAAACCCTGGACATGACGCAAAGGGAAGCCCTCTGAAGACTCTAAAAAGTACATGGTGGCACAGAAACTGGGGAAAGAAACCAGAACTTGAAGTAACAGCAAATCAGGGAACGTCCCACTTTTTTCTTCTCTAGTATCTTTTGGCAGTGAACTCAAAGGCAGCTTAAAATCTAGGACCGCGCAATGAATGTGAACGGAAACGTACCCAAGAGAAATTCTCTATTTCTTGGCTAAGGGTCAGGAAAGGGGCCTGCTAGAGGCAGAGAAAGCGGGGGAAATCCTCTGCATTTTGTTCTTTTGTCTCACCCCAGCCTCCAGGCAACGCCAAAGCAGCGGGGACATCAATGGCAGTGACAGGTGGGCAGGCACCTGAAACTCACATGAGGAAGCACTTCTCTCTGACCAGAGGAACTCTGGTCTCAAGAGTGTAGGGAATTGCCCATTGTGTCTTTTCCTCTATTGGTTCTGGTGACAAACTCAGTCCGATGCAGCAGAGCGGGGCATCTAAAGCCGTGGCTGACCCGCCAGAGGACAGAGAAAGGGGTTCTCATGAGACAGAAGGGGTCAGGATCACAGCCAGGAGGCGGCTCAGGAAACTATTTCCGGGAATGTGTACGCACACTCTGGGCACAGTCACAGTTGGGCTTGCCGAAATCTGACTAATTAGCATATCGAAGGCTCTGAGAATGACGCTGCAGACAGACCACGCCCCAGGTCCTAGACTGACCTGAGTGGTGAACACGAAAGGCAGGGCCAAACAGTGCCCCACGGCTTTAAGAACTGAACTGACTGTGGAACTGTAGCCTAGGGAAGGCAAGAAGGAATTTATAACCTGAGTCTAACAGGATCGATTACTACTAAAATCAAGAAACAAAGGTACTTTAGAACTGAAAAATAAAACCCTAAAAACTCATGGATTCAAGAACAAAACGGAGATGACAAAGGTGAGAGTTGGAAACTTGAACATATATCAATAGAGAGTTTCTGATCTGAAAAAAAAAAAAGATTGTAAAGAAATGGACAGGTTCTCAGGGATTCATAGGATAAATAATAAGGCAGAACATTCATGTCATTTGAGTCCCAGGACGATAATAGAAGGAGTGTGGTTAAGAAAAACTCTTGTAAAATGACTGAATACTTGACAAATTTGGGCACAGACATAAACTTAGAAATGTATGAAGCTCAGTGAAACCTAAATAGGATAAATGCACAGAAATCCATGTCCACAGACATAGTCAAACTCCTGGAAGCTAACAACAGACAAAAAATGTTAAAAGCTACCACAGAAAACTGATACATGTATGTGTATAGGGAGGAATAGTGAATGATGGCAGATTTCTTATCAGAATCCAGAAAGCAGTGGGACATTTTGAACGTCCTGAAAGAAAAGAGACATCAGTCCAGGAGTCAATAAAATTATCCTTCAGGAATGGAGCCAAAATAAAGATATTCTCAGATGAAGGAAAACTGGAGAATTTGTTGCCAGAAGAAATGTTCTTAAAGAAATGGAAAGGGGAGTTCTACAAACTGAATGAAAATGGCACTGGAAGGCAACTTGGAGGGATCGGCCATGAAAGAAGAGATACGGATACGGTAAATGTCAGGGTAAGTGTAATGGGTGAGTTTCCCCTTTAAGGTCTTTAAAATATTTATGATTGTTGAAAGCAAAACTTGTAACAGTTTGGTGGGGTTGCTACCAGAGAAACCCGAGTCAGAGGGTGTCCTGCCTCGGTTCTTGTCTTGCTCACCAGAGAAGAATTCAGGCGAGAGACAAACACATATGGTGGAAGGAGACAGCAAGTTTATTTACAAAACACACTTGAGCATGAACCTGAAAGCAGGCATCCGGCTAGTCTCAATGCCCCACCATATACAGTAAATAAAGCTGTTAGTAAGTTTGTTCTATACACCTGAGCACTTGGCTACAAGGGCACACTCAGCTAATCTGAGTCTGCCAACTATTGAGGTTCAGGGGTTATATACTTTAGTCAGTTTTGAGGTTACCACTCTTTCTTCCCCTCCCAAACCTTGGGAATAATGTACAGCTACAAAGCCTTTCTTTCTCAGCTTGTAAAGGCTCTTTTGTTATAGTTAATGAAATTGCAACAGAGGCTCTCTTTCCCAGAACACAGAGTTTCCAGGACTCCCTTCCTGCATTATCATAGTTTTTCTTGTGATGTTCGGAACACCTGGTGATCTCATCAGACCAGGCTCAGAACTGCTGAGTAGTGGGTCTCCCTCCCCCTCCCTGCCTTAGTTTACTACCTATCCTACCTAACAGGGTTTTCAATATACGTAGATATGACGTGTATTGTTACTAAAACATAGAGAGGGGAACATAAAGGGACATACAGGACAGTAAATTTTCTATATTCCACTTGAACTGGTAAAACATCAATCCTAAGTACACTGTGAAAAGTTCAGTATGTGTATTATAATCCTTAGATCAATTGCTATCAAAAAATTACAAAGAGATATAGTAAAATCCTCAACAGATAAAACCGAAATGAATTGCTAAAACCTATTATAATAACTCAATAGGGTGCAGAAAAGGGAAAAGAAGTGAACGAAAAAAACAGAAGGGATAAAAAGGGAAAACATGATATCATGGTAGACCTAAATACAAAAACATCAATAACTACATTAAATTTAATTTTTTAATTTTTAAAAAGATTTTATTTATTTTTAGGCAGAGGGGAAGGGAGGGAGAAAGACAGGGAGAGAAACATCAATGTGTGGTTGTCTCTCATGCGGTCCTCACTGAGGACCTGGCCTGCAACCCAGGCATGTGCCCTGACTGGGAATCAAACCAGTGACCCTTTGGTTTGCAGGCCGGCACTCAGTTCACTGAGCCGCACCAGCCAGGGCTAAATTTATTTTTTGAAAGGCTTTATTTATTTATTTTTAGAGAGAGGGGAAGGGAGGGAGAAAGAGAGGGAGGGAAATATTGATGTGAGAGAGAATCATCGATTAGCTGCCTCTCTACACACCTCAACTAGAACCAAACCCTCAACCCAGGCATGTGCCCTGACCAGGAATCGAACCAGCAATCTTTTGTTCTACAGGATGATGCTCCAACCAACTGAGCCACACCAGTCAGGGCAATAATTATTAAATTTAAATTGCTTGAACACATGGAATAGAAAACAAACATTTTCATGAATTTTTGAAAGTCCAAGGCCCAACTACATGAAACCTACTAGAAACTCACATATATATTTAATTAAACTCATATATATATATATATATTTAAAGTAAAAGGATGGAAAAACATATACCATGCATACACTATTCAGAAGGACACAGAAGAACTGAACAGCATCATCAATCAACTGTGTCAGTTGACATTTGTAGAGCACTCCATCCAACAAAAGCGGGATACATAATCTTTCCAAGTACCAATGAAATATTCTCAAGATAGGCTATATCTTGGTCATAAAGCAAATCTTAAAAAGTTCAAGAGAACTGAAATCATACAAAGCATGTTGCCTGATCATTGTGGATTTAAACTAAAAATCAATAGCAGAAAGGTAACTGAAAAATTTCCAAACTCTTGGGAATGAGAGAACATACTTCTAAATAATCCATGGATCAAAGAGGAAGATTAAGGAAAGTTGGAAAACATTTTGAACTTAACAAAAATTAAAATACAAAATATCAATATTTAAGTAATGTAACTAAAGTAATGCTTAGAGGGACATTTATAGCATTAAAATGCTATAATAAAAACAAAGGATCGAATCAACAGCTTGAGATGCACTAAAGAAAAAAAAATCCCAAAGCAAGCAGAAAGAAGAAAACAACAAAGATAATCAATTAATTTTAAAACACATAAAAAGCAGAAACAGTATTGGTGAAACTAAGAGCTGATTCTTTGAAAAGATCAATGAAATTGATAAACCTGTAGCTGGAGTAACAATGAGAGAAAGGAGGGAACCAACTGCCAAAATCAGAAATGGAAGACAATATCACTACAGGCTTCTCACAGTAAGGACAATAAAAGAACAATGCAAGTAAATATGTGTGCCTACATTTGGCAACTTAGATAAAATGAACCAAGAAATAAACACCCAAGACTGGGAATGAGTATATAAAATTGTCTCTAGTGGTAGGTGATTGTGTAGAAATCCCAAGGAATCTACAAACACTCCTAGAACTTCTTAAGTGTAAAACAGTGGAACAGACACCTTAGCAAAGGAGATATACCGATGGAAAATAAACACATAAAAAATATTTAGCATCAGCCCTTATGGAAATGCAAGTGAAAATCACAATGACATGCTCCTACACATGACTGCAATGATTAAAATAAAAAAATTTAAGAGGGATAGCACATGCTAATAAGAATGTAAGGCAACTGAAACTTTCATATTTTGCTGGTAGGAATTCAAAATAATACAGACGCTCTGGAAAACATTCTGTCAGTTTCTTGCAAAATTAACCAGCACTTACCCAGCAATCTCACTCATGTGTATTTACCCTTAATGAAACTTATTTTCACACAAAAAAATCTGTACAAAAAAATACATAGCAGTTCTATTTTTAAAAAATCAACCCCGACTGGAAATGACCTAACTGTCCTGTGCTAGATGAATGGGTGCACCCATGCAATGGGTACTACTTAGCGATGATAGGAATGAACTATTTATTTATTCACACAACACAGATGGACCTCAAAGGCATATGCTGAGGTAAAGAAACCAAAGGTTATACTACTTTTGGTGATTCCATTTATAGGAAATTCTGAGAGGCAAATCAGTAGGGATGGAGAGCAGATTAGTGTTTGTGAGAGGTAAATGTGGGAGACTTTGACTATGAAGGAGTATCACAGAGAAGTCGTGCGGATAGGGCTTTTGTATCTTGAATGTGGTGGTAGTTACATTAATGTTTATATGTAAAAACTCATTAAAAGGTACAACAAAAAAGTCAGTTTTACTGTATATACATTTTAAAAGATCAGTAAATGAATCAGAATGTTTTACTTCATTTGCTCATAATTCAACATACAACACTGGAAACAAGCTGCAGTCATTTACTATATCACTTTCTCTAGCTTGGAGAGCTAAGAAATTATTTTTTATTGCTGCACTCATAGGATTAATGAGATAATGTTTGTGAAATGTTTTGAGCTCCTTAAAAGGAAGTTGCTATGCAAGTGTAAAGTGTTGTTATCATTACCCAGGCACTATTTTCTTCTTTTGCTTATATGAAGTTTATGATCATCTTCATGTTTCACGTTATTTTTAATGAATTGTAACAATAAAATGTGGTAGCCAAGACATAAAATGAAGCACATGTGTTAATGAGGCTACAACTTTGTAATCAAAATTTGAAACATCAGTCTGTTTAAAAGATAATTGGCTCTAATGATTATTTCTTTGTACACAAGCCACAATTTTATGAAGTCCAAGCGTGGCTTATTCTACAGTTCTGTGTATAGAACGTACTTCAAGTCATTCTCTCCTTTGAGAAGTTCTTTGCTTATCTTATCTGAATAGAGGGAATCGAATATGAAGATAAATTCACATCTGATAGTAAAAGAGTTCTGTATCAGTAAAGAAAGTTTAGTCAGGATAATTTAGACTCTGTTTGTATTACTTTTTTTATAAAAGCCTTTTAATCTCTTACGAAGATCAGTGTGACTTAAAATAACATTTACATTTCTGAACTCCAAATAAAAATTTGATTATCCCTTTCTTAAGCAAAAAACAAAGAACTCCACGATTCCTCTTGACAGGATCACCAATAGCTTCCTATTATTTTGGGACAAAGTGTGAATTCTTCACACTTCTGGTTTTTGAGGTTTGATAATCAAGCTCTGCTTAACCTGGACGATGTGATTTCCTGGGTCTCCCTCCATGTCAGCCCTCGGCTTCACCAGGAACTTTCCCCTCTTCCTATCAGGTTCACTCTTTCTTCTGTGTCTGTACTCAGGTGACACCACCTGCTCCTCTGCCTCAGTCTCCAGGGTGAAAGGCACTGCAAGGAACCCAGTTTGCTGGAGATTTTGCGTGAGATGCGTACATATCCGTCACACTCAGCTATTCGCCTCTAATAACGCTTGTCTCTGTGGAGGGCAGTAGAATCCAGTAGCCAATCAATACTAGACAGTTATCTACCTTCAAGTGTGGAGACGAAATTATAAAGAGAAAATTAAAACAATCTACTTGAATGTCCTTGAAAATTGAAATCACTAGGTGTCCAAAGCTCAAGTAAAACTCCACCTCAGTTCTCAGAGCAAGCCAGGCTAAATATTTTAAAAGGAAAAGACCCAAGGGTTTTAGTTATTAAAAAAAGAACAAACAACAAAACCAGCCTACAATATGAAGATTCTTCCATTTCCCAAACAAACATAAATCTTAATTCAAAATCTCACCATTTCACCCAAGGTACAGAAAGAAGTTCTGTAGCAAATGTCTGTTCACACTTCTCAGGAGAAAGTAGTTGGTGGCCCTGATTCCACTTAAAGAAACCATTTAAGTCAAAAGTTCCTGGACACAGTCTGTGACACAAAGGAGATCCAGGGAAAGGGATATGACTTTTCCTTTTTTCCAAACACCGTACCCCTGAGATTTAGAAAATGTATGCATCGCGGACGCCTGCCGACATTCCCCCGCTTTCCTGGGACCTGCGACTGGAAGATGACGTAGGCTCATTCTGTCCAGTTTCTTGCCTTGTTACAGAAATGAAATAAACTTCAAAGAGGTGAAAATTGTTTCTAAGGCCTGAAATGTATACCCGAGTTTCAGAAACCTGTGGGATACATAGAATTCTTATTGAATAGTGATGGTTTTATTGATTTTTGGACCCCACAGCTTTTGTAATACTAAGAAATAAGAATATATATCTTGTAGGTAACTGGGGGTAGAGATTTTGAAGAGTTTAGGACATTGTGAGTACAATGATGAATGCAATTTTGGGGACGGTAAGTCTAGCAGTGATGTAGAGAAGCAGATAGGAGGGAGAAGAGCCTGAAAGAAAAAAATCTACTTAGAAGAAGCCTTACAATGCAGTTAATCTGAGGATTAAAAAGATAATAGTGATTTTAGACGAGCGAATTTAAGTCACGGTGGGACCTCTAGATACATTCTAGAAATTCATGGAGAGGTGAAATGGGATCGTTTGGACTTTGGGGTGGCTGATATGAATTTAGGAGTGCTAGCGAAAGTAATAGTTGAACTGTTGGAAATAAATCACCTGAGGGGGAAAAATACTGAAATGGAAACCTTGGGAAAAGTGTCTAAAGGTAGGGGGGAGGAGGACATGAGCATCTGTTGAGATGCAACATGTGCTAGCGATTTGGCTAAGAAATTTAAATACAAGTTTTATTTAGTTATCCCGACTGCACCCTCCAATCTGCATCACTGCCTTTCCGGTGCTGGGTAGACCTGAAGACTCTAGAGCAGCGTGTCCACGTTCACTCAAGGAGGCTTGGGGTCGGTATTTGGAATCATGCCTAGTAAGCTTCGAAGCTGATGCCCTTTCCAGTAGCCCATCAAAACAGAGGACATCAGAGAGGGAAGGTCACAGGGAACATGGGTGTTGAGCAGCCACAGCTGTCTTTTCGTAGGCAATATTCGCAGAGCACAGAGGGTCAAAAATAGTGGTTGAATGACTAAAAGTAATAAATATAACCCATCGATGTCTCAGGCCCAGTAAATACTAGAGTTTTATATGCACGATTGTACTTAACTTCTCACAACACCCCTAGAGAGACACAGATGACAGTGTGTTCACAGTCATCCAGAAATCAAGCCAGTGTTCATCTGTCTTTGTGTTTGGGTTTCTAACCTCCACCCTAAACTGAGAAAATCGCCCAGTTTTGGGTCAGAGGCCACTGATGACTCATGTGAGAAGAGATTCATTGATGATAAAAATGAAGATTGCCATCCACGGACTACAAGCACAGAAGCCTAAGGAAAAATAGTGAGGGACTTGCTGCAGAAAGAAAACATAGAAATTAGATGCTTGCTAGAAGGAGAAGCAAATTCCAATGTGATGTGTTTATATTGTTTTGGTGAAAGCGAGAAGCTGAGCTTGTCTTATGTCAAAGGGTGACTTGTTGGTGGAAACCAAACAGAGCGAAGACAATTCGGGGGCGTGGTGGCGGACTCTGTCTGAAAGAGGCAAGAGAGAACCGAAGTCAGGTGGAAGGGTTACTCAGCCTTTGAGAAGATTAAACAACAATTTATTCTCTGAAACTGTAAGAAAAGTTCAGAGCAGGGAGAAAGAAGTCAAAACAGCTGAACAGAAGAGAAAAGGAGCTTGAGGTGCCGAGTAAACCATGAAGAATGGTTTCTAGTGCCAAATTTTTATAAGTGGAACCACACTTTTGGCCGCACTTTGTTCTCCTCAAGGGGCCTGGCCTGCTGCCGTGAGCTGAGGTTAGGTACGGGTTTGGAGGTTCACGTGGGCCACGCCTACACCCACTCCCTTGTCATGGAGGTGGAGAATGTTTTCTACCCATTGGGGTACAGGGAGTCATGCTGCCCGGTCACTCAGATCCCAAAAGACGGAGAAACAGGTAAAACAAAAATTTAAATTAGATGTTTCATTTTCACAAGTCAATTAAAACTTAACTACCTGATAATTTAGTAGCTCATCATGAGAAACCTGAATAAATGAGAAAATTTGGAATTCTCTGAGGATTTTCTCCTAGTTTATCTTTTTTAAAATTCATAATAGAAACATATGAGTTTTTAGGGTGTTTGTTTAACATCTTATGATTATTCTTAAAGTGAGGTTAATATTATTATCTCTGGGACTTCCAAAATAGTGCAGTGAGAAGCTTGACAAATCTTTCCCCCAAAAGCAATGATAAAACTGGCAAATTTTCCCCAAACAACCATTTTAGGACTTTGGAAATTGGCCAAGGGCATACAATGAATTTTATTTTGTTCAGGAAACACTACTAACCCTTAAGTAAGAACAATGGGAATCTGTGGCACGTTAGCCTGTTGTCATCTCCCTATCACCTCAGCTCTGTGACAACAGAGTTCTACCAGGGTGGGGGCGTCTGGGAAGACCCTGGAGTCTCAGAGAGAGAGAGGGGCAGACCTGGTCCAGAGCAGAACACTGAAACGCCCATTTCCAGGGTTATTGTCAAGAACACGACCAATCTCACTGGTGAACAATCATGGGAGGCCACCGTTCAGCTATCCCGAGGTGACAATACTAATTGGGGTGATGAAAAGACTGGCAGAACCACCAAAATTTAATTGGCAGGTGCAGAGGTCTCTACAGATCCCTCGTGGCTGAGAGGTTACATGTACGTACAAAGTTGTACACACATTTAGGAGAGACTGAACCTTAGACATGCACTCTTCACCTGGTTGAATGTAAGACCTTGAACATGCAGAGGGATCTGGGGGGAAAGAAACATTAGCTGCTTGACGGTCACCCGCACTCACATCTCTCAGTGAAGCACGGAAGCCTTACTGGCTCGAGGTGCTTACATTAACCAGTTTCTGAACCACCAAGGTCAGACCACTAATTTACACTGTCCCAGAAGTGGCCTGTAGGAAGCCAGGCTTAAAAATAAAAGTTAAAACGTACACACAAACTCAAACTGAGCAGTGACGTCAGCAGCTGCATATCTCAGGGAGGTAGAATCTAGGGAGCTAATCCTGGAAATTTACTGAACAACAGCAACAACCCGAAGTGCCAGACATATACCTAAACACTTTTAGGATATCTCAGATTTGGTGTCCTGCAGAAAACACGTTCAAATGTGAATGCACCCTTTCTAAAATGGCTGTAACTTTTTTTAATAGTCCCATGTCATCCAAGCCATGGAGGGAGGCTACAGAGGGGTCATAATACAGAGTTGCTACAATATATTAAAATACCCAGTTTTCAACAACAGCAAAAACGTCAGGCATGGGAAGAAACAGGACAGTGGGGTGCATGCACAAGAAATAAAGGCAGTCCATGGAAACTGTCTCGGAGGGGAAGAGTAGGAGTTAACCAGGCAAGGGGATGGGGTGCAGACAGCAGTGTTTCAGACAACGTGAAAAGGCTGAGATGAACGAGCTCGTTCTCTTTTGGCACTTAAATAAAAGCAGTCGGGGCTTTTCCATGGGCCATAGCATATCTTCAGAAACCGGTATTTGGTTCCTAAAAAGGGGTTTAAACAAACAGTATGCAAAACATAATCACTCCACAGGGGTAGTCAAACTTCACAGTGGCTGGATAATGGATGCAAAGAGATAGGTGGTTTTCTTATTCTCACTGCTGAACTTACTTGACACACTCACGTAATGGCTGACCAGGTACTTCTCAAATAGTCTTCCCTCACAAAATGCAAAGATCATCTCTTCCTCAGGGATAACGGACATTACAAAAGAACCATTCATCAAAATAGTTTTCTCAGCGCCGTCCCTTGCTCAGACCAAAAACAAGGATGGTGGCAGCTTGTTTCGGATGGCTCAGGACATGTAGAGACCAGCAATGTTTATGGCACCTCGGCTGGGCTGTTAACATCCTTCTTTAAAGAATATTGCCTCTGCGAATACTGACAATGGCAGACGACATCTTCCCTAAAACATACTTCTGTCATTTCCCTTATTTTTGTCCGAATCAGAAGACAGTTCTGTATCAAAAATGCTGGCCTCCCTCTTATATTAAACATAGACTACTGACTGGTGCATGTCATGTTAAATTGGGTTGGCCAAAAAGTTTGGTTTTTTCCTTAAGAATGGCTCTAGTAGTGCTTAGTTGTCTTTAAGGTCTTTCGAAACAATTTTTTTTTAGATTGTATTGTGAGAGCTCTCATATCTGTGTGCATTTAAAAAACAGTTTATCGAAATCAGTGAATTTTTGTGCAGCTATTTTAATATTGCAGATGGAAGAAAATACAATAAAGATTAAATTTAAAAAGTCTGAATGATGTCCTGAGACTTACACTGAATAAATTTCAACCTTAGAATAAGGAATAAGTAATAATACAAAATAGTGACTAACCACTGGGGAAATCATCTATTCTGCCCCATATCTCCAAGTGTAAAAAATGGTTATAGTCTTAACATATTTACCCAATATATTCAAGTATTTCAAAACAAATAAAATTCTTCCAAACATTCATTAGGACTTTTTGATACATAGTAACAGTAATACATGAAAGTTCATTATTATCCTGCTATAAAGACTTATCACCCACATCACCCGTGCTACCTCCTCTACAGACCTAAAGTCCATCCCGTTGTCTCTCCGCCATGCTGGGGCACTTCACTTCGGGTGGCTTTCTCTTTAGAAATGGCTTTCCAGTCTTCATATGTTTTTGTAGTTTACTGCAGAACCTTCTTGTTTGGGCAATATAGAAGGAAACTGGAACCATTATTCTAACATATCCTTGGCTTAGACTGACTAAATTGGAAGCTACTTGTAATATTCTTACTTACGTCTTCAAGTGTTCTGCTTGGCTTTGGCCTGTTTTTCTCTTTGAAAGCTTTCTTCTCGACTGGAAACTAGCTGGTATGCAAGAGAGAAGGGCTTCACTACCCTTGGAAACATACTTTTATGGCTTCAGAGCAAATAAAGGTAAATTCTATTTCTGCTTTGTGAGTAGACACCTGCTCCTCATTGGCCTGAAAACACTACTGCAAGCTGTAAATGAAAATAACTCAGTCAGATGGACATACGTTTTGACAAGAATATTTATTTGTTATTGAAAAATACACAAAGACAAAAAAGTCGCTTAGCTGCTGGCTTTCCATAGTACAGCAGGTATTGTAAGAAAGGGAAATAGATCTGCTATATCTGGCAGTTTACATTTCTAAGGCATTTAGGCTTAAGGGTAGCAGGCATGCCTAGGTGCATTTACTTGAGTTTAAACATACAGAGGCACGCCAGGCAGGAAAAGGATTTGAAACTATACAGTAAAACTCTCATGCACTTCTGTCTTAGGATCATATACACACTGCCCCATCCTCCATCATTCTTTTTTCCACATAAATTTTGGAATTGTTCACAGAACACCGGTAATGATCTACTCTTCAAGAGTTTGCTTATCATGACAAGCCATTGGGACACACGTGGGACCTGTCCCATGGACAGATTCTGTAGACTCTTACCAAACTGAGGCTCCAGGAAGAAAAACACCGATTTGCGAAGGCACAGTGGAGACAGGTTTAATGCATTAAATATAACATGAATCATTCACAATAACACGTTTAGTGTTTCAGGGAACTTTTGTTAATACAACACAGTTGGTCACACAAAATACAAATGCTTCTGTTGATTTGTCTTGGCAACTCAGATACACCAACAGTGCTAACAGTTTAACAGCTTTGTTCTCATCTGACAGAAAATAATGGCAGTTCTGCAAGGCAAATGTTAAACCTGACCGTATGTATTTATTAATTCCACAGTGTTTTGACAGATTATAGGGGATGGAACTCAGAGGATGCTGACACGCTCGCTGAGGGCTTTCATCTCTGTTTCTTCCGTCTCAGGAGTGTCACTGTGACTCACACTCGGGCTGATCAGGTGTGAGGGGTACTGCAGCCCCTGCTCGCCCGCGTACTGCTCCCACCGCAGGTCATCGCTCTCATGGGTGATGTAGCGTTCCCCAGTTTTGCATTCCAGCTCTCGTAAATCTAACCAAGTCTGATAATCCTGATGAAGAAATTCCAAAATATTACCATAGAGACGATTAAAACTCTTTAAAATGCTGTTTCTGAGGTTGTCAGTTCCCACATCTGGGGAGGTACCCTTTTTGCTTCCACTGCAACAGCCCAGTGTCTTTCGGCAAGCTCCCTGAAGTGACGGCATCAGCACCAAAGCCATCCTATTTGCCTAGCCTTTACAAATGCGCACTGTTTGTGTGATAAGCATCCAAGGGTGGGCAATCAAGGCTTGCAGTCAAGCAATTAGGAATGCTGGTGTTCCTTCAAGATTTAATAACCACAAATAATCCTTCAGTATTCAAGAGTACAATTTCCCTAAACTTTAAATGCAATGTGAAAATAATAAATATTTAAGAGAGAGCAAATACATACCCACACGTGTTCTTTATATTTGCCACACATCTGTTCTGTGAGTAGTAGTCTAGGCTTTAAAAATACAAGTACAAACAAGCGCAGTGCATGACTGGGTGGGCATCTCCGTGGACATTTGTCAGAATTGCTCATATAGATGCTTTTGAAATCTGGTCCTTGGAGTTTTGCTATGACCCTCAGATTTCTTGTTTTTGGTTTGGTGTGTGCAAGTGTGCTTGTGTGTGTCTGGTGCATTTCTCCAATTTTCCCGATGTGTTGAGAACCACTAAATTGTTAAGTCCTAGGCAGTTGCATTCATTTTGATCAACAAATTGATATTAGAATTATACTTTTAAAAATATGAGAAAAGATTTTTACATACTACTATCAAAATCTTACGAATATTTAGAAACTCATCTGACTGAGGAAACATCCAATGGTTGATTTTTACCTGCAGCCAAGGGTGACTCAAGGTCTTGTCCACACTATAGCGCTTCCGCATTTTTACTTGCAGCAAGTTATTGATAAGATCAATGGCTGAAAAAAATGTTAATTATTGGTAAAAATAGGTGACAGATCCAGAACATATGCATAATTCATCTGCAGTTTATTTCACATCTGCTATTTCACACAGTTAATGCAGTAGAGTGATAGCAGGCACTAGAACCTGAAAAAATTCATCTCGAGAATTCTAAAACCTTGGTCTTCATTTTCTTTTGGATGCTGAAAAATGAAATCGGAAACAATTGTGGAGAAAGGAGGATGAGTATTTTATGAGTGTGATCTGAATTTCTCTTGGTTTCATCTTTAATACATTTTTCTAAAGTAGAAGTTTTATTTAAATGTGTATCATTTAAATAATACATGTTGCACTGATGACAGGATAAAACTAGTATTCAAGAAAAGGTATTTACTAATTTTGATGTAAAGTGTATTTAAGGTCTGAACGCACATAATGAGACTCATAGTCTTGAATTAAATGTCCAACATCTGGATACCACATTTAAAAGGAAAAATATAAAGCATAACATTGGTCAGGATTCATAATAACTTTATAGCCTAAAAACCAATGGCCCACCAGAAGACTTTTTTCTCTTTCACTGCTAAAAAATAAGTGAATTAACTCCCCTACTTCTCCAGTCACTAAGTCCTGAATCATCAGCATGTATGGACATGAAAATACAGAGTGACCCAAGAGTCCAGAGGCCACCTGGAACAAAGATCGCTTCAATCAATCAGAAAGAGTCAGAATTCTCGTTATCGGGTCAGAGAAATGATTTCTATAGTCTTTTGGTAATCTAGAATTGTCTCTCTCTGATATTGGTCTGCACAAAAGGCCACAGAATCAAATACCTAAGAATTCTTTGATTGGAGAAAGCAAATGCGGTAGCACATGTTTAAACGCTGCCTATGCCACACGCCCTGGCCTGAGCTGCACCACCTTAGGAGACGCTGTACTTAGTGTGATTTCAAATTCCAAACGTGTTCTCGGACAGCTTTAGAAAGTACAGCTCTCTCAGCGAACTGTGTACTGGGCATGTGCTTTAAAACATCCATTCACCTGATTTACTCACTGGTGAATAAAGGGCACCTTCCATTCTTGCTGCTGTGAAGTCACAGAGCAGAAGTGGAGGGCGAGGGCTCAGGGGAGAGCTTATGTGCTCCTGCGAGCTTACGGCTTCCCTAGACGCTGCGGGGAATAAACGCATGCTATTAGTTCACTCATTCTGTTTTGAATTCTGTAATTAGGAGGGTAGGAGTACAGTAACTCAACAAAAGGTCTGGTTTGTACCCAAATGGGCCCCAACAGTGAATTGCACGGCCTAATGGGGAGGGAAGTACTGCCAGAGGCAAAACTAGAAGTGGTTGAAGGGAAGGGAATATGTGAAGATAAAAAAAAGTGTTCTGCTGAGTGAAGCATACAGTCAAAGTCTGATTACAGCCACAGTACCCAGGTGGCCCGAGTAAGCACAGCGAGATAAAGACAAGTACCTCGGAGAGACAACGGTTGAGTGTGTATGGAGAGTCAGTGGGAATACGTGTGTGTCCAACTGTGTGTGTGTTTGTGAATTTATAAATCTATTTTGTGGCTCTTGGCATCAGAAAACAGAAATAATTAACTACTGAATGTTGGAACCTGAAGTTAACTGTTGGGGACCTGGTGTTTTTGAGAAAATAGGTGCATCGTTGGTGTCTGCAGCTCCAGTGCACTTGTCACTCTTTCTGAAACATCCTTTTTATTCACTAAGTCTCAAACAATCCAGCATTAACTGTACCCTCCAAATGTCTTTCACTAAATATGTATTTTAAAATAAATTCTAAAGTGTGCCTTTTCCTAACAATGTTGTTTTTTTGGCCACTTTCTTTGTATGCATGTATCAATCATTCACTCATCAATTCATTCACCGAATCTTCCCTAGGAAATTACTGTTAGCAATTATTTAGGGAATAAAAAATTATCGGGCCCCCTCAAAAGCTCCCAATCTAGTTGCAAAGGCAGAAGATGTACACACAGACACACACACAAATATATAATAACAAAATGCACCATTTTTAATCTTTGACCTTTAGTACCCTACTTAAAAAAAAATGTTTTCTTTAGCGCTTCTGAAATATAACTAGCTAGGATCCTAGTGATCCTAGTCTCTGGGGGTCTGATATAGTTCTATGTCAATTGTGTTGCATAACAGTGGTAACAAGAATTCTTCTCTCCTATAATATGCCCAAAGTTGTCTTTTTCTGACTTACCCACATTGAACATATTTATGTTCCAGGTGCCATGAAAAACTTGACTCTGTTCTACATGACAGCTCTTTTAAGCCTTGGAGACAGTAATTCCCCTTCCCCTCACCTTCCACAGCCCCTTCGGTTGTCCTTCGGATGCCTCTGTCTTCCTGTGCAGCCTTATTTAATGTTCACTAGCTGTTTTTCAATGACCCTGTCCATTATTCCCCAGAATTTTCCTGACCATCAACTGTCAGCTTTATTTGTACACTCAGACATTGTTCATGCAGCCTAAGACTTAAGAGTTTTCCTTTTCAAAAATTTTACATTCATATTCTTAGATAGTCCTTAAAATCCTATGACAGTAGCTATTATTTTGATTTCCAGTTTATATAAAAGGAAAACCTGAAACTTCAAAGGTCATTTAACTTGGTCTAAGTGAGACTGCGTCTAGTAAGAGCCGAGGGTGCTGGGGACTGGCTCCAAAGCCCACGCTCTCAGCACCGTGCCAACCGGCAGTTCATACCCCGCTGGCTCGCTGTTACTGACTGACAACAATGTCAACATTATTTTTTCTAATTATAAACATTAAGTTCTTTTTAGTGATGTTTTTACCACACTTTTATGTACTAAAATACATATACATGCATACACACACACACACACACACACACACACATATAGATGACTTTATCTATGACTATCTATATATGTGACTTTAGCTCAATATTTTAGCTTTCAAAGACTATTCACAATGTGATGCGATCTCTTCCTATCAGAGGGACTACTTTTCTTAGCTTTCTACCATTTCCAAGCTGAATAAGTCTATTTGCTATGTATTAATTAAATTATTATGAACTTGTTTCAGAATAAGGTTTAAATAGAGGGCTTGATAACTCTATCACAGATCTGACTCCGAACCGTCATGACTAGTAATTATTCTTTGAAGAGGCGGATAAACAAGCAATAATGGTTCTTCCTAGGAGTCCCCCCATCTACCGCATATGTTATCATCTTCTCCAGAGGCTTCTCCAGGGGCGATTTTTTTCAAATGTTTTATTATGGTCAAGACACAACAGTCCTTGGTATTATTCACTCTACCCACCTGGCAATCCTTTTTAAAAAGAAAATATAAGTATTCTGGAGTAATAGATTCTAAGGAAACTAATATTGACTAATCTTAACTTTTAGACATTTTCTTCAAAGCACCAGAATTTATTTTCTAAATGCTTGTAAACTATTCAATCATTTATTCTAGGATTTTGTCAATGTTAATTTTTTGTTGAATTATTTCAGAATCCATCCTATCCCCACACTTGTAGAAATTCAGAAAACTCTAGCTATGTTAAGTATCATGGCATTTCTTATTTTATCTATGATTTATTCAAAATTACTCACAATGGCTCTAAGAGCACCTCTGTTAGCTTCTTCAATATGCAGTATGCTCAGTTCTGAACATTAGCTGCACCTTATAGCTGCCATTGAGTGTCCTGTTGTGAGACCGCCATTTCCCCAGGTCCAGCTCCCAGCAGAGACTGCCACGTGAGGTGCATCGAGTGTGAAGGATCCGCGCTACAGAAGGGCAAAGGCGGCCGCACAGGAGCAAAGTCTAGCAACACTGGAGTGGCCATAGCAGTCCCAGAAGCGAGCCGACAGTCAGGAATAAAAAGTCCAAATGGGATCTCAACTCCAGTCTCAAAACTCAAAAATCCAGACTCAGAATTCAGATCGAGAGGGAATGTGGTGGGGCATGCCTTTGAACCTGTGATACTGGAAGGGGGAAGGGGGAGAGACCAGGGGAAAGGCTGACATAAAATCAGGCCGTTCTCTGAACTTCTCTCAAAAACAAAGCATAGGAGAAAGGGAGCGTGGCGTGGCCGTGGGAAACAGGAAGGGGAGAGGGCCGCAGCAGAAGGGAAAGTCGGCCGGAAAGGCAGCAGCCCGACGCGGCAGCGCCAGGGCGGGCTGGCGGCCCACGGGAAGGGGCGGAAGCTGGCGCTCCCGGGGGCAAACAGGCAGGGCCTCGTGCCGCCTCCTTTGCAGTAAATACCATGCCAGCTTTTTCAGAGTGATGAAAAACTTTTCTGATGATACCTGCCCGTTTGATTGTGGGAGTTAGTCTTTGTGATGCTTTTCTGTTACTCATCTTTAAACTCAATCCCTTTGTCCCCCATAGTATTAATACATTGTCTTAGGTCCAAGCTCTCTGAATACCTCAGACAGCTACCCTGGGGCAATGTGGGGAGTTCTTTTTTATTTTTTATTGACAAATTTTAAACAACTTTCTGGCTCAAATTTTCATTTTTAAAGGATTCCCTATCCCTTATGAGCAGACAGTTTTGTGCTTTCTAAAATGGATCCACACTAATGTTTCCTATAAATTAAAAAAATGAAAAGAATATGTTTTTTGAAGTCTAATGTTTCTTTTCTTGCAACAATAAATTCTCGGCTAATACAGTTACTTTCCCCTTAACTCCCTGTATAGCAATTTCTCTCATGATCACATCAGTTGAAAGACTGAAATGTCAGGAAAGGGAAGAGAAAATTTTATCAAACATCCTCTTTTTCCAGAATGAGTCTTTCAGCAGATACAGGGATACCTGAAGTTCCATGTGGTCTGTTTGCCAGGCGCACAAGTATATCTGAACAAAACCAAAATTAAATGGTATACTCAAGCGCTGAAGGGCTTTATGTTTTAATAAGGAAAGAAAAGTTCCATCAGAATGTTAATTGTATGGATTCCATTTTCTTCTGGTTCCAAGACACAGAATTACCTTTGAAACTGTGGGAACCATATTGCAGTCATTCTCTATTTCAAAGCAAATACCCTGAGTACGGACACAGTAGTGTCTGTGTATGCAGAGGGTCCGTTAGCATGTGCCATTGCTGTGGCTAAACTGAATGGCATCCAAAGCTTGGAGAAAATCCTACAAAAAGAATGGAACTGGACATATTTGAATACATAATAGTTCCCTTACGTTACACTTCTCGGTCACCCTCCATTATCCATCTTTTTCTATTTCAGTACCTGTCTGACGCCCCTATTCTCCCTAATAGGTTTTAGCTCCTTTGAAGTCATACAGATGCGTACTGGGTTTTGCACGTAAGTTTCATAAATATTTAAAATAAAATACATCACTTAATGCATTAGAAAAGTGCTTGCTAAATAGCATTTGGTAGATTGATACCATTCATGAGAAATTTAAATAACCATTTTCTTAGCTCTAAATTTTAATATCCATGTTATGTGCATATGGTTCATATATTTTGGCTAAGAATATTCCTGCATGGTAGGTCATCACCACTCCACAAAATGTAAGAGGTCAGAGCACCAGTGATTTCTATCAGAAAATCAGAATGACGATGACAATATATTTGGGACACAGATTGGGTTTATTTTACGGAAGAGAAATTACTGGTGATCCCCCAGGGCTGACCTGTTTTGCCCAGATACAGTCCTTTTTTGTATTTTTTTCCGTACTGTCTTCTGCCTACCCAGAAATTATTCAGGTACAACTTTTCAATAACGAAACCAGATCACAAATGTCATTCTAGTTATGGGGCCACCCGGTGTCAGCCCCTGGGCCCCTTGCCTTCTGTCTTCTTCTTCCCTGTCCACTCTGCCTCTCTGCCTGTCACAGGGTAGCCCTCAGTATTTCTCCCTTTGTTTTGCTTCATGCTGGTGGTAAGTTGTGTGTTTATTTTAAAAATCACTTTGCAGCCCTTCACATTCCAGCTCTCTACCCAGCAAGCTGTTGCTGGGCAACACCAACTGGGATGCTCCTCTCTGGGGCTGGAACCAGAGGCTGCCTGCAGCCAAAGAGGCCGCTGGAAACCATTGTCTCACTCGTTCCTCAGGCAGTTACTGCAATCCGATGAAGTGCAAGACCTTTAGAGACTCAAGCCCATGTCTTTCTTTTTCTAGTTCTTTCTCTGTACAAAGTTATCCTGTTAATGGTTACCCCTTTGCTTTACATTCAATTTCACTGCCTCCTCGAAGACCAGCAACGCAATCTTGGAAATCCTGCATTGTTTACACATAGCATACCGCAGCCCCAAACTGATGCCAAACGGATTCAAAATTTAAAATAAAAATCAAAATACGATTATATTATTCCAATGATGTTCAGGGTGTATGTGGATCTTTCATTTTCACTGAATATTAATATCACATAGAGGATTTTTTTTTTTTTTAATGCTGATACTCAGGCCAAATACTCCAAGTCAATCCTTGGAGAGGGGCCTCCAGATACTGGTAGTTTTAGAAGTGTCCCAGGTGTCTGATAGTCTGTTCAACTGTGGCTGGAATGGCTGTGCTAAGCATTGTGCCTCAGACTTTTATAGGATTTGATAATCATGAGAACTTAAACTGAAGATTCTTGCTTGCGGGGTCTCAGAGTCTGGATTGAATGTCCCCCAGGCAGAGCCTTAGGTCACATTTGAGTAGCAAGGGTCTAGAGGTTTGAGAACACTGAGGTAGTTAACAATTTGTTTAACAGATGTAGAGGAAGGTATCTAATCGCAGAGAAAGTTATCCGTCCTCAGCCCCATCTGGTCCAGCATTCTGAAAAGAAGACAGAGGGTTTCAGGTCAGCTTCCCCTCAGAAGGCGCGACGGGAAGGGCAAAGAAGTTGCGTGACACAATGAAGTTCCAAAATAACTACAGTCTGAAGATTTGGGCCGTACTGGCAAGATGTTTAATGGAGACAAGTGAAACTACATCCTCTATTTAGGTCCCACCTCCCCATCTACTGAAAAAGGTCTAAGTGCAGAACCAGAAAACCTGCTCATCAACAACACGCATGAAAAAGAATCCGGGTTCACAACGAACAGCACACTCAACGTGAATCTATTTATTGTCCCCAAATCCAATACCACTTTATGCCATGCTAAAAGAAACGTGTTCTTTATAATGAGGGAAGTGGTGGTATCATTTTACTCTTAGACTCATTGAAACTTGAGTCAGAGTGGTACTGAGGTTTGATTTATAGAACATCAACAAAGAAGGAAGTGTTTGAACCAGAGAGAACAGGAGGTTGAAAGAAAGACTGAATGCCAAAAAATTAAGAAAAACAGGCTCAGGGTGATTATGATGGTTGTTTTCAAACCTCTGAGATAAGCTTTTATTGGTAAAAAGGATTGGGCTTGTTCTATCAGTGAGTATAAACAGAGACACTTTGCTCATTGTCTTGGTAGGGTCAAATTAAGAAGAAACAGGGTTCCTCATGATTGCGTATTTTCCATCACTGGGTAACTCCTCAGTGGATGGGTACTGTGGAGCAGCACAGGGGTTAGGTAAGATTTTTTTAACAGCCTGTATTTTAAAATATTATTCTGTATTGTCATTGTAGAAGAAAGCAACTTACAAAATATTTCCAAGTTCCTCCACCCTGATTTCTCTACATCTGTTCAGATGCCATATATGAACTCAACTACGATATAGTTGAGTTAAAAAGTCCAGCCACTGTTAATATAATGAGAATGGTTCGCACAACATTGATGTAACCTGGCAGCCAAGGAGAGTGGATTGGAATGCGCGTGTGTGAACAATGATGACTTCACTGTACTAGTCAGCGGGGGCGGTAGACACTGTTGAGTGGGCATGTGTACTGTGTGACTTGACACCCTGTGACTTCTGGCTTTTCCCAAAACTAAATCACCTTTGAAAGGGAAGAGAGTTCAGACCATCAATGAGATTCAGGAAAATACAATGGGGAAGCTGATGGCAAGTGGGAGAACTGTGTGTGGTCCCAAGGTGCCTACTTTGAATGGAGCAGAGGTGCCATTGCCCTCTGTACAATGTTTCTTGTATTTTCTTCAATAAATGTCTCTACTTTTCAGATACATGGCTGAATACCTTCTGAACAGACCTCCTACATCAGAAGTGAAATTTTCATTTTATAATTGGGATATATAAAAATGTCAATTTGGGAGCAAATACACAGCCAATTTTTTAGCACTTATAATCACCAATGTTCTTACTAAAAGTTCCTTTGATCGGTTTCTCTCTACAAACTTTTAGTGAGAGAAAATGCCATTAACTATATTTTATCTGCTATCAAAACAAACAATTCCTTTCCTGGTGGGCATTTTTGGATATTAACGTGGTGGAACTTAAAATATTCATGTTACAAGTAGATATTATGTTAATGCTCTGGCTCACAATTTTGAAGTTCCTTATTATTGAATATAATGCATGCTCTTTTTAAAAAAAAATTAAACACATGTAATCTCAGACTTTCAAGTAGAGATTGTTTAAAATGTTAAACTCCTAATGGAAGTTCTGACTCGCATAGTTCACTTTGGCTTATCGATCGCGACAGAAGCTCCTGCCCCCAGTCAAGCCTTTGCAAGCAGTTCGCTGACTAGTGCCCTGGCATCTCTTCCATGCTGTTACGTCTGACAGTGGTGTTAATACGCTGACAAATAAATCTATTCATTAATATTCAGCAGGCTTGCTGGATCTTCGAGCCTCATAAGCTGTTACAAACAGAGTTTAATTATTAAAACGATAATTGTCTTTCTTTTGTTTCTCATACCATTGGATTTCTGGGTCTCATCTATGCAAGGCTTATTTTCAATGAGGTTATTTTTTGTTTTGAACAACATGCAGTGAAAAAGGGACCTACAGCTGGTTCCTTTTCATGGTAAAGTGCTACTTCCAACTTAAGTGTTCAGTGTTCTGGAACACTGCTGAATTTTGAAAACATACCATGTGGTAATGGTGTTAGGCTTTTATTTAGCTTTGCTTTGTGTTTGTCCTGGCTGTATTTTTCATCTCCAATTTTTGGGAGAAAAACACACTTGTGACCAACTTTATTTGAATTTACCAGATTGAATGGCAAAGATTGCCTTGAAAATAAAATTTAGATGCTTTGATAAATTTAGTGGTATATTATTATAGACATCCTCTGCCTTGAGATGTCATATATTCTACACTGTATGTAAATGTCAACAGAGGCTTGAGACCGACCAGAAGTGTAACCTACAGCTGTGCTCATCGGGGAACAGAAGAGGCAGCAGTACCTCCATTGAGACTGTGGAGCACAGAGAGGAAAAAGTCTGTATCACTGGTGCACCATCACAATTTGGTGACTTTTGAACTAAAGGCGAACTGTAGGATTAATGCAAGGACATTTCCTTTTTTCCCCCTTTTCATATGTGGTATGTCAAGGCTTCGTGTCTGATCTTAATTCTGAATAATGCCAACTAATCATGTGACTATGAAGCTGAGCAGTAACATCACAGCAGGTGACTTGAGAATAGGTGCTTCTTCAGACTTCACCTGTGAACACAGAAAATGATCCCTGTCTGTGGGGGTCGGGGCTCATTGTGAGACAATTTCCGAGGTTGCCTCTGTGTTGATTGCTGCCTGCTTGCCTCCCTAATGGCATACAAAGGAATATCAAAACTCAAAAGGAAAAAACAGTAATTTGTCTGATGATCTTCATGGTCTATTACTAACCGTCCTCCAATTTTCCACGTATCTCTAACTGAACACATCGATTCCATTTAATGATGAAACTGTACTTTTATTCTAACAAATGCTTTCCCATCACTGCTGGTTTGTCCTCGTTCTAGTAAGCTGGTTTACAAATTATATCTCACTTTACCAGCTATACAATCCACATCACTCAGTTAATCTTCCTCTAAGCATCAACCTTTGGGAAAAAAAGAGTCATATATAAAAAAGAGAATTTAAGATGTGTAATGTGATCTTGAGCAACTGATGGAATGGAGAAAAAGAGAATTCATTTGACTCTCCCACTTGAAAAGGCTCCTTTGTGTGGGCATAGATAGTTTAGAGGTTTAGACTGTTCCTTTTCATCTGCTCCGGCACAATGCAAGGACTGGTATTACAGAAAAGGAAATTCGACCCTCTGGCTCTTTAGTGAATAATATTCCTACATAAAATAGTATATATAGTCTTTGTTTATTTAGAACTTTAGACAATTTTTAGACCAGGCATGAAAGAATTACAATTATACGAAAGGTCGCACTCCATTTATCCCTGGCACCGTCTTTCCCTCCATGCACTTTTGTTCATTTTTATTATTTTTTTTGAAAGTGCCACATGCACCTAGTAAAAGATCTAAATCAGTAAGAAGAGTTTAAAATGAAAAATAAAAATCTTTCATCTCATTATTAGGCCTGCTCTCCAGTGATGACTTTTTAATTATTAAAAAATTTTCTTCTGTTACCTTCATACCTGCAAATAATAAGTACAGTACCTTTCATGCTTCAATAACTTTGAGCCGGTGCTGCTCTGTGGGTCAGCGCCGGTCTCGGGTCTGCGAGTTGGCTTGTGGTAAGCACAGAAAGTGAGACTGAGTCTTCGGAAACTGTTATAGCATTTTGACATCACTATTACATTATTATTATATTTTATTACACAGGGTGGGGCAAAAGTAGGTTTACATTTATAAGTACACGAAACCCAGTTATTAATTATTGTATTAGTTTCCACACGAACAACTGTAAACCTAATTTTGCCCCACGTTGTTATGTTGGGAAATCAAAATAAAATTGGTCATTTTGATAGAGAGTTTGAAAAGAATCACCTTAATAAGTAAAACAAAACAATGAATCCCTTCCATTAAAGGAAATGAATGATTTCATTTCATTCATTCATTTCTCTACTGTACTTTATCGTCCTCCTCCTTCTCCTAATTTAGTTATGTGACGTTAATGTAGTGGTCATCTTTGTAATTTAGAATGGTGCCTAACACAGCATGGGATATATTGTATAGGTATACACGAAATGTAGCATTTACTAAAAAGTATTAACCCAGGACTAAGTCATGTACAAAATCTCATTGGTAAACTTGTATAACGTGATCCTTTCCCCGAGGCAGAACAGCCTGTGAACACCGAAATGTAGGGGTCTTGGCTCTCTGCCCAAGTGTGCTCACCTCCTCCTTCCCAGGGCTGGAGAACCTTCATGATTTACACTCTATCGCATAATTATAATGAAGTTAGACATGCTTGGCCTGAATGAAGGTAATCTAAAATTTAAAATTAATAAGCAATATGTGGAGTAATTTATACATAACTATTATTCACTGATGACTATAGAATTGTAACACATATTCCCTGTACCTATAACCTATAACCCTATAACATCAAATTTCTAAATCTATGCCCACTCAAAAGAGAATTTTCAAGTGTTAAAAGCATTCCCTTTTCCTACATTTTTCTAATTGTTCAAAATCATGACACATGTCAGTTATTTCTTTATTATACAAATTTTGTATTACCTGGGGTTTACATATTTTGTCTTCTAAAGATGATTTTTATAGAGAAACTTTATAATTTATCTGAATTTGAATACGGAAAACTTAGTTTAAATTTTTTTAGAGCACTGTCAGCTGTCAGGCCTTTCGGAGGTTCCTGAATTTAACTTTAATTCCTTCCTAATGAGCCAGGGCTCTCGGGCAGTGTTTTTCAAAGTGTGACCAAAGGACTTCCTAATTCTCAGCACAGAATGCCATTTTTCGGGGGTGGAGTCTGCAAATTTCCACTTTTAACCAGCTCCTCTGATTAACTGTTGGCATGGCAGGGTTTAAAACTGCCTGTGACAGACCCAGAGCTAGACCATGATGGGCTGTTTAAGATGAGCGGTAAGCCAGGAGATTCTTTGGCAAGAAGATTAGGAATCCCCTGCCTTGCGAACACTCCTGTGTTCTGTTAGCTCATTTGTCCAGTTCCCATTTCTAAGCTCTACGCACTAGTACCTACTTCTTAAGTCATAGACTGAGTCTTGCTTGCAATTTTCTGTTGGTTTTTTTTTCAATATCCATCCAGGATTCACCTTTATGATGTACTGGATGCGACAAACATAACGGATAACCAGGACTTTCTCCTGTTGTTTTGGAATTCCTAAAAATGTAATGACAGGGAGGACATTTTGGTACATGATCAAGTAAGGTACAATTTCCTTAGTTTCATCTGATTACCTAAAAAAAAAATCTTTAAGTAATAATGGGCTACCCTTTTGATTAAGATAAAGTAAATATGCCTGATCTAGTAAATATTTTAAAATAGGATGGGGTGCAGGGAGGAGGGAAGGGGGGAAACGGGACAACTGTAATAGCATACTCAATAAAACATACAAAAAATTTAGCATAAAGAATAAAAAGTAATAACAATTTCCACTGATGAACTCAGAAGGTCTAAAGTAAATAAATAATCTTTATAATTAAAAAAATAAAAAAAAATAAAATAGGTGCACAAGTCCTTTCAAGGAACTGAAAAGGGTCACAGGATGGCTGGGCTGAGGGCTAAGCTTAGCCCGGTATGAAACGGAGCTGGAGGTGAGGCCAAGGCCATGTTTAATTAGTGATGGGTAGTAACGGATAAACTTGACGATGTCAAATGACCATCCAGATAGTTACAACAATGAAATGAAGCAAGACAGAACACACAGCACTACCTGAGAAAGAACTGAAATGTTCCCAAACTTCCTCTCCATGGTGACCTAGAGTCCTCTCTTGTGCATATCTGCAGTCATCTGATTCATTCTGGAGTGTTTTGTTGTACACATACATTCTCATTTAGTTACTGACATAACTATACACAGTGTAAGTTTTTTATTTTATGTATATATTACTACATATATAACTGTGATTAAATATATGCATTCAGTTACATATGTTACTTTATATCATCGTAGTTCTATGTGTGTATAATTAAATACAAACGTACAAATAGATTATAGATCATGTAAAGTAACTGGGAAATAGGAAGTGTTCAATAGATTTAGCTGTTAGAGGAATGCCAATCATGGTGCTGAGCACTTTCCAGTGCAATTTCATTTAACACTTCAAATAATCTGGCGAGTTAGGAATTTGTATCACCGCATTTCAGACAAGAAAACTAAGACCTGAGAGAGTAACTTGAAAGAGGTCCTGAGGACTCTTAAGTGGAAGAGCTCTCAACTCAGGTCTTTATAACAATGTAATCCTGTTTCCCTATATTTTTATTTTTATTTTTAAAAGATTTTTATTTACTTATTTTTACAGAGAGGGAAAGGGAGGGAGGAAGAGAGAAAGAGAAACAATATAGTTGTATGAGAGAAACATCAATTAGTTGCCTCTCACATGCCCCCGACTGGGGAACTTGCCTGCAACCCAGGCAAGTGCTCTGACTGGGAATCGAACCTGTGGCCTTTCGGTTCAGAGGACCGATGCTTGACTTACTGAGCTACACCAGTCAGGGATGTTTCCTTATATTTTTTAGACATTATTAAAAATTGTACAGCTACTCTAGCTCTAGGCATGTAAAAGCATATTAAAAATTTAATATGACAGCGTGGTTTAATCCATTAGGAAGATAATCAAGAGACTGTAAAAGCTGTGGGTAACAGCATCTACCTTGGAGCCGGTTGACAGGACTTGTACCTGGGTCCCACCTGGGCCCCATCTCTGCCTGCATTGACTCATCTTTAAAACGGAAACAAAGTAATATCTACTCAAAGGCTGGGAACAATTAAATGGGTTCATATATATAGTGTTTAAAGTAGTGCTTTGTTAGAGTGCAGATGCTGTAAAAGTGTTAGCTATTATTATTTTTTTACAATATTTCATTTTACTATTCATTTTATCTATAACATATGCTACATTGTCCCTGATTCTCACACACACACACACACACACACACACCCCAAAACAAACAAAAACCAATTTTCATAATGAGCACCTGTTAATGCGTTTGGGTTTTTAGCCTAGAATCTTTTCCCTGACGGAACTTTCTCTCTCCAGCCGGGGGGCACTCTGCATCGCCCATGTGGCCATCAGGCAGGCTCCCGTGGGGACAGTGTGATTGTCCCTAGGGCATTCTGGGATTGAAGCCCAGCCAATCAGTGCTTGTTTCAGAGACTCTACAGCTACTGAGAGAATTACTGTTCCATTCCGAGATCATGTACAGTGAGTACCACAAGCCTAGAGCTGATAGGAGATCACTTTGAGCCACACGAAGAATTCAACTGAGAAGGAGGTCATCATAATGTAAGGCAGAACGGACAGAGAGAAATGCGACACCTTCCCTGCCTCTCACTCGACAGGATCCAAGTGAGTGATGTTCACTGCTGGACTTCCCAGCTGCCTGTGTCAAATCATCTTCTGTCTAAGTTAGTTAGAGGTAGGTTTCTCTGATTTGCACACAGGGTCCGGATTAATTCAGTGATCAATTATAAGTAAGTTTATTTTCAGGATGCCAGTACTTGGCTTATGATATTATCATAGCAAAAATAATTAACATGTTTAAAACATTCCCTCTGGGGCTTCCATATCAAGCCATAAGCAATAAGCACCCTTTGGCATGTGACGATGTATGGTATAAGGAGTAAAAACAAATGATTTGAAATACTGCTGTGTAACCTGAGGCAAGTCACTTAACCTTTCTGGTTTGTTGTAAAGATCCAATGGCACAATGACAGCTCAAACACTCCAACATATAGTATCATGCTGTATCTAGCCCATGTCTATACTAACAGAAAAAAATGCAGGCTAAAGGAAATTTTTCATTCTGACACATCTGTGTATGCTACGAAGACCCTATAACTTTTTTCCTTTTGCCTTTTCATGCCAAAAAAAAACAACACCCAAAACAATTAAAGACATGTCTGAAGAACACTTGGGAATCATCAGTGTGCATATATTTTCTAAAATTATACAATCAATTCTTGGTTATCCGCCAGAGCAATTCTTAACTTAGTGTTCTGCTGTTCTCTTCCTAAATCCAAATCCTTGGCTCACCCCACACCTGCCTTTATAGATGCCTTTCACATCCTTTATCTCATTCGGTCTCGATTACCGCCTCATTAAGTAGGCAGAAATCATTACCTTGTTTTACAGATGAGGAATTGAAGCCCAAGAAAGGTAAGTGATGGCTAATTAGAATAGCAGATAGACTATTTCTCAAACTGCTTGACTGGTGATTTTTACCATTGACTGAGGTGCCTGAATTTTTATTTCTAAGTATCTGGACTCTCAGTGGATCTGGTGTGGTTTAAATTGTCCTGAGACCAGCCTTGGCTGTGTGGTTCAGTGGATTGAGTGCCAGCCTGTGAAGCAAAGGGTCACTGGTTCGATTCCCAGTCAGAGCACATGCCTGAGTTGTGGACCAGGTCTTCAGTACGGGGCATGTGAGAGGCAACCACACACTGATGTTTCTCTCTCTCTCTTTCTCCCTCCCTTCACCTCTCTCTAAAAATAAATACATAAAATCTTAAAAAAAAAAAGTATCCTGAGATTAAAATTTTACTAATATCAGTTGAGACCACCCTTTGCAGACCCTAGTTTGCTTACGTATTTACCAGATCCCACGTGCTTAAAATTATTTGGTGCCTGCAGCTTGTGTTACAACTTCTAATCAGGGAATTATTTGTTCTCAATAAGGTAGTGGAATAGAATCTGGGCCTGTAACTACCTCACCTGGTATTATGACATAATTTAACCAACTTTTCTTTATGTTCAAGTACAAGTCCTATTCATGCACTGGCACTTAGGAAACTCATTTACCATTCAGAACCTTGATTAGCAAACAGCAGAACTCCTGTGCATCAAAGGCAAGAATCAACCACAGGAAAATGCTGAGAAGCGAGGCCAGTTAATTCCCAAACTGATACTTGAGTCCTTTGGAAAAGTGAGGGTTCTACCTGAGCTGGTCTCCACGTCACTTTGAGTGGCAGGAATTTTTTAGCACTTAGACATATTTATAGGCAAATTAAATGTGTACTCCTTGGTCAAATATGAATGCCTCTTGAATTATATGATATAATCCCCTCTTTCTGAAATGCCGTCTTTCTTCCTTTTCATTCTTTAGTGACTGGCCTAAGTCCCATTTCCTCTGAATATGCAATTCTAACTGGTCAAGTCCACAGTGATTTTTTTCCTCTGACCTTGGAGACCCCAATTTTACACCTACCTAAGAATGCAAGGAAATAAATTAACATTTTCCTGAATATATATAACTCATCTCTCCAACAAGCTTTCAAGTTCTTTGAAATACATTTTATATTTTGTCTTTTCCTTTAATGATACTTATGATATATATGTATTGTATGTATTTTGTGGTTTTTCAACAAGAGTGTCTTGAACTACTGACATCTATGTTTCTGGTCTCTATTACCAATGGTAATTAAACATTCATAATCTATAGCTATTCATTACTGGCCTAAATAGTTTATTTCCACATACAAGGCCAGCACATTTCCATAATACCGGAGGGCGCCATTTGTTCCAGCACTTAAAAAAAATACTGCACTATTTCCAGAAAAAGAATTTAAACACGAGGTTACTTTCCTAACACTCCACTCCTGCATAACGGAAAAATGTCCGGCCTCAGAGGTGTTCCGGACCTGCACTGTGGTAAAAACTCTGCTATTTTACTGGCTTCCGGGCTCGAAGGCATCGAATGTAATGATAACCACATTTAGAGGTAACGTTCCCTAGCATGGGTGCTGGTCACAAGGGGATTTGATAATTCCCTCTTTTCTGCCTCCTGAAAAAAAAAATTACACTTCATTTTTGCCTCTGTTGAATTATCCTAAATATTTCATTAGTCCTTTGACTACATGACAGTTCTTTTGTAGGTGACAGATTCCTTTACGATATATCCATCCAGCTATGATTTAGAACTAATTAGGGATGTTAAAAAAAGTTGTTGCTAATAGTAATTCAAAGACCTGATGATGGATCGCTCTTGGCATGTAACACTAACAGAAGTCTAAGAACTTAATTACGCTGGTTTTTAAAATTTCTACACAACCACATGCAATAATAGTTATCAAATAGATGTTTATTAATTGTTTTCCTTTTTTAAGTGGTGAAAAATATGAGCGAACTTAGAACTAGGTGTTGCCTGAAAACTAAAAAAGAAGCAGGACAAGTGGTTTAAAAATCATGTGCAGACGGTCTGGGTGCAAATTCCGGGCCCTCCGCTCACCAGCTGTGTGGTTTGGCGCGGGGTGTCCCTTCCTTTGCCTCAGTGTTCTCACCTGAAACATAGGTGTAATTGTAAAACCTATCTACAGGGCTTTTGTGAGAATTAAGCTCCAAAGCACATTCGCTGAGGAACTCCTTTCTGAAGCACTCAGTGAGCCTTTTGCTCTGCCCTGTCTGTCCCCACCAACTCTTCTAAAACTATCTCTCTTCCTTTAAGAAGGAAATCTTTATTTAGAAAAATTGAAATAATATAAATATGCCAAGGTAATCTATTCTAAGAGAATCATCAGAGATACACATAGGAAATTATACGTAAAGATTATCTAATACTGAATAAATAGAAACAACCTAAAAATGCAAGAGAAATGGCTAAAGAAAATAACACACATGCTTTCATGTCACACAAAGGAAGTCAGTACACAAAGAACTTGGTATACTGATATATGTAATATGGTCATTAAAATATTAATATCGTAAAGTTCTTGTGTACATAACAGATTAAAAGTACTTAATACAGAAACAGGTATATACTCTTAGTTGTGTACTAAGATTACTACTCTTGGTAAAGACTAGGTATTACCACATCAATTTTTAAATATTTCTATAGCCTAAGGAAATATGACAAAATATTAACAATTTCTCTTTGTTTCATTTACCTCTTAATGTGTACTTCTCAATTTCTCTATAATACACGCACATTTCGCCAAAAAGTAGTTCTGGACTACACGCCCTTTTTCTTCTCAATCCACCTCAATTTGTTTCTCTATTCCAATGGGCAATCCACAATGAGCATTTATACATTTAATAATTAACTGAAATAATAATATAACAAGGATATAACCACTATTATTTTTGAAGGAAAATCGTTACCTTCATGAGAGATTTCCTTCCAGGGATTTGGTGGGTACATGAAAGCCGCATTCTGGATCTGGTCGTGTATATCTTCGTCCTCATTAAATGGGAATGTGCCGCTTAGACTCACATATATGATGACCCCGACAGACCACATGTCTAGTGAGCGATTATAGCCCTTGTTCCTTAGAACCTCAGGAGCCAGATAAGCAGGGGTACCGACCACCGACCTCCGGAAAGACTTCTCTCCAATGATCCGGGCAAAACCAAAATCACAAAGTTTCACCTGTTGATAACAATGGTTTGTAGAAATGGTAAGGTCACAAACTGTGTGTGCCTTAGCCCCTGACACCAAAGACAACTGTAGTACCTTATGTATACTGTGTGGATTTCTCACGGTAGAAGTAAGAGTTATTTTCTGTTTTATATACTTGAAGATAGTAGTTTATGTACTGACACAAAAATATGTTTTCATTCATAAAAAATATCATCTAAACATTTTCCTTCCTCCCTCACCCCCCGCCAAACCAAGAGATAAATGTGAAAATATATGTAAAATATACTCAGAAGTGGGTACTATTGTTTTACAAGGAGGGAAACATCATGTGAATCAGGGACGTGATGGACTTAAAGGCTTATTACAAATAAAGGTTTAAGGATAAGCACAAGACATGGCATGCCACCCATAATAATCTCATAATTAGCTCTTCAGGGGCAGCCTTAAGGTGTCACGGACCAGGCAGGACCTGAAGGTGTCCAGAAGGCCATGCAGGACAGCACCTTGGTCATGTCATGTCAGATACAAGACTCCCTGGGGAGAGATCCAGTCGTTTTCCATCCTCCTAGTGGAGGAGAAGAAGAAACTTTTGCACTTGACCCTGCAAATAGCACTGAACTCTCATGTCGGCCCAGCGCTGGAAAGCTGGCGGCACCCTGGGCCTGTGATGTGTTCTTGCTCTCCGGCTGCCCCTTCTCTAGGATCTGCACACATCAGATGCTAAAAAAGCTGAGTGAGAAGGCTCGCTGTGCATTCTAAGGCAAGCTGAACGGAGACGCCAGAGTAAAAATGTGCAGTCCCAACAATACAGGAGGGTAAGAAATGGGTGGGAATAAACATGTGAAATTTGAAACAAATTAAGGTGTTGAGGGAAAAGGTGACAGAATGCTGCCTGCCAGGAGCCGGCGACGCTGTAGCCGGCTGTCTGCTGGGAACGGCTTTTACACTCGCCTGAGGGAAAGGATCGGCTGATGCGAGCAACACGTTTTCCGGCTTGAGGTCACAGTGAACGATATTTTTAAAGTGAAGATGCCGCAAAGCCACGAGTATCTATAAAAAAGGAAAATCATCGAAAGAATTTTATTTGGTCTATTAGTTTACTTTAAAATGTTTCCTACTAGGACATAAATTTAAAGGCCAAGAGAGAACTCACATCGGACAGTTCAGCTTCTTTATGCTCATGACACTGAAATAAGCTAGATTTTTAACACAGCAGGTTTCTAAGGAAACTTTAATGGAAAGAGCAGCATTTTATGGTATTCATAAAGCAACCCAGACAGGTATAGGTAAAATTCAATAATACTGAATTTTTTCAAGGAACCAGGACTCAGGCACTGTGTGTTTTTTAAACAATTTCTACGTATTTACTTTCATTGAATTTATCTGGGGTGGCACTGGCTAATTTTAAAATTTCAGGAGCAGTTTTAATACACGGCCTGTGTCTGCATTAGTCGTTCAGCAGACTGGTCCCTGGACCCCGCAGTACCAACCAGACAACACCATCAGCCGCCGCAGCCGCCCTGAGTGTAGCCGAGGCTTTGGAGGAAGGGGCTGAACAACAAGGCTCGAAAGCTGCACTTAAACAGTGATAACATTTGATATTAAATAGTATTTTTTTCCTCTGTCTGTAATTGATTTCTTACCTGAGTAATTAAAAACTTCGTTATGTGCTCTGGCAACCTGCCCTTTTCGCTTGACAAGATCATCTCCAGCATGTCTCCATGGAGTTTTTCCATAACAACAAACACTCTTTCGGGGGTTTCAAACATACACTCCAGATTTACAACACCCGGGTGATGAAGGTTCTATTAAAGATAAATAAAGCACTTGAAGAAAATGAGTTTTTTGATACTGGTTGGCAAACTCACTGATTATACAAAACTGTTCGAGTTACAAGCTATGAAGAAACCCACAGTTAAGATTTTTAACACCTCTAAATTCCACATGTGTTGCCTTATATATTTGAAATTTTAATGCTTCCAAAAACTACATCTTTACTTTCTATGCACAGTGAAATTATTTTTTCTAGGCTAAAAATCCAAGTTCCAGCACAGTGAATTGCTAATTAGGTTTTAATTAGCATACCATACTGAGAAATCTGTACTTTCTTAGGATCATCTCCAATACCGAGCACAGTGTCCTAAATACGCGTGCAAGGCCACTCGCACGCTTGGCAGAAATTTAACGTGGAAAGGATGAAACTTGTAGATGTAGAGCATCTGACTGCACTGACGAAGCACCTTAGTCAAAACCTTTTGGAACTGCGCTGCCGCTGGGGGCTGTGGCAGTCTGCTACGGAAGCTCTTGTATGGTTGGATGGTGTGAGGACCGCTATGAAAACAGAAAATAAAATTCCAGAGCCTCTGCTTTGTCCAGGGTACGGTGCGAGGTGTAGTCCTGCACTGCTCTCAAGAGCTCGATATTATTTCCACAATAAAGTAATGGCTAATAGTGATAGGCTGCGTTTGGCTTGACATGTTAATTGTCGTATACGCCAAGCAAAATTACTTTTAATATTAGACAGGCCTCTGTACTGATGTTTAAGTTTGAATGTTGGTCTGGGGTTACTAACAAAAGCCTTTGATCATCTGACCTTTACACTTTATTTTCTCCACACAATAACAAAAAAATAAAATCCTGATATTAAAAAAAATGGGTATTATATATTCCATTTATATTTCAATGAGAAACAAAAAGAATATCATGGATGAAACTACCTAAAGAAAAGAAAACAGGAACAAACGTAAATGTGCTAAAGCTGAACAGAGAAAAAATAAATAAATGCTTTATTTTAGGGAAAGAAACTGAGTGAGTGATAAAATTGTATGTAAAATGAGTTCCACGAACTCCTCAAAACCTGGAATGGCTCCCTGTTCAGACCTCCCAGATGGATGCCGGGCAGCAGAGGGGTCGTGGGTGAATCTGCCCTGTAGTCGTCCTCCGGGCTGCGGGGTGGCAAGGAGAGCCTGGCAGGCTGATGTGGAGCCCCGCCACGGTGGGCAGAAGCTCCCAGGGCAATCAGGGTGCCCTTCCGCTATTTGGCAGTCTTGGTCTCTGCCCCAGATATCTGATGCGGCTTTTTGATTTTGATGCCTTGGTGTCCATTCGTGCTGTACAATATAGTCATGGAACAGCAAGTTTCTGAATGTGGTCCAAGAGACGCCTGCACATCCACCCAAACCGCCTTTCCCCTCTAGAAGTCATTGTTCCTGAAACTGTTAACTGGTCAAATCTGGTTACTTCAGATACTCGGCCTCCAGAGTTATTCTCTCCTGGTCAGAG
Source organism: Mormoops blainvillei (assembly GCA_004026545.1). Classification (NCBI taxonomy): domain Eukaryota; kingdom Metazoa; phylum Chordata; class Mammalia; order Chiroptera; family Mormoopidae; genus Mormoops; species Mormoops blainvillei. Next base: position 90,396 of record PVJD01001510.1, read on the forward strand.
ATGAAGCCCGGGGAGAGAGGGAGGGATTAACAAAACTCACACTCTTACTACTCTTACTTTATCTGTCCTGACTGCCTACAGATACGGGCAGATACGTTTTGTCTTTGACTATTACGGAAGTGTCAGGTCCTTAGGTGGGAGACTCTAAGGGATGGCTACATGTATCTGTTTGGAATGCAGTGTGGAATGAGTGATTGAATTGTTTATAACTGAACCTGTGCATGGGCTGTCTCATTTTGTTTTTCTTGTGTCTCCTTCCCTGACAGAGGAGCCACTCCACTGGACAGACTGTCAACCTCTGGGTGTCCAGGTGTGCCGGCTGTCCTCTTTTAAGTCGATGATCACAGCAGAAGCTTTAAGAGTAAGACATGAGACTCCTGCCTGAGTTATGATTCTCCTGGGACAAGTCCGCCAGGAGATGTGCCAAGTGTACCTTCTTCTTTTGAGTGTCTCCTTAGCTTATCCTTTTTTTAATGTTTACTATAACTTCAAGTACTTCAGCAGTTTTCTGGGGAGCTGGGCTCCCTTAAATTGCCCAGGACTTGCTGTTTGGGTGGGAAGCAGGAACAACGAAACTGGAAAGGGGCAGGCGGCCAGGCAAAGGGGTCCCCTGTGTGGAGACGGCGGAAAAACTAGAGTGCGAAGGATCAAGATCAAGGTGAAGGGAGGGCAACCTCAGGAGCACGAGGGGAGGACAGAGGTGGCATTGTTACTCTCTCCTGGTCAGAGCTGCCGTGCATGGGAGAGTGGGTGTGATTAACAAACTCACACTCTCACTTATCAGCTCAGCCTGCTGCTTCTGCTCACTTTCTTTTCGGCTACGAGGGTGGGGAAAACAGAGTCAGGGGATGAGCTGGAAGCACTCCTACCCGATATACCCTATTTTGCCACGTGTAATGCACACTTTTTTTGCCCAATTTTTTTGGGGGAAAATAAGGATGCACATTATACATGAGTAATTCCATATCTATATAAATGTTTTTAATTCTTTTATTCATGTTTATGTGTTAAAGGTGTAACTCTAGAAAGCCGTGATGATGTCCCTATGCAAAATAATACCCTGGAATATGATAATGGGCTTTGTTTCTAAATATAAATAAATAAATAACTTAATTAAACATTAAAATGAAAGTTTTTTTCCTGAAAGCTTGGGCCAAAAACGTGGGTGTGCATTATACATGGCAAGATACAGTGCTTACAATGTCAGCCCTCATGCGCCTGCACCTGTATTCCTCTGAGGATGCAAATTCTTGGTACTAAAGTCCTTCACTCAACATATCCCTTTTTCCCTTTTCCCTACTCTATAACATGACGTGAGAAACAACCCCTATACAGAGAACTAGACTTTAACGTGTTTATCTAATGGATATATTCACAGACCACTCTAGCACAAGAGTATGGAACAGATCAATAAGATTCTTTCCTGTTAACTATGTCGGGCCATGGTCACTGTAAATCTGAAGAACTCTACAAATGTCCTCTACTAGCATCTTTATGAAAAGAATTAGAAAAAATTTTGCTATTTCTTGATAAAGAACTTAGAATCCACTTAGGTATATACATCTTTAAAAAATACATTCAATGAAAGCTTTGAACTAAAGGCTATGTATATACAAATGGTAAAAAAAAATGTTTTTAAACTCATTCATTTTTTGTAGCTGGCCCCTGATCTTTAATAAAAACCTTATGCTTTATAGGTTTGCTAAAGAATACATTGAGTAGTAACTGAAAAATCTTTCCAAGAGCACAATAACTATTTTTTCTGCATAAATGATATACAAGAAGTTGATATTTTTAAGCTTTATTATGTATGGTTGAGAAAAGGCCACCATAAATGCTTACTCATGAGCTGTATTTTTTGCATTAAAACCAAATGACCAAACTTGTTTTTACATGTGACAATAAAAAAAGAAAACTGAATATAAAGAATCAATGTTGATTTTATCCAAATTTTCTATACTGCACTGATGAAATGTATTTCTTTAGCCTAGAGAATATCTGAAGACTGGAAATAGAAAAAAATTCAAGCTAATAATTTCTATTATCATGCATAATTCATGTTATCTTTTTAATACCTTAAGAGTAACTCTAAGATATGCCTCAATCATACAAGTCCATGTGACTTGTTCACAATTTAAATTTTCTATGTAAAATATAAGACATATAAACTTTTCCATATAAAATAACTATTCAACATTTCCCTCCTAATGTCCAAAGTAACTGAATTACCATATTTTGCAGTGTATAATGCACACTTTTTTGCCCAGATATGTGAGGGAAAAATAAGGGTGTGCATTATACATGGGTAGTGCCTGAAATGCCTGTGTCTGTTCTTGTGTTTTGTAATTATTTGTTACATAAAACTTCTTGTACCAAAATATGTTAAAAAATAAATGCTAAAATTCCTTTATAATACAAAAAACAAGTATCTAAATATAAATAAATAAACAACTGCATTAAAAAATTAAAACAAAAAGATTTTTTCCTGAACGCTTAGGCAAAAAATGTGGGTGTGCATTATACATGGCAAAATATGGTAATTAAAAAATGGCTTGACCACTGCATATCAACTATGGAATACTAGCATTCAGAAAGAATTTTTGCTAACTCCTCAGGCCTACCTCAGGAATTCAGATAATAAATTTCACGGCAGAGTAAGTACTACAGGATGCTCTGACCATCTGTTTGTTGCATTTAAGTAATCTAATTTCCAGGAAATGAAACATTTGGTCAAGTACAGGAAAGAACAGTGTCCATTCACACATAACAGATTGATGACATATCCATGGGGTGAATGTAAGTCGTTTAGAAGTCTGGGAGGAAATACCATTTGGAGATCAAGATAAAAATTTTCCTGACTCAAGTTGCCTAGAGAATTCTTATGTTATCAAAAGCAAAGGCTTTTATAAAATTAATAATACTTTATGTCAAAAATTTAACTAACATCTTCATGTTTACATTCCATTTTGTTATATTTCCTGGATTTGTGTTAACATTTCATTTGTAACAACATTTAATTTTAATAGTGTCGCTTTACATATCATTCCATATATAGCTGTGATAAAGGTGTCATATTTTCTCCTTTCTTCCTTCAGGATACTTATACTAACACATATGAGAGTTGGGAAAGGGAAGACAGAATCAACAACTTTTCCACAGGTTTTTAGGAGCAATATAGACCTAGAATGGGGACTTCTCACAATTTTTCTATCAAAACGACTAAATGATTTAGCTCTTACTGACACAGAAGAAAATAAATTTAAAAGTGATAAGTGCAGATCTAAATTTTAAATGGCACGCAAAGCAGAAGGAAGAATATTCACAGTGGTGTGGGTGGGGACGTGAGGCGCCTTTCTCAGACACACAGCACCCAGAGGCTTGGTGGATTCTCCTTTCTGCCAGTTTGCCAGGGTCAGGAGAAGGGAACACCATCTTTCCATTTTCTAATCACAGTCTCTTACATTTAGGCTTCCCTTAGTGGCCCTAGAAATTACAATCACCTAATATCTCATAAGGGGGAAATAGCATGTAATTCCCTAATAGATGCTAAAAAAAGTCATTAGGTAGACAGCGGATGACTATAAAATGACTAAAGATAACGCTCGAATTGATATGGTAAGCTCAGTTCTCTCTCCTAAATTCCAGAATCTTATACCCAACTGTGTTTTCAGTATGTTATTTAAAGAAAAGATGTCTAACAATGGGAACTGATGTCCTTCCTTCCAAACTTACTCTTTCTGTGTTTCCCGTCTTGATAAATGGCTAGCCATCTCGGTTAGAAACTGAGAGTCATACTAAATATTTATTTCTCCCTCAATTCCAAAATCATATTGATCTCTAAAATGAATCAAGTCCACCTCCTTAATTTCTCTCACACTGACACCTCACCTTCATTGTCACCATTACAGCCTGGGTCCAGGGGTGACCAACCCATGGCCCAGAGTGGCTATGAATGCGGCCCACCACAAAATTGTAAATTTACTTAAAACATGAGAGTTTTTTGTGTGTGTGATTACATGTTGCAATGTACTTAATGTGTGGCCCAAGTCAATTCTTCTTCTTCCAATGCGGCCCAGAGATACCAAAAGGTTGGACACCCTTGTACCTCTTCCCTAGGGATCTGCCACAGCCTTCCAAGTCATCTTATTTTAGGTCTTGTTCACCTCCAATTCATTTTTTTAAGGACTGTCCCAATGATCTTTCCTGAGGCGATTCTGAATCGTCTCCTCTTCCTTCAGTTCCATGACAGTCACCACTGGCTTCGGGAGGCAGCGTGCGCACCCCTGCGGCAAGACCCACAGGGCCTTTCGCTAACAGCTTCTTTCCCTCCTCCCACCCAAACGCCTTGCCAGCTTCTCCTCTTCCTCTCCCACCTATCTCCCCATCTCTCTGGTCGGAACGAACTATTTTCAGAAGAAGACACGCTCGCTCTCTCTCTCTTCCATGCTTTCATACATACTGTTCTCTTAGCTGGAACCAGACTGTTTCGCCTGGTGTGAATTCTCAGCTGTCAGGCACCTTCATGGACTCCCACAGTCTGACTTGGGTGTCTCTCTTTTCTCATAGTCTTTGGTACAATCCTCTTTCATAACATTTAACATATTTAGTTATTGGTGAATCTATGTCTTACTTACAAGACGATAAGCTCCTTAAGAACTATATTTTATCAATTATATTCCCAGAGTAAGTGCCCAATACAAGATTGTAAATTTAATTGAAGGATAAAGAATCCCTGTATCTCCTTACTTTTCAGTATATGAATAATATTCTTTAAAATTTAAATTATCTTACTGAAGCTAATACACATCTGACACACTGACACAGTACATTTTGCATCTAATATGGTAGATACTGATGTCCTCTCTTCAGGAAAAAAAAAAAAGTACCAGACTTTTTCACTTTGAGTTCGCTTGAATCTGCTAGTGAGCAATCTCAGGATTCTGATGATGAATAATATGATCAGAAGTAATAACATTTTAATTACAAATACCAATCATATGGATGTGAATATCAGTGATGTCACCAGTGGCATGAGTCACAAAATGACTTTCTACAATCCCAAGGGTGTGGCCATTTCCAGGTGCTGTTCCCTCAAAATGCAGGAGAGTTGGCCACTGCTCCTGTAAATATTTCAGCATATTTGCCAGGAATAAACATTTAAGTTTCCTACTATGAGATTTGTATTTATTTTACATATAGCTCTTTAAACGACAGGCCTTAGCTTTAGCTCGTTCTCCAAGCGCACAAGGAAATACTCGCAGCAAGAGACAGGCAAAGCGAGAGCAGCTAAGGACCATCACTGGGGTGTTCCTTTTAACTGACCCCTTCCCTCCCTGCCCATTCTCCCTTGCGCAGCTTGTGAAAACCTAATTTCCTTTGATTTCATTATTGTCTGGAGGATGGGAGATAAAGCACTGAAAATGGGCTATTTAGATGGTAATGACCATTGTACTTCTGCCGCCTTACTTGGAAAAGACCTTGCCACTCCCTTCTTTTTCTTCGTTTTTGATTTGACTCACACAGACAACAACAAGGAAAGGCTTGAGGCCCGGGGCACAGTTTCGGGAGCACAGTCTCTGGACACAGGCTGAGTCTGAACTCCAGCTCCACCACTTCCCTACTCCGGGCTTCCATTTTTGGTTATGTAAAATGGGATAATAATAATAATGTGTTTAACCTTGCAATATACAAGGACTTAATGATCTAATGTCCACAAAAGACCTAGAATCAGGCCTGGAGCACAGTAAAGGTTAGTTGTTATTGTTGGGAAGATTTTCTGTAACTTTTAAAAGATCTGAGCCATATTTCCGTTTGCTAACTGAAAGTTTACTGTAAGTGGTCGAAAAGAAAATTTCCTTTTGCCTTTCACCTAACACAGGCTACATCAGAAATGAACTGACACAAACCTGTTGCTACTAGTTTGTCCTCCCATTTCCCCCCCTGCTATGTTTTTATACTTCAGGGATGGGAGAAGGGCTTCCACTGGGACGTCAGCAAGGTGAAGGTCTCCTGACCTCAAGTGAGAGTGGAGATCACTGAGCTATAGGATGTGAACGTGTTCTCACTTCACATTCAGCTGGAAAAAAACTCAGTTTAAATAGGCTTACACTTCAGTAGTTATCTTTTAGGAGGCCACATTTTTGTGGGGAGATTTCGTATGTAAGATTTTAGAAATGCATACTGATGTTAACCTAGGACAAAATAAGGCTAACCTACACTGTAAGAAGGATAAAGGCATATCATATTACTTCAACAGCAAGACTAGATACAACAATCCATCCTCCTGTGAACAGGGACCCTCGCTGACTTTTAGATCAATGGGGCCACAGTCAAATTTAACACATTAGACTCTAGGAACTCAGAAATGTTCAGACCATGCCTGGTAAAAGTTGCTTGCTCCTCCCACCCACCAGACTGGAGCGCACCGTTACTTTCCTTGTGCCACTAAGTAGCACAGACTGACCCTGGTTAACTATAGTTTAAAATTTTGTGGGAGAAAAAATAAATTGAAGCATCTCCATGAACTGCTAATGAAAATACATACGTACTGTGCCCAGATATCAAGAAAGGGATTCTACTTTTAGGTGGTTAGCTTATAATGCACAATTTACCATTACATTTTTTCATCTTAAATAAGCTGTAAGTCTGTGTACTTTATTAATACCAAGCCAAGAATTTTTTAAAAAGACCAATTCAATATTTGCATAGTAAGAAAATCAACTGAAGCTTGATGTTAAACTTCTATATTAATGCATATCCGTAAACCCATCTGCACACCTCTCGGTCGTTCTGCACTTCCTCAGTTATGGGCCTGCTTCAGTCTAGCTTCACATTCCCGGTTGCTACTGACAAATAATAAATACAATGTCTTCTTTCCCTAGAAAAGGAAGAAGCTAAATGCAGAGGGGAAGGAGTATGCAGAGGGCACTTTTTAAAAGCTCTCATCACCTCTTATGTTGTTTCCAGCCTTTCTTGACTTTTCACTGGTGAAAAATATTATAAAAATATCTGATATTTGCTATCCATCACTAGCAATCCTTTGTATTAGAGCTAGGAATGGGTAATTTTAAAAACAAAATCCAGATGTCTTAAGCCAACCATCTGGACTCATACACTAAGGTTTCATTGGCACTGATGTTTGTATTTGGCTGAAGTGGATACTGTAACCTTGGAAGGTGGGTGAGTACTTTCTCTCCAGAGGACTTGGGAAAGGCCCTCACACAACAAGGACCTCGTATGCATCGGGGTACCCACACCCCACCCCAAACCAAGGCCAGAGTTTCAAGCTGAATTTAAGCAAAGGAGCATGATATTTGAGAGCCAGAAACAGAGTCTCCAGAGACAGAAAATCAGTAACTGATCAATACCATTAGAAAAAAATCAGTGCTGGAAATTATTTCTCCAGATAGTTTGACCCCTTTTCTTCTAAGCCACTACTCAGTCTGTGTTTAGAGAAATGGCAAGAAGTATGGCTTGTTAAAATAAGAAAGTTGGGATATGTAGATCATTGTGCGTACACTGTATATAAAAGTTGAAAACTTCAAATATCTGGATAATTTTCCTATCTGCTACCAAACACATAGCAATGGAGACAGAGCTGGAACACATTTTTATTTACTATTAATCTACCTGGCTGGAGACATGAAGACACAAATCCAATCTCATTCTGGTGTTGGATTTAAAACGTAATTTTTAGCAAATCATATCACTATAGCCCAGCATCCACATTTAGATGTCTCCACTCCACGAGAAAGCGACACATTCTACTACAACGTTAAATGTCTGTATAGACACATAATCCTTCTCCTGTCTAATACAGCAGATAGTGGGGGCTGGAATGAGCGCACAGGGTCTATTGGACAGGGACAGAAGACGAAGTATTATGTGCAAAAAGGTCAAGTGCTGACATCTTACATTTGCATAATGGCTCTGTGGCAAAATGTGTTTATTCTCAAAATTAAACAAGTTCTTAAATATGGGCCTTCTTAGAATCTTCAGGAAGTGAAAGGCTATTCACTTCCAAGATGTGGATGACCTGGAAATATATAAATTGTGTTGGTGAAGAAATTTAGCCCCCACCCCCTTCCAGAAATGAACTTAAATTTCTTCCGAAAATATGTTGGGAAACATTGATGTGAAAATCCCCATTTCACATTATTTAATTTAGTCCCTCTGAAATGTTCCCGTGAAGCAAGCACACCAAGTCAGATGAATTCCATAATTAAGGAGAACAGAGGTTAAAAAAAAAGATTTACCAAAAACTAAAAGTTTTGACTTGGAAACCGGCCTTTTGACATGAGGTTTTCACTATGACTAACTTCTTATCACACAAAATGTTCGAAAAATTTTCCAAGTTCATTTTCTTTTTCTATAATAAATCTTTGTTTTCATTTTTCCTCTATTTTAGACATGTGTGCACATAATCTATAGGCTTTATTTTTTGGAACATGCAGGAGACGAGATTACCTTAGAGCTGAAAAATGTGTCTAAAGAAACACTTTCAAGTAAATTATTCTTCCAACGAAATACAAAGAAATAGTTGAAGAAATATAATAAACATATTAGTGAAACAAGGAAAGTGAAGCAGGAGAATTAGCTTAGGAAACAGAGTCCCCGGGCTTTACTCCTTCCCTCCCCTCCTAGGTGAGAACACTATGGATGTGACTTGTGGCTAGAGACCTGCCTATCACTGCCCCCCTCCCAATTTCCTGGGGTAAGAAACAGTTAAAACAAAAACCAGTCTCAGCCAGGGTTTGCAACCACGTTGACCTACATCGCAGTTTTGAAGCTGCTCTGCCCTTCAGATCACCATGACAGCTCTGAGAAGATCAAAGAAAGAACCACCATCCAGAGAGGAGGGACTCAGATGATCTGTGCCTATGACCAACCCCCAGTGTTGTGACCACAAACTACCCATTCCTTCCCCTTGCCCACAGCTAATGAAAACCCCCACCCAGACCCCCCTGGCATGGCTCACACTCAGAGTTCGTCTGCACTCCCTTCCTTTGAGCGCATACTATCACTGCAATACATCTGCTGTGCTCTGCTTAATCTCTCTGTCTGGTTCTTGAATTCTTTCCTGCACAGTAATGAGACCTTGGACATTGGTGCTGAGTTGAGGCCTCCTTGGCCTCCCTGCGAGCCCTTCAGCACCAAAATTATAAACTAACCTCTCACTACACCCTCAGAAAGAAGGTACTCAAACTTGGCATATTTTTCTCTAAAAAAAGCAAACTTGACATCATAATGAAAAAAAAAATCAATAGCAAACATTTTCATTTTCCCACCCACGCTTGGCAAGGTTATTCTCTGGTTTTCTATCATGATTATCTCATCCACACATACTCTTGATCATCTTTTTACACTAAAAGAAAAAAGCCATGTATTGTATATACTTAATCTTGCTCCATGAAGACAAATTACCATATTTTTCAGGCAAAAAGGAAGATTAGAAATACATTGCTTTATTGGCATACTCTGCAATTCTGTATCCCCTGGTTCCTTCAGTTGTGGCTACATAATTTGTTCCACAAATACTTACTAAATGCCTACCGAGGGCCAGGCATACGTTAAGGCATGTTAAGCCCTACCCCAGGCTTTGAGTCAAATACATGTTCCTTATTAAGATGAAATTATGGATCTCCGGGTTCCCTACTTACAAAACTGAACATCAAGTTACTTGATCTTGTTCCTAGGAGCTAGACCTATAACTCAGTGGTGCTGAACTGGTAACATCTAATAAGTATAAGAGCTTTACTGTGTTCCAGGCACTGCTGAGTTTCACAAATTATCGCATTTGATTCTCATGTCTACGAGGTTTTACAGATATGGGAACTGAAGCACAGAAAGCTTAAGTAACTTACACAAGCTCCCAAGAACTCTTAAATATAAGTCTAACATCTAACTCTAGAAACTATGTTCTGTAAACACTATGTTACACACTGTCTTAATTATTTCCTTGGACTCAAGTTTCTCTAGGCTTTGGATGCTGCCTGTTCTAACTACTACGCCTCAGGAGCCATGCTACTTAAGACTCCCCACCACGATCGTACCACCCATCTGAGCGTGTCTGGATTTCTGAATGCTACCCATTGTCAGTTACCTTGCCACAGTACCCTACCCCTATACCGGTTATGACATTCACCCCAACAATCTGCACTGACAATTCGGACCCCCTTTATTCCTGACCGACGAGACCTCCTCGCCACACCTTGTTCTATTTTTAAACCCATGAACCACCAGCGTTGTTCTTACCAAACCCCTTCTGATCTTAAGGTTCCACTGCCTTTCAAGGTAAAACTCTAACATGTTCTCTGATTTTCTTTGCACACAATACACAGTCCCCCCAATACACACACACAGGGCTCAGCTTGTGAGACAGCCTGTAACACCTGGGACAATGAAAGTATTCTACAAACTTTTCCCACTCACTGAATACCAGGGTTTTGTAATTAGAGCCTAAAACTTACTGATTTATTTAAACAGAGGGTATTATAACAAGGCCCCGAGAAAGAATTTAAGGAAATACGGTAAGTGATTTCAGACAATTTTGCCAAATGTTAATCAATTACCTATACCTTTTATACAGTTTAGGCCTTGTGGATGTAAAAAAAACAGACATCGCCGAGACCTTCAAATTGCTTATAATCTAATGATTAAACACATTTGATAAATATTAAAGTACTACTTTGTACTAACACTAGAAACCATAAACAAAAAGGAGACATCAGAAATAGCATAAGACAGAGAGGACTGGTAGATCTCAAATATCAACCAAACATTGATGAGCCAAGTGAACGAAGATTGGCACCCAGGGCTGGCATTAAAAGTTGAGCAATGGCCAGACGTTAAGAGTATGACAAAGACAATAACTGGAAAAGAAATAAAAGACTCACCTGAATAGGAGAGATAAGAGTTCAGTGAGATCACTTACCATGCCACAATACAGGATAAGTAGGTAGGTTTAATGAAATAAGAAAAAGAAGACTACGCTATGGAGAGAAAAGGTGGAAGCCCACTTAAGACTCATCAGGTTGTGGTCTTCGGGGTGGACCAGAGTTTGAAAAGGAGGGCCAGGAAGATGACGATGGAGTGGGAAGAGGGAGTGAACTCAGCTATCAAGAATATCACGTTTCAGTAACCAAGGCATCAATTTAAAATCCCTGTCTAGACTAGTGGCAATGGAAATGTCAGGGCTGAAGCCAAGATGACTTGTAGAAACAGAAATGGGGTAATTGTGACTGTCACTACTAGCTGAGAATAGCATCTAACAAAATTTTCTTGCCTTTAGACATTCTTCCTATATATGTCATCTCTAAATACTGATAACGATCATAACAACTTCTTTTTCCAAATCTTTCAAAAATTTACAATCATCCAAGCATAATAAAATCCAACTGATTTGGCACAGTATCTAAGGTTCTCTATGAGCTCACACAAAATCCGTTTCCTGGTTTTATTTATCGCACTCTGATATGGTCTCACCCACACGGTCTCCAAGCTAAGGTGGACGCTCGGGGAACAAGAAGAATTTTAAGGGCTGTGTAAGCAGAGAGAGTGTTTTAAGAAAATCTGTTTTGTTTACATGTGCAGCTGTACTGCCTGGTACATAGGGAGCACTCGATAATTGTACTTTGAATGAATGGATGAATGAATCATGACAGTCCATAAACACTCTTCAATACAGATCTGCCTGAGAATATATCCCTGTGGCCTCAAATTCTCCATTCCTAAGTTTCCTTTCACAATGATTTTCTTCCACGTTCTACAGGAAAGGCATGCTTCTCACATATTCCAAATTACAAGAGCACCCACCCATGGGGAGGAAAATACTCTTGGAGAAAATAAACAAAAAATTCAAAATACTGTGTTGGCGTAAAGCAAATTACCTTAATAACTTCAAAATAATTCTTTTCCAAGTAAGTTTCTAATTCATGCTTTCAAGAAAATTAGAGAAGGATTTAATGGATTTATTATCAGAGGATTAAAATAAATTTCTAAAGATAATTTATTTTGGCTTACAACTTGGCTTCTACATTTTTAAAAAGGGTATAAAATTGTTGCTGAACTCTGTCTAATTCAAGCAGTAAGTTGTATTCACCCACCAAATTATCAACTAAATTAAAAAATCATTCTCATTAAATAATCTATTTTCAGTAACATTTTATTTTTTATGTTGAACAAGCATAGATCAAAATTTACAGAATATTTATCTTGCTTGATAAAGCTTTTACCAATAATAATTGTGATGACAGCTTAATCCAGAAGAATGCTTTAAATACTTACAATATAATAAAAAATTAAAAATAGTACTTATTTTTGTTGTAAATAAATATGAAGAAGACCAACAAAAGACTTTCAAGTACAAAAACACATTATACTGGAAGATAATTCTGTAGGAAAAGTGTAATATATTCACAGAAAACAAAGAAGTTGTAAAATATTCTATTGTCAAAAAAGATCCTACTTACATACTTCTAAAAATGATTGATAAAGAATTTCAAATGTCTAGAATATTTAGATTCTAATGCATACATTTAAAGGAGCGATATGACAGCTTTATTTTCAAATACCAAGATTTTCAATTCACTACAAAATTAAGACCCTTTAAACTTCTGCCAAAACTGTTCATACGCAAGCAGGTATAGAGTTTTTTAGAACTGTTTCTTCTAAAATGATCTTAAGTTTCCTACTCGCTTTTCATAGAATACTTATCTTGCTCCGGTGGTACTCAGCCTGGTGGCCCTTTCCACCATTTCTTTGGGTACTGCACTCAAGAATTCATCAACGTTGTATTTCTCTTGGAACTCTCCTGATCCGACGCCTGGGCCTCGGTCATGTGCTTCCCCATTTCCCTGCTTCCACAGCTGTCCTGACTTGTAGCTACTGGTGCCTGACTGGCCTAATAGATGATAAATGCCTGAGGGAGTGTCTTCACTTGTGTATGGCCCAGAAGCCCAGTAAATCTCTTCATTCAAAGGAAGTGCTTCACAGGTTCTGATGAATGACTTAATGTTTTCTTTTTCTTTTTTAAAATGTTTTATTGTTATGCTATTACAGTTGTCCTAATTTTCCCCCTTTGCCTGCCTCTGCCCCAGCCCACCCCCACTCCCACATTCGATCCCCATACTGCTGTACATGTATCATTCATACATGTTCTTTGATTAGTCCCTTCCCCTTCTTGCTACCCTCATCCCCGCCCCCACTCCCTGGCCACTGTCAATCTGTTCCACGTTTCCATGCCTCTGGTTCTATTTTGCTCGCAAGGATATTTTGTTCATGAGGTTCGTCTTATAGGTAAGATCATATGGTATTTGTCTTTCATCGGTTGGTTTATTGCACTTAGCAGTATAGTCTCCAGTTCCATCCATGCTGTCGCAAAAGGCAGGGGTCCCTTCTTTCTTTCTGCTGCATAGTATTCCATTGTGTAAATGTATGCACCACAGTTTTTTGATCCACTCTTCTACTGATGAGCACTTAGGCTGTTTCCAGCACTTGGCTATTGTAAATAACACTGCTATGAACCCTGGGGTGCATAAGTTCTTTTGAATTGGTCATTTGGGATTCTTAGGGTATATTCTCAGCAGTGGAATGGCTGGGTCAAAAGGCAGTTCCATTTTTAATTTTTTAAGGAAATTCCATACTGTTTTCCACAGTGGCTGAACCAGTCTGCATTCCCATCAACAGTGCACTAGGGTTCCCCTTTCTCCACATCCTCGCCAGCACTTGTTGTTTGCTGATTTATTAATGATGGCCATTCTTACCAGTGTGAAGTGATATCTCAATGTGGTTTTAATTTGCACCTCTCTGACGGTCAGCGATGCTGAGCATCCTTTCATATGTCTATAGGCCAATCTGTATGTCCTCCTTGGAGGAGTGTCTATTCAGATCCTTTGCCCATTTTTAAATTGGATAGTTTGTCTTCCTGGTGTTGAGTTGTATGAATTCTTTATATATTTTGGAGATTAAACCCTTGTCCCATGTATCATTGGCAAATATGTCTCCCACATGGTCGGTTTCCTTTTCATTTTGCTGATATTTTCTTTAGCTATGCAGAAGTCTTTTAATTTAATGTAGTCCCATTTGTTTATTTTTTCCTTTATTTCCCTTGCCCGAGGAGATATATCAGCAAAAATATTGCCACGTGGGATACCTAACATTTCACTACCCATGTTTTCCTCTAGGACTTTTACAGTAATACAAGTCTTTTATCCGTTTTGAGTTTATTCTGGTGTATGGTGTAAGATGGTGTGCTCTAGTTTCATTTTTTTGCATGTACCAGTTCATCAGTTCTCCCAACACCATTTATTGAGAGGCTATTTTTACTCCATGGTATGCTCATTGAAGGGAAAAGGTTCTTGGTTAATAAAATGGAAAAATGATAGCAAAATACTCAAAATTAGGCAGAGACTATCTTGCAGGGAAAGACACTGGGTTTACGCGTTTGGCTTTAGGCTGGTTGGTTCGAGGTATGAGTGGCACAGCAAAGTGGAGATGCCTAAGTTCAGAAACAGGGGGACTGCAAGTGCCTATGAAAGATGAGATCTCAAGAAAGACCTGCGAAGAGATGTCACATGTCTTCCTCAAAGTGATGGCCTCGCTCTGAGAATGAGTTAACCATTCAGATGAATGGAAGGAGAAGTTCAAGAAGACAGCTGTAGGAGTTAGCAGGGAAAGAGAAAAAGGATCTGGTGGGTGCAGGGGTGAACTGGGGGGCAAGATTGGAAGAGGAGCAAAGCATCAACACTGCTGAAGGACGGAGATTAGTCAAATGGGATAAAGGCCAAAACATAGCCAAAGTGTGATAGCTGGGTAGAGGCAGGGCACAGGAGTATGGCAAGAGAGTTTTGTACTTTCTTAAGAAAGATGTGAAAACCAAAGATGAGAAGGGAATTTATGAACAAGAACTGAAAGCGGAGCAGAGCAGAAATCTGCAGTGCGGCGGTACACAAGGGAGAACTGGACCACAGCTGTGAGAGGCAGCCTGGATAAATCAAGAGCGCTTTTTGTGGCGGTTTTATTTTTAGGTTAAGAGAGACCTGAATGAGAAGAGGGAGGGCCTCACATTACAGAAACCAGAATGATAGGAGTAACATTATGAGATAAGTTCAGTGCAAGGGGATACGTTTAATTTATGACCTGTAAAGTTGTTGTGTATTTTTTCTATATTCTGTATTCTAAGTTCAGTACTTTTATAATTCCAAAATGCTTCCACACATCATATCATAAACAGAAGTTCTGGTATTGTTCCTTATATAAATAAATAAAAATTGATAATTAAAAAGAAAATAAATATCAATTAGAATTATATTAAGAAATATTATCCCAAAGCTTTCTGTGCATTGTGATATTGCAATATTAGAAAATGTTGACCAAATAAGCCCATGTTGATGATTTAAATTATGTTAAATATATCATTCCAATATTACTTACTTTAGATTTTAAATTTCTAAGTTTTCTATGATATACTTGCATTTCCTTATAAAGGTCAGCTTTCAGTGATATCCCTAATAATCATAAAAACATATATTTTTTATTTTGTTGACATGAATAGAAAAATAATCATTTCAAATTTACATATTTTTTAATCAAGTTACAAAATTTAAAATAACAATATAATTAGGATCCCTTGGGAAGTTTATGAAATAATTTTAACATCTATATTAATTAACACCGTTCTGAAACACGTAATAATAATTATTTATAGGTAATGAAAACAGCTATTCTAAATAATATAAATAAAGGACAACTATGCTGTAAGATTGACACTTGCCTTAATTTTTAATTGAGGAAAAACACCTAAAAAGCTTAGTTTTCTAATGATGGAATTAGACCTTGGAAAGCCTTTGCCTAGGCTGTATACAGAAGATGAAATGAAAAAAAATTCTACTTTTTTGCACATTCCATAGTTTTACAACCTTGAAGCTAAGGTACTTTTTTACAAACATAGAAAGAAATCTAAATTTGACCGGCAGACTAACAGATTGCATGAGGACTTTCAAAATCAGCCACTTCAACCCACACGGTCCCCTTCTGGAGAACCAGGAGGAGGAAGGGGGCAGGACGGTTCTCAGGCTCAGAGCAGAGCAGAAATCTGCAGGTACAACCAGAAACTAGGACACTAACTTTCATAGGCTGGGCCCCATGAGGCACACGATACCAAATGCTTCTGGGTGTCACTTTTATATCCAGGGGGACAGAAATCTGTTCCTCAAGATTAGTGAAAACAAAACAAAACAAAACAAAAAACTTCTGCATTGTTCAAAGGACTTCGATCACATTACTTTTTCTGAACAGACCAATCCGTGAGTCAGAATGCCAACTCCCAGCCCCTATCCCCATTACACTTTGAATTTTCAGGTTCGAAAAAGTGAATTCTTTCTTTTGATAAGAAATACAAATGGGGCAATGAAGGCTTTCAAAGAACAAATCACACGCAATCTTTCTTAACTAACCAACCACTTACCCATTAAGAGCAATGTGCAGTCTAGGCTTTTGCTGCCTGGCCGGACACTGTGCACACTGTTTCATGTGATGAGATGGTGTTTCTGCACAATTTTAATTCAGCAAATATTCACCTGGCAAATATTTGCTAAATACCTAGTGCGCCAGGTGTTCACAATATATTAGTAAATACAGCGAGGACGTCTCCCCCCCTGATAGGTATATTCCAGTTGGTGGGGCTGGGGTTCGGGAGAGAATCCACAACAAATATAATAAATGAAATTCTTATTATGTGTGAGTGTTATGGAAAAAAAGACAACACAGACCACAGGGAGAAGGGGACACGGGTAAGGGTGGGGAAGATGCTGAGTGCACTGTAGCTTTACATAAGGTGTCAGAGCGATGCTCACAGAGCTGGTGACGCCTGTGCAGGCTCAAAGGAGGTGAGCTTAAACTCCACTGTCTCTGGATACAGAGTCACAGTCTTTCCTGAGAGGCTGATATATCTGACAACCGTAAAAGAGTTCAAAACTTTTTTTTCATTTGTTTCAGTTGGGAGACATGTGAGTTCCCTATTTTTGGTGAACAAATTTTGAAATAGTGGCAACTTTAAGATGAAGTATGAACGCCTGAACCTGGCATCTGCATGTAATTAAGCCAAGTTTTAATAAGACTCATTGTGCAGGTTATGTGACTGAAAACTCAACACATAAATATGTAGCAAAGTAAAGGTATACCTGCATGATATAAGTTAAAGACCCGAGACAGCAAGGACCTGTGTCTCTGTCCCTGCCTTATCCACTGGATGCAGAACAGTGCTTAGCTCATGAATATATAGTCAATAAATACGAGGAGGATGAATGAAGCACAAAATGGTTGGGGGCAGAGAGGATGTGACACGTGATGAGCATTTTTGAGATTTCAGGCCATAATATGAGAGCTGTTTCACCTCTTCATATGGTCAAGGGGCATAATTTGACTTTTAATCCAACCTAACTGATTTTAGAAAACCGCGCTGCTATAATAAAAACATTGTGCCAAATGTCTGTTTACTGCATTTGAGTTGTTGACTACACCTATTCTTTTATTTAGGTATTTATTTATTTATTTTAAAAGGGTGCAGAGGAGGGTGTTTTTCTTTTTTAAAACAGATTTTTTTTTTTTAGAGAGGGGAAAGGGAGGAAGAAAGAGAGGGAGAGAAACATCAGTGTGAGACACACTGATTGGCTCTTGCGTGTGTCCCAGTGGGGACTGAAGCTGCAACCCAAGTATGTCCTCTGACCCCGAACTGAATAAGTGACCTGCTTTGCGGAACCACGCTCAATGAGACGCACCATTCAGGGCTGCACCTATTCTTTTGTAAGAGGAGACAGGAGGCAGTTATGCTCAGGTGTATTTTATTTTTCTGCCTCACTGCAGAGGTAGCAGCCTGGGTGCACAGGCTCAGGAAAGCTGATTAAAAGGCTGAGGCACAGAAAATCAGACCTTCAACAGCTACCAGGGGTGTCCAAGCTTTTGGCGTCCCTGGGCTACGCCCGAAGGAGACTTGTCTTGGGCCACACATTAAATACACAAACACTAATGAAAGCTGATGAGCAAAAAAAGGTTTTAAGTAAATTTAAGATTTTGCGTTGGGCCACGCCCATAGCCATGCCGGGCCGCACGCGGCCCGCGGGCTGCAGGTTGGGCACCCTCTAGTCAGTCTTCTACAATTGCCATGGGAACCAGGAAGGTCCTCTTGTGTCCTGTAAGTTAGGATAAATATCTGTCTAATGCCAGCTCTGGAGGTGGCCATGCTGCAAGGGAACATGCCTTCGGACACCATGTGGGAGTGGAGACCAGGGAGCAAGGGCCAGGTTTGGGAACATGTCATTTACTAAGTTTTCGAATGTCATCTGCAGCTCAATGTTGCCTTTAGGAATTTTAAAAAGAAAATCTCTTTTGTTAACTGATTAGTAAGCTCTGAGCTATGACTCTGTGAGCTGGCATCTTCAAAGCTGTGGCTATCTTCTTCCCTATGAAAACGGAGGATTAATGCAGTGGTCCTCTGCGTTATGTTGGGTATCCAAAAGCACAAAAATGTCATCTTTAGAAATTCTGAATCCTACGAAGGTCTGTTATTATTTTTAGTTTTCTGTATACATGAGCTCCTTTAGGGCAGAAATCATATCTTTTTCAACTTCTAAATGTATGAAACTCTATAAACGGCAGCTAAATGAAACAAAAAATGAAGAAATTCAATGTTTCATTTTGTTAGCAATGTTCAAATGAAAATTATTCAATAAAACTATGAATTAGAAATTATGATCAGTATGTATGACAAGTAGAGAATTATGGCAATTATACAAACATGGGCATTTATCAATGGCCTAAATTTTCTAGACCAGATAGCTAGTTTGACCATATTTAGCATACAATTGCTCAATTTCCTTTCGGTCTATAGAAAATGCTTTAATGATTAAAAAATTATATATACCACATAATACCAATTATTAACAAATTCTGGCTTTAAAAAGTGACTTATTAATTAGAAGAGTTAAGTAACATGCTCAATATTAAATAAAAGATTTACGGTAAGAGACAAAGAAGGCATTAGTAACATATATTACACATTTACCTGATAAGCTGACAGTTACATGCTCAATTCATGTAGTAATGACAGCATGAAGGCAAACTGTTTATGAATGAAAAGTAATTTAAAAGGTAAAACAAATGGTCTTAGTATGTACACTATGAGCAAATGCTGAAACATGACCCATTTAATGAGTATTAGTAGTATCTTAAAACCTACAATTAAGTACATAAAAACTTGTTAGACTTAGGAAAGATGCTACCCAGCCAGTACTTTGATACTTAATCTGCCTTTTCAGTAATTTTAAAGTGTTTCTAAATATCTATGCCACAGATATGTGGATAACTTTTCTTTGTTTTGAAGAAGCTGAGGGGGTATTCTACGGCTTCCAAATGAAAAACAAACGAGTACCTGCAGAATTGCAACCTCATTACGAAGCTGGCTTTCTTGTTTTGTTGGAAATCTTAATTTGTCAATGATTTTAATGGCTACATCTCTTCCTGTTTTACGATGTTTTCCTTTAAAATAAAAAAGGAAAATATTAGTACCGTTATTAAATATCTATATTAAAGAACTCCAGAATTTATAGGAACACTTTCAGAAATTATAAAAATGGTTCATCAAATAAATTAACATTTCTGCTGTGCATTGACTTATATCCACAGATATTTCATTCCTTGGCTTCATTCTAAATCATACATGTACTATAAAATTAGCCACAATTTAAAACACAAATAATTGTAACATTAAAGCCATATGTATCAATAGCCCCTTATTTTCTCATAAAAACATATGTTTTAGAAACAGGATATTGAGAGCTCCTTAATACAGGAATTACTCATACCACCAGCACAGTGCTCTCCTTAAGGGAGTATAGTTTTAAATTCCTGACAAACTGATGTGTATTATAATAGAAAGGGTAAAAATCTCAGCTCTGTCACTCACTAGCTTCGTGATCTTAAGCAAATCACTTAAGTTTTCTGAGTTTTAGGTTCTTCATCTTCAATGACGGAGTTGAGAGAATTAAATGCAATGAAGTACACAAAATGTTCAGATAACTATACACTCAAAAAACTTTAGTTGTCATCACTGTTGTCATCATCATTATGACATTATAGGCCATTTGCACACAATACATTCCATTTAATTTTTATAACAACCCTTTGAGGAAATCTTTAGGGCACCCTTAAACTTAACTTCTGTGCTACTATACGCAGTAAGTACAGAATATAGTAGAGCTAATTACGTGTAAAAATGAATCTGAAAATGAAAATGGGCCTAATTACATTCTTTTGTCGCATACAAATGACCTTGAAATTCCATTATTTCAACATTTGTTGCAAATCTGTATGCTCCTTCCCCCTATCTCACTCTTGCTATCCTTTCTGACTCTTTCTAGACTGCTTCCTTTCACTACCAAATGTCCTGTTTTCATGTTCTCTACTTCCTTAACATCATTCCTTACTCTTGGACCCACTGCACTCTCACTCCAACTTAGCCATTTTTCTGCAACTACTCTCTTCAAGGTCACAGCTGCTTTAGTCTCTACTCCTCTATCACTATAGTGCTTGACCTCTCTTCTGAGTATGTCTTCATCCACTTCACCCTCTACGTGACGGGTCTCAGCTCTTCGGTCTTCCTTGCGGAGGCCTCCGCCGAAGTCTGCTCCTTCAGTGTTGGGTGTTACAAATTATCTGGCCCCTGCCGGTCTCTCTAACCTCATCTGCCACACCAGCCTCACCCCTGCATTATGTGCAGGTACGGGTATTTACCACGCACTATACCACGGCTCATTTTCACATGTGATTATTACACTGTGGAGCAATACTCTGTGCTGCGTTTCGTCTCCCCCGATTACATCTTGTATGTTAACAAAAAGCGCAATGGTTGCTGACTCACCGATAGGTTTGCCATAAAAAAAAATCATTGAGCATTTTATATGAATCAAAATTACTTTGTAAAATAGAGTAGAACTTGATTAATTTTTAACTAAAAAGTACAATATTATACTTATATGTAATACTGAATAAGACATTGCAATTATTTCAGAGCACCCCTACTCACAAAAAAAGATAAACTGTCCTGATTATATTAAGGCAATGAAAGTTATGTCCTTTTATAGGGCAGGTGAAACATTAACATTAAATATTTCTTAAAGACTTGAAAAATATAATAGAACTGGCTAGAATATAAAACAGCAGTGATTAAAATAAATTTACTAAATAAGCTTGACAGTAAGAAAAAAGGTAAAAATTTAGTATTTCATTTCAAAAATTAAAAAAATTCAAGCCTTAACAAAATGCATACATTGTTACAGGTATTAGAATTAAAAGGTTTTTTTGTGTTTAGTTAAGTGACTGAATTTCTACCGAGTTCTGATAAAATATGGTAAAAGGAAATGGAACTAGTTTGTTTATAAATTACAACATCCTGGTTTCTCAACATTGTGTCTAAAAAAAACAATATGTAACTGGTATTGTGTATAGTGTTTGTCCATATTTAAGCAAAAAAAGTTTCTTAGGAGTAGAAAAACTCCTTTCAAAACATGAATGTACCAATTTTCCAAACAGTGATTATTTCAAGAGAAATTTCTAAAAAAGTGAGAGATTTACACACAGCCATATATACCCACAGGCCTTTTTTATATTTTTCTTTGAGATATTACTTTTATAAACACAAGTAGCTAAATTTTTACATTAATAAAAATATGTAGTGAACTAACCTACCTCCATAAACAATTCCAAACTGCCCAGAACCCAGTACTTCATCAGGAAAAATCTGATATACTGTGCTGATGTCCTATAGGTACAAGTCCAATGAAAAACAAACATGAAGTGGAACAAAACATTAGTGCTAATAAATCACATAATGTCATTAAGTATATCATAATGTTATTAAGTATAACATAAAATATTAAAAATTTAATAACAATTTTAAGCAAATTGCAAGTGCTAGATGAAATCTGCAATATGACCATAATATTCAAGGTATACTCTTTGATTAACGTAATACTGTAATGTTTTGAAAACTATTCTGCTCTTAAGCATCAGAGTGATGTCCATGAAACATGTCTCATTAGAGACAAGTAAGACTTAAGACTACGGAATTCTCATGTAGCGTCCATATTCAAAAAAGGATGTGCTTACTGAGATGGCTATTTACAAATACGGTTCAACGATCATAAATCTGCGTCAGTCCTAACTCCGACCACTCCACTCTCTGCGGCTGGCCTGTGGAGGCTGCTGCTTTGTCCGCACCCACATCCAGGTGAAGCTAAACCGAGGGCAGGGGAGCTGGGCCCCTGCGAGCGAGCAGCAGCCACGGCGGAGGGCGGCGCTCCACCGTGAACTCTCATCTGTGAGGTCACTGAGGTCTTCCCTTTCTACTGCTCCTGGAGGTAATGAGGCCCAAATGTCTACTCTGTTTCTCTTTGAAATAATAATTGCTACATAAAGCATTATATTTTAATCTATGTTTTATAGCCTGTGATTTGATGACAACACGTATTAAAGCACAACACAACACCTCCACGCTGTGCACACTGCCATTCCATCCTAGGCAACCTTCTGCCTATCCTCCACTCACATTCTCTGTGTCCTTCCAAAAATAAATCTTTTTACATCACATCCTACCCTCCTCATATCCTATACATTCCTATACTTTTCTTTTTTCCATTCCCCTAGAATGGAAAAGGTTGTCTCCATTCTGTGACCCCTTCAGAGTGTTTGTGGGGTGAGATCGAGGTTGTCTGGAGATAAGAAAGTGACTTAATACTGCTCCAGCAGTCCGAGCCCCAGCTATTGCACCTGTCTCTGATGGCGCAGTAGCCCACCCAGGCTTTCTGGTGGACGACCGTGGCCAGCCAGGGTGGAACAACCCCACAGGTTATCTAGAGTTTCCCTAAGGCTTATAAATTAACCTGTATTTCTCAAAGTATTCTCTGGCTAAGCAAAAGCAACTATCTTGTGATCGACAGCATAAAAATTCATCTAATCTTCACTATGAAATTCTTAATTCTCTCTGATCTTTGGTTTTCAGTTTATGACAGCTTAACAAAGGTTACAAAGCTATACGAGCGATAAATAGTTTCATGGAGTTTACTCTTTAAAAACTAAATCCAATTAGTGTAAATAAGGTTGTAAACTCTCTGCTTTTTGTCAAATGTTTGTAAAGCAGGTAAAACACAGCAAAAGGTCTGAGTCAGGGGATAAGGTGAGAATGGCCTTAATACTTCTAAGCAACTTGCCATAGTGACAAGTATAACAATAAAGCAAACAGATGACAGAGTGTAAATTATTTAATAATACATCTGAACTATAATTTTCACAAACTGAGCCTAAAGGATGCAGTTAGGTGGCCCAGGTGACAAAGATGCTAGAGTGTAGACCCATAAAATCTAGTTTATGCAGTTTTCTGGGATTTCCTTGATGTGTTTAAGTGACTCTAAGCACATTTGCAACTCCTAGTCACATGAAAACACTCCCCAGTAGCAATCAAGAAATGACAATAAGGACATGTTTAAGCAATTCATACAACTCAGAAAATTTATCGTATCTGGTATTGTGTAACATGACCCATTAAAATTCTAGTACCGAGATGGGTAACCATGTAAAAAATCAGGAATTGCATTATAATTGCTTTTCTGAGATGAATAATAGGTACTTAGCTCTTAACATTATAGATTATAGAAAAATCATCAAAAGAATACATATAAAATGTTTCGGAAATCTTACAGAAGAAAAGTACCTAGGTACAGAAGAAAAGTACCTAGGTAGACACTACTTTACTTTCCAGAAAATGCTAAAAAATTAAAATGTTAGGTAAATATAACTGTATTTTAAGATGCCTTTATATTCCAATTTAAAAAAACCCATTGCCAAGTTTCATATTAGTAAGTACATACTCACCACATTTTCTTGAATCTGGCAATTTGATACCGAAATACTCACAGAAATATCTCCTGGAAATACAAGTGAAAAATACACAAAAGAATTAAGAGAGGTAATAGCATAATAAGTAAACATATGCTTACTAATCAAGCTGCTGATATTTTAAAATCATAGCAATTAGATTTTTCTTTTGAAATGTCTATTAGAATATTTCTTTCTTGTTACTATTACAGATTTACTCAGTACTTGGCTTTAAAAAAATAGTATCTTCTCAGTTTAGAGTTCAGAGTGAAGTTCAAATACTGGCTTGCCACTTTGTAGCTCATAAGCTGAAATAACTTAATCTCTCTAGGGCCTAATTTCCTCACCTGTACGATAAGCAATTTGTTAATGTCTACCTGTTGGGGTTGTTGTAGGCATTAAATTAGAGGTCTTATGTAAAATGCTTAGCCCCCAAATAGGCATAAATATTTATTAATATGTACATCAGTTGGAGAGATCAATTAAGCAGCTGTGATAGATAATCAGATAATACACTGTGATGTGAAATACAGAGCTTGTTCCCCACAGGCTTCATTATTGGCCATTACTGTGAAATTTAAAATTCCATATATATATATCTATATCTATATCTATATCTATATCTATATCTATATCTATATCTATCTAGATAGATAGATCTTCCTGTCAAATATTTTTTAAAATTCACCCTCAATATTTGATCCTGGTTCCATTTTCATAGAGTCTATCTCCTCCTGCTAATGACACAGATTTGTTCCAGGGATAAAATTTTCAACACTTTCCAAGTACTCTGCACACCATGTACATACACAGTAGCGTGTTATGTGGTTTTCAGGAAACGTTAATGCAGATTTGCAGATAGCAAGACTGGCATTCCAGGTCAAGCTCAAGAATACTTCTTCTTTTATGCCAATAGTTGTAGGTTTCCATTTGGGTTTACATGAATTTGTTCAAATTTTAATGTAAAATAAAAATAAGATAATATAATGAATGAAATATATCTTTGTATACATTATATGTTATCAAATAAACTAAATCATCCCCAGAAGGCTCCCTGCTCCAGCTCTTCAGAAGAAAAGTTGCAGACTCACTGTGAGAGTTGGTCCCGGAACCTACGGACGAGCCCTTGGGAATGACGGGCATGAGGGCATGCTGGATGGCCATCTCCCACATCCGGGCCACGTCTGCGCCAATGCCACTGGTGAGGACACTGCCATTTGGGGGTGGGCTAGAAGGACTGACCACATTCTCCCCCACGTAATACACTACATTTGCTGTAGTGATCTCAAAACAGTGAGGATTGGTCCCATTAGGAATTAAAGCTGAAGTTTTTGCTGGTTCCAGAGATAAAATTTCTGATAAAGGAATTTCCTGTAGAAGAAAGAGTGTGCCAAATGTAGTTTACCAAAAACACATAAACTTTCAAATAACATTCAAACTGGAACATAGAAATGATATTACAAATGGCCATCATTTATACAAAGTGGTTCTGTAAACAGAGACTATTACTAAGCAAGGTTTTAAAATACCTTTGCTAGGGGCAACATAATCATCTTATTTTCCAAGAAAAATTTAAGTGATTTTTTTCCACTATGTTCATGTGGCAAGAATAAGTATCAATAAGAATAATGATTTTGAACCTGCCTCAAAATCTGACTTAGAATGTAAATGATAATTGT
Source organism: Mormoops blainvillei (assembly GCA_004026545.1). Taxonomy (NCBI): domain Eukaryota; kingdom Metazoa; phylum Chordata; class Mammalia; order Chiroptera; family Mormoopidae; genus Mormoops; species Mormoops blainvillei. The sequence continues at coordinate 116,000 of PVJD01001510.1, forward strand.
TATAACAAGTGAGGTGGAATTACGACACTTTTGAAATGCATTTAGGTATGCATGGCTGTTTTTAAATTTAAACAGTTCTTTTAAAGCACTGGAAATGATTCATATAATTTGACTCGATGCATGTTAATGCAATAATATAGCCAAGTGAATAGTTTTAATGAGGAAAACCACAGTGACTGGTTTTAAAGGCAGGTGCTTTACGTCCACTTTTAATATTAAAAATTTAATCATCACATTGTCTTCCAGAAGATATGGAGTGGCTAAGACATAATAACTTTCAAAATACACTTTTTTATTTAAAAAATTAACGAGGTGCCCTTTCTTCATTAGAGCTGTGTGAAGTGGCCACGCGGGACCACGTCAACTAGGCCCGAGCCTGCATTGGGTTTGCAGGAGCGAGTATAAACTGTTTTCACTATGAACTTCTTTTGGAACCATGTTTTACTGGGTGATACGTTATGCTACATCTGTATTATTTCATGTAGAGAGACAGAGTGAAAACAAGGTTTCTTAATGGCTCCTGGTGATGCTGCAAGGCTACAGAGAAAGAAGAGAAGCAAAAGAAAACACAAAAGCTGGATGGTAGCAGATTTCAGAAATTTACTTTTAGCTAATCTGCAGTGACCTTGAATTTTTTGTTTAAATCACACACCTCTGCTAAAATACTCATTAGCTTCCCCTCCCCCACCATCACCCCATGGGACCAGAGCACTCCCAAGGGAAATCTGAAATTCACTGATGGCTGTCATGGGTCACAACCTGACTCCTCCAAAATTTCAATTGCAGAGGAGAATAAATATCTTTTAGAGCAAGCACAAAAACAGTCATGTCTGTTGGATTATGTTGCATTTCGGATGCTCTACATTCCCAAGTAGAGGGGGCATGAGACTCCTGTCATGAAAGAGCCACCCTTACTTACCTTGTAGTACCTGCTTCCTGTGTCATTTTGAAAGAGGGTAATACATTTGCTATCCAATCTCCAATAGTGCCGTTTCCGCTGAAACAGAGGTTAGATTCAGGACCTTTTAAAAACTTTAAAAATACCTAATATCGAGGTACTGAGAAAATACTGAGAACATTTTTATTGAGGAAATAATATTGAGAAAATAAAAACATTTCCCAGTGGGGACAAGAACGGATGGTGGTAAGTGCATGAAAGACTCACACTCATTTCGTACTCCAGAAGGTGACTATTTAGCAAATGTGTGATAAGTTTCTACATCTACATCAGAGTTAGGAGTAATAAAGGAGATGATGTATTATTAGCACACAGCACAGGGCCTGGCATTTAGTACATGCATAGTAAATAGAAAATACCCTTTATAATTCATTTGCCTGCCGCTAAAGGTGGATTTGGAGTCTGTAACAAAATAGAAAGGCTTAGCAGGAGAAGCAATGTTTATACATTGTCATTATTTTAGAACATAAGGAATGCCACACTGTTCCGGCCAGGTATTCTGGCTTCCATTAGAGATGGAACAATTCTGAAGTTAACGACAGAACTAAAGAACATTTTGTTGGAGGATAGGGTTGACTCCAGGGTATCCAAGTCAGGGGAATGCATCAGACCGCTTGACCTTCTCCTGAGCTCTCTCTACAGACCTCTGAGCTTCTATGGCTTGGTGACCAGGCCCTTCTTCACCCTAGATATGGCCTCCATTTTAGGGTGCGTGCGTGTGTGTGTTATCATCCTTTTACACAAAAAGCCCCAGCATTATTCTTGGTTTCTTCTACAACCTTAGATCAGTCCAATACGTAAAATATGCTTTAAATACTTGACTCATGTCTAGGAAGAGTTATGCGGTGTTCAACTGAGTCATGTATTAAGTCATGTAAATCTCTCCTCAGCACAAAAGACTGAGGTTATAAATAATTAGGTTATAGGTGTCTATTATCTAGTGAAATAATGGGTATCCTATAGATAGGAAGGATAAGATAGAGGAAAACACTACTACTGGTAACAGAAAAAAACTTAGCATCGAATGTCAATTAATTTAACTGTAAAGCACGGATCAAATTTTTCTCTTACCTACATGTACAACCTTGTTCATTAACTATCAGGAAAATTTGGAGTAGTGAGCAGCTCAGATTATATTAAAAAAGTAAAATGTGTTGTCTTTTACCTAATAAAGTATAGGATTACTGTGTTCCTGGGGAGGTCAGGAACACTTAATTAGGGATTTAAGAGGACTATATATAATAGCTATCATTGTTTTTTTTTTTCCTCCCTAACATGCAGTATTGTTTTAAAAACATTCTGGGTCACAGGGGAGCATTCTGAAACCATATCCTGTCGTTTTCACGACTGCTGCAAAATGTCAGGTAGACATTCAAGTTGTCTGAAGATCGTCCCGTGTAACGGAGGTAAGTGATCCTGTTTCCCTGAGATGGCTATGCACACTTTTTTCTAACTCCATTGCTTGCTCAACTACTTCTGACACCCAGACTGTGAATGTGCTCCCCCTGACCCCATGCCGTGAGGTTTGCTCCCGGTAACTTAGACATCCCACAGTCTTCGCAGGCCATTAGCAACTCTCTAGGATGCTACAGAAAACTGCTCGCTGTGGGTCTTACCAGTGTGTCCTTGCTGGTGTAGTGGACCATCCACCCTTCCTTCATCACTGTGCTGCTTTTCCTCTTCGTGTGTTTCACAGACTGCACTACTCTCATGAGAGGGATATTGTTGCTTGTTGATGGACTTGAAAAGTCAAAATATTTCAGGAAAGAAATGTTTTTAGAAAGAGATCTTTTCCAGATTAAAACCTAATTTCAGCTATTTCAAAGTGAAAGTAAAAAAATTCAGATCTCATTTTTAGTGAAATGCATTGTCACAACAGCATGGTTCGGCACCTGGATCTCTCTGAAGAGGGATACGGATTTTATATGCATATTTAAACAATCCCAAGGCAGGAAAGTAAGTGTCTTAGACTTCAGGTCCAAGGGTGTCCAACCTTTTGGTGTCTCAGGGTCACACTGGAAAAAGAAGAGTTGTCCTGGGCCACACATTAAATAGATTGTGATACGTAATCACAAAAAAATATCATAATGTTTTAACTAAATTTACAATTTTGTGTTGGGGCACCTTCATAGCCATCCTGGGCCGCATATGGCCCATGGGCTACAGGTTGGATACCCCTGGCCGTTAAACTATAAGGTGTTCAATTTTGGGGTAAATATGATAGATTACCATGTAAGTATCCCTAGGCCACAATATTTAGAATCACACACAAAAACTTATTTGCTTACTTATTACCTATTACAGGTAAAATATTAATCATCTGTAGATAATAGCATTTCATATGAATCTGAGTCTCTCTGAATAATTTCATAAAAATTAAAATCCACCGTTTAAACTGTTTTTAGAATAACTATTGCCCATGGGGTTATGCCAGTCCTTTATCTCTTTCTCTTTTCTTTCTATGTCTCCTTCCCTCCTGACCCCACATACAGACATGCAAGCTCACACCGTTGTAGCTCCTCTCTCATACTACAGAAATGTACACCTTCGAAAGACATTTGGACCATAAGGCTAATATCTTCCAGTATTTTAGAAGTATGCTTTATTCCATTAAATGAAAAAAATGTAATTATTTTATTGCTTTTCTCTAATGAACAATTTCAGTTTGTCAGTGAATATAGCATTTGTAAAAAGGACACACAAGTTTAAATACACTTATAAACCAGAGGTTGGGAAATTTGTTCTATAAAGAACCAGGTAATAAATATTTTAGGCTTTGCAGAATACTTAACTCTGCCGCCAGGACCGCAAATGTAAAATGTAGCCATAGACAATATGGATGGGTATGATTATGTTTCAATAAAACTGGTTTACAAAACAGGCAGTAGGCTGATTTGGCTGTAGTGTGCTGACCCCAGATATAAAAAATGGAGATCATCTAGTAATTTTAAAAGTACAGAGGACTAGATCACAAATGTAAAATTTCATATCCTTCTCAAGTAAAATCAAGCGCAGTAAGGTGTGGACATAATGCGATATTTGTAACAGGGGTCAGCTATAAAATAAGTGGTGTCTGCTGGGGTGCGTCTCCGATCTTTGTATTTTCCACACAATGAGCACTGAATGAACATTAATTTAGTAGTAAACTTGTGGATGGCGAATATGAGAATCCCTCGCAGGCAAAATAAAATGGGGCGAAGAATGAGGCAATGCTCAGAGAGGATGCAAACCACACTTTTCCAGGGGATCCAGACCTCCTAACTTCAAGGGCTCACCTCTGTCCTCCAGGGCACACAGCTCACATAAGCAAATTAAGCACACACTTGAACTTTCTTTTTAAATAGATTAAAGTATCAAAGAGCTTTTAAAAATGAAGATGGGGACAACTGTACTGGAACAACAATAAAAATAAATAAATAAATAAAAATACCACTTGGCATGCCACTGCTGGGCTGAGGCTGGGAATGCGGCCCTCACCTGATGGTTCTGTTGGAGTCCTCGTGGTCTGGGTCTGGGTCTTGCATTTCCCCACTGTCATTCTGACACTCGGCCATCACCATTGCAACATCTTGGACCATGGCCTCTTCCATGTCATCCATGAGCCCACTGTTCCTTTCACTGTCATTGTCATCACTCCCTTCTTCCATGACCACGTCAGACTCTGCTCCAGGGCTAAGCAAATCTAAAAAATTGTTTTGCACCCATGAAGGTAAGCCTGAAATCCTGGAGCCAGGGCTTAGAGAAAGTGAGGCAATCCTAAAACAAATCAACTAGAAGCCCTAAAAAAGTAGTTATTTAAAGAATTTATCTCTCCTTTTAAAAAAATTTTAGTTCAAAAATCTGAAGTTCTGACAGGATGAAGATACAGGGGTGGGCAAAAGGAGGTTTAGAGTTGTGAGTACACAAAACAGAGTTAATAAAGCTGCTGTAATAATCACTACCCGTCTTCTTCCATAGGAGCAACTGTAAGCCTGTTTTTGCCCACCCCTGTATAATTTTATAAGCAGATGCTTGCATGTCACACCCATAAGCCTAAAAACATGAAAGTCGCAGAGGGCTCTGGAAGAAAGCGGAGGGTGGGAAGACGGTGGGACAGAAGTGAGGCTCTAGGAAGCAAAATGAGACCGGAGACACGGGAGGAGGAAACTGAGGGTATTTCAGTTTCACAGCCCTGGTGGGAAAAAGAGATACTTGGGGAGATGAGGTAAACTTTCACATGCGATGCTACTCAGGGTCATTGACTCTTACTATTCCAGTAACTTTTTAAGTCCTGAATTCCAATATATTAAATTGGTCACATAACAAACAACTTTTAAATACCTAAGATATTTGGTATTTGAAGTTCTAACTAATATCAATTCAACTGATAGTAATGCAATAAATTATAATTACTTATTGATTGATATGGAGTATTTATTTTTAAATTACAAAATAAACTGATTAGAGACCCTAGCATGCCAAGCTTGGAAAATCCACATTTTATCAGATTTTTCTGGCTGTCTGGGAAAATACAATACCAAAGAAATCAACAATATCCAAAATGACACTGTTTCCCCTTAGTTATAGTTATCAAGAGCACACTGACATTTTCTGGGCCTGAACAAAGTCAATATCACATGCCACAGAAAGTGGGAAAATTGCCAAACTTTTTACTTTGGCAGCTAATTTATGCATAACTCTCCAAGGCACAAACTAGTATGGGAATGTATTCCTGGAGAGAATTCCCTTCTTCTTCTTCTGCTAGTTACATATTTTTTCTACAGAAGAAAGATAATCACTTGTTCTTCAGTGTTTTAACAAAACAAAAAAACAAACAAAAATTAATTTAAAAAATAAAAAAAATTCAACTTGTTTCTCTGGTCTTATATCACCATTTTTCTTTCCATAGGAATCAGAAAACTGATATGAGACTGAAGGTGTAGAACAGTCCACTATCTATGGAAAAGCTTAGTCTAGGATAGATACTAAGTCAAATATTTTGCTAAGGATTCATTAGGAATGCCGTTTGAGAAGGATATGGAAGCTGTTCCTTTAAGACATGGTGATTTTTTTAAGAGTCCTTCAAAATTAATTTATATATTTAGAGTTTTCCCAAAGGAATACTTCCAAATGTAGAAAATGGTATTTCTAATTGGCTGAATTAAAGTTCATTTTATTGTTAATAAGATTCAGGTTAAGAAGCAAATATACAGGGTCTGGCACAAATAACATGCCTTTTTTACTACAAAATCTTTTATCACAAAATCGTAAGCATGTAATTCTGTAACATAACAATATCACAGTCTAGCATACCATATGACATTTTAGGTGAAATGTTCAAATTAAAACTATAGATTATTAAACCCATATTATTACCCTACTAATCCCACTCAAGCAGGTGTTACTTCTGCTGGACCTTGTATAATGAAAGTAGCGGGGTGGAGGAAGGAAGAGTGTGATTATTTCCTTATTGGTGAGTCAAGGAAGAAAAGTAAACTTCTGTCTCAGTGCTTGGATTGAAAATAGAGGAAAAGTGACTAACAGTTATAACCTGTAGGTATTCCAACATTTTCTACATTTTTTAAAAGACTTTATTTATTTATTTTTAGAGAGAGGGGAAGGGAAGGAGAAAGAGAGGAAGAGAAACATCAGTGTGCGGTTGCTCCTTGAGTGCTCCCTACTGGGGACCTGGCCCGCAACCCAGGCATGTGTCCTGACTGGGAATCGAACCAGCAACCCTTCGGTTTGCAGGCCCATGCTCAATCCACTGAGCTACACCAGCCGGGGCCATTTTCTACATTTTTAAACAAACTAGGATAGGCTATTAAAAAAGAGAACAGGAGCCCTGGCTGGTGTGGCTTAGTTGGTTGTAGTGTCCTGGGGGGTTGATGGGGGGAGGGATAGATGGAGAGGTCTTGGGATGGGTCCAGGCTGAGGCACTAGGAGAGGCAACAGGATAGATTTTCTCTCTTACTTCCATGTTTCTTTCTCTCTCTCTCTCTCCCCACCTTTCCCTCTACTTAAAATCAAGAAGCATGCCCTTGGGTGAGGACTGAGAGAGAGAGAGAGAGAACACTGGAGAAGAGATTCTGGAATCCTTGTTTTCAGTACTAGCTGTTAACTATGTAAAAACTGAGAAAATCTCTGGTTTTTATCAGAACTCGATGAGCTGGGATGGATGCCTTTCTACAGTAAAGTAGAACAAACCGAAGCCATAATTCACTTTTTGCTGAGTCGAAGTATCTGAGGGGGGTGGGGGGACGTAGTAAAAAAAAAATGCCAGCAGCTGACAGAGTCTCCAACAGGGAAGCTTTGCTGATCTTTTACGCATAGACGTGACTGCGGATTTTTTACGCACCTCCGTTAATGATCACTTCGCCGAGGCAGTTGTTTGGGACTTTTGGTGCACAACGTTTATGACAGTTGAACCTGCAATCTAATCACAATGATGTGAAAAGAAAACAAATAAAAACCAGGAATTCATCAACAAGAGTTGTAAAACAAACACACACAAAAAGTAATTTCAAATGAATGAGGACTTATTTAAGGATCAAGGTGACACCTGTGGCGGCAAGATTACTCTCACCTTTGCACTGCAGGCCCTGCCTGAAGAGCCCCTTGAGGAGCTTCTTGCAGTACTGGCACACGGTGGGCCGGGTGTACGAGTGGATGACAAATGTGTGCGGCACTTTCACTTTTGACATCAAAATCTTGTCCAGCTGAATAGGTCGTCCGATGTATGACTGTGAATTTGACCTCTTCTCTCTACCGATAAATGACTCTGATGGTGACTTTTGCTAATAGGATAGAAAAACAATAAAGAACAAGAGGGAGGAGACAACTTGATTAGTGTATTTATGTATTTTGAAATCACATTTTGTTTTACTATCATATTTAGTAATTTGATCCTTAAGAATATGAGCGATATAAGCTAACACTAAATTTCTGTTCATTAATGCAATTTATTGCCCCTTTATTTTTTATTTGAGTTACCTTATTTTTATAGTTTGAAATGAAGAGAAATGGAGGTCAGAATATCTGAACCTGATTTCTAGGGCTTGCAAAAATTCTTGGCTTCTAAAAAGTAATGTAATAACTTTAAGACAAATATAGGAAAAAAGAAAAATGGTCCTCAACCCCACTGAACATACTGCTTCACTGACATCTTCTAAAACATTACATGCACATGGTTAGAAAACATAAGCTGTTCAGGAAGACAGAAAATGAGAAGTAAAGGTACCAGTCTACCCTGCACACACAGTACTTCATCTGAAGAACTACGATTTCTCTGGATCTCCTCAGAGGACAAAGTGTGATTTAAAAGGATTCCTCAACCACATGAAAGTAAAGAGTTAAACTCATTGCATTATTGTTAGAACTGGAAAACATAGCAACTAGTGAGCTATATAAAACACACAAATACTGGTGTTTTGGTTATAATTATATCATTGTATGCTTGTGTCTTTCATTTTGGAATTAATCAGCCCAAGGCATAGGTTTTAAAAAATTAATTAAGATTAACTGTATTTTCAGTGTTTTTGGACAACTTCATGGTACATCTTGACATCATGAAAATGTATTTGGGAATCATGAGAATAAATGTATTTTGAAATCATCAAAATAAAGGATAAACCAAATTTCTTTTTAACTATAACTCTAGATCTCGCTTACTAAGCTTCTATTCTATGTGATCGTTGTGTTAGGTGCCTCACAAGACAGGCCTTGCTATCTACAGTTGAGGCATCAAAACTCAGAAAGTTTACATAAATACTTCTGGGTCAAATGCTAGTAAGCAGTAAAGTCAAAACATGAACCTGCATTTGTTTGCCCCCGGAGCCCTTGTATTATCACCTTGCTTAGATAATATCTAATTTGGAGTGATTACTGACAAGATGAGAAAAAAAAAATCACATTTGCCTACAATTTCCATCCATTTCAATCCCTATCTGCACCAAAAGATTAATCCTACTTATTACCAAATGGGGAAATTTTGATTTGCAAATTCACTAGCTGCAATAATTTTTTTTTTTTGATATGAGGTTCTACTTAGGGATATTATGCCTACAGTTACAGTTACAATTACAATTCCATAAAAGAAAACTATAAACTGTAATTGCTCTGGAAAAGCTCAACTCTTGCAGAGACGCCTAGGGAGCTTATAAAGATGGGCCAAGGACTGCCAAACTAGAATCATGAACATATTGAATAAATATCTTCAATGGGATTGAAAAACAATTAAGTCCACAGGGTTAGGTCCCTGTTTTATGTAGCCAACGGGCCAGTTTTAAGCACAGACGAAAATGAAAAGTGATATTTTTCCATAGTTGGAAAGTTTCAACACTCGGACTAAAAGCTGACCTGATGTCACACTTTCTTAGCTGACTTAAAATGTTCTCAGGTTTGGAAAATCAAATGAAAAGCTGACCGAATCACTCTTTACTTATTTTCCTTAACTTAAGACCCCTGACTCTAGGCTGCATTAGCAGAGCCAGTTTGACCCAGGGTATTTACTCTACCGTGGGGCAAATGCATTTGGAAGAGCAAGAAGCATCTGACAAACTGAATGCTTTCTGCTCGTCCAACAGAGTATCGTTCACATAAACACTGCCATAAACTATCAGAACTAGAATTATTCTCAAGAAGTTGTTTCACTTATTACCTTCAAGGCAGGATTACATAAGGAATTTTCAAACATTACATGAGCTTAGGAAAAAGAAATGGGCTGTTCCTTTGTGCCTGGAGATTGGACGACACACACATTCAGGCGATGAGATTCACACGGCCACACATGTCCTTGGCACAGAATACCAACTTGCAAACTGCATAATTTATAGTGTCACAAATTAAGACTTCAATAGCATTTAAGATTTAATAGCAATTTAAGATTGTACTAGCATTAATAAAGAATGCCCCCTGTCATTCATGACACCTTAAAATTACAGTCAGCTAACAACATGACCAGAAATGCTAATCATTATATTTTCTTATAGTTCCAAATATAATTAATCATTTTCAATGTGGCCTGTATTTCTACATGATAAAGTAAAGTTTTAAAATGTTGAAACAGGGTGCAGGCATGGTGACTTCTCATGTGGGAACTGATTTGCTGCTAGGTGGAGATTGACTTGTTTAATTTTATTAGAGACACACACTTTGGGGAAGGGAAGAGTGAAAAGCTTTCTGAAGTTTTGTTTGCAGAATTATAGTCTATGTTTCTGGGAGTGTACATGCACACATTTGCATGTGATTTCTGCTATTATCAGGCAAATCTAAGAAGCAAAGACAAAAAAGAAGACTGTCACTATCTGATGACTTTGTAAATGCTTATGAGATTATTTATCCATTCTTCAATCAAAATGTAAAGCAGGGCCACCACTGATATGTAACAAATTGTAAAACAAACAGAAAAACAGGAACCTATGAAATAAAGCCATTGCCCTACAATATATATTTGCCATTATTTATATAAATGTTTAAGAACCACCATTTCTGTCACTAGCCAATCATCCCTTAAAAAATATTTCTAAAGATGGGACCACAAACCAAACACTTCTAAGGATTTTCAGAACCAGTGCTACATTTTTTCACTAATAATTAATGTTAAGTTACTATTTTAAGCAAAATATATAATTTCAGCTATGTAAAGTTTTATTTGAAGGTATGTATATCAGAAAGTCATTAATTGCGGTATGTTTTGCTTGATATAGCAAGTTACAGAGTAGACAAAAACTTAGAAATTGGCGATTTTAAATGAAAAGATGCTTTAAAAAACCTCCTTGACTTAAATCTAATTACCTTGGGCTTTAAGTTAAACTTCAACATGAAACTACGCTTGTGATACAAAGGATTATGCTGACTTAAATTACCAGGCTTTTTAAAACAAAAATGTAATGCATTATTATTACATGAAGTAAAGAGATTATATAGTATTGCTTTATTTCTTCATTAGCCTCATTTTATTTTTTTTACTTATTTTTATATTTAATTATGATGTCTACAGTACTTTAGAACTTTAAATAAGATCTTTCTTTAAACTAAACTCTGGTAATAAGAAAATCCTTAATTACTCATGAATACTGGTGAAGGTTTTATTAGTTTTACTAAGTTAACTAAATGGTGTTTAAATTAATTTCCACTGTTACTTGCTGTTCAAACAACTTTGGCACTGTATATTTAGTGAACCTGGGAAATCTGCAGAAGAATGATTGTTTTTTTCAGGAACAGGGAGGAGAGATGAAGTGCTTTGGAAACAAAATAACTACATTTTGTTTCATTCTACTTCAGTATTATGTTCAGAGCAAAAGTGGAACAGAACTCGCAGAATTGACTTTAAATGCCCTACTCTATAATTATGGTAAGCATATGCGGGAAGGTGTGCTTCCAAAAATTTACATTTTTACATTAGCCACGGGTTCTAGGAATTGTTCTTTTCCTGAACTGAGGATTTTGGATGAAATTACAGGTGTGTGTAGAACTTTTGTGAGAACTGACATTACCATAAAATATGGTATTGGAATGGGTATGTGTAAATGATTTGACCTGGCAAATTTTAGGAGGTAAAAAGTATAAAGGTGTCTTCTGTGTTCTCAGTGTAAGAGGAATCATATCAAGGATGTGAGAGAATATGAGAACAAAAAAATGATGAAAGCTGAAATTTAAAGCCAAGATTAGAGATTAAACAGAATAAAGATGATAGAGATCAAAATTTGTTTAAATACCTGTGGTCTTGTGAAGTATCTGTAACATGTTTATGCTACTAGTGCTTTTATCTGAAATGACTGCCAAAGTGAAAACTACATGCACTGAACACCTATTTCCAGAGACAATGCCTCCTGCTTTTCTAGAGGTGGAGTTTGTTTTCTAACTGCTGTGCTAAATGAATGACTTAGCAAGCATGGAACCTTCCCAGGAAATGATTGCTTAGATTACATTATGGAAACTCCAACTGCCAGCAAGTCTTTAAACATTTAACAGGACTCTGAAAGAATTTCCCAACAAGGCACACGAATTCTCTTCACCAGTAAAGCTAGAAAACAGAAAGGGAAAAGTTGCCTTAATTTGTGGATTGCTTGTCATTTATGTAGAGATCAAACGTCAGGTTTCCTAAGAGATAAAAGTCACTTCACAAAAAACATGATTCAAATGGATAAATTTAATAAACAATAAAACTGTTTCAAATGAAAACTTCTGCAGTTTTTTAATATATAAAGTTTGTATTCTACCTTTTTTGGTGTTTTTCCTTTTTATTGAGTTTATTGGGGTGGCCAAATTTATTAACTAAAATTCATTTCACAGCCCCCTGAGTTCATAACCGTTTAGCATTTATGTTGACAAATCTTTCTAAAGCTGCCTCAATCATCAGACAATAAGCTTCTAAGGGAAGGACAGTGTCTTAAAATATTTATCCTCTACTAGATGTAACTGGTGTTTGATAAAAAATAAGCATTGCTTGAACTCATCAGGAATGAATGTTTTCAGGAAGTAAATGCATGGGGATAAATGGATGAGGCATTTCAATAGAGATATTCAAAATACAGATGTAATATAAGCCTTTCAATAATTTATATTACATGGACTGTAACTTCAACGTGTTTGCTTTACTGAGAGAGTACAATCGGCTACACCTACAACTGCTGTTCGAACTTATCTTCCTGATCCTTGCCCTACCTTGGCATATCCAACATGAATCCGTATAAAACTCTTCTGCCCTGGAAAGAGAAAGGTGGCAAGCTCAAACACCTGCAGGCTGTTAATATTCACAGGTGGCCCCTCAATATCAGGGATGCAACAGAGAATGGTGCAGGCTATATAAAGTGGAGAGGAAGGGCTCGGTATAAAAGGCATGGCCACTGCTCAAATACTGCTAACTGCTGCTATCTAAGCGTGTAAGCCTGGTGCTCCCAGGCCTTAGTTTTGCAAAAGAAGCAGAAAACCCAACTGTTTTATGAAATAACTATTTCTAAATGTAGGCAACTCTACAAAAAATTAGAAACATTTTGCCGGTCAACTTATTTGGGTAACAAATCTGGTATATGGGAAGTGATACATGGGTTTGGCTCCTCAGTGTCAAAAGCTAATTGACACTTTTTCACAGCAATAAAAAGTACTGCTAGAGGGTAAGAAAAAATATGGCCCTTGCTTAGTGATGGCTGCTATATTTTATAGTAGATAATCCATTTCTTAATGTTTGTAGCAATTGGGAAAGCTTTCACCATAATAACATATAATCTCATTAAAAAATACAAGGTGATCTGGATTTGTTGAGTGCTAAAGTAGTCTTGAAAGTTACATTAACTTTTATATTATTTCATTCTCTTTAAGTAAATAGAAATGAGCAGCAAAGGAACCTTACTATTTTCTTAAGTGATCCACCCATTGCAGGGAAAGCACAAAAACTGTTAGTGAATTGTTGCAAATTACAGGCATTGTTCTTTCAAAATGTCAGTTGCTAACATCCTACAAATCTGTGGGATCCTGGAGGAAAAAGGAGACATAATATAAAAATGAGTGCCTCTCTTTCTACTTGAAGGGAATGCAACCTTAAAGCTCTGCAATCTGCACAGTAAAAAAGGAGCATTTCAACCGATGAAGAAAATAACTTTACATGTCAACAACTTCTACTTCGGGGGTTTCAAATGTCAGATTTGGGAGAACTGGGTGGTAAACAGATTATATGGAAATATCGACAACAGCAATTTTAGGGACATGTATTTCGACAGTATTTGATTCTGCCTATAACTGACAGGATCCTGGTCTAGTTTTATGAATTCACTGGAAAGCTGTATGAAAGAATCTGGAAAAAGGTTGTCCCATTGATTACTGCATTGGAAATACCAAGGAGAAGCTGCAAAAGCATGCCATAAATAGTCCAAGGCTACAAAGGTTAGAGCCTCTCCCTTCAAAAGTGGCCCACAGGGGTAACTTTAAAGTAATTAATAAAATCTTAGAGTGTAACAGTCAATGAACATGAAGCAGTGTATATTTATGAGCACACATGCTTCTGAAACAACATGGTAGAACCAGACTACATTTTAATGCAACTCAGTTAAAAACGACAGAGGAAAAATAATTTTTCCTTTACCTACCAAAATTTTTTTGAGTTTCAAAAATAGAAAAGTACTAACTCAATGAAGTCATATCACTCGGTGGTAGTTTCAGTGCGTGGCTACAGTGAAATAGATACCACTAAAAACTGGTCTATTTGGAGGAAGGGGTATATTTGTCCATAAATTCTGGACATTGTTTTAGCTTTCATTTCACTATATTTATTATCAAAATGGCAACACTTCCACTCTTCTTGAGAAGGGAGAAAATTCATCTGACAGAGAGAAGCAAATATTAGAAAACCATGTCTAACGGATCAAGTAAAATAATATACCTAAATATTTCTGCAACAGGTGAAGTTTTAGAAGCTGATTTCTCATTTCTAAAAGTCTAATTTATAGTACCAATTCATCTTCCACCTTCCTCATGCCTCACTATTATTTCTTTTACACAAATCTTTATTTTACTTTATTTATTTAGGATAGGGGCATTTGTGAGGACACATAAGCTCTCAACATAAACATGAGCCATCCTTTTCCGTATTAGTCAGCTAGGAGCTCAGCAGGCATGATTGGTCAGGAATCAAGGGGGACAGGAGTGATATCTGGCCAGGTCTCTCATGGCATTAGATGGATACGGATGGCCATTAAGCAAATGGACTATTACTGCTAACAAGGCAAGGCAGGGAGGGGATGCTTAAGATGCTGTTTTGCATCTTAAGAAGGAAAGCGATGTTTTCTGCCTTCAGGTATGGCTTGTGGGGAGTGTCATGGAAGCCATGTACCTTTCTGTGGGGAGAGCACAGGACCTTCAGGGCTTCATTAAGATTCATTTGTTCCTAAGACCTACATGTTTAACAGTGGAGGTAAGTGGTATATGATGCCCCCATGTCCCAGTGGAGTTCATGAGAACTCTCCTGCAGTGTTTGCTTTTAGAATCACACATCTGGGAGGCTTTGTTCACAGCACAGATGTACATATGACACACCAGCCACTCAGTGAAACCAGGCAACAGCTGATGAGTCGCGCATGCATAGTAGACCACGTGCTCTTCATTGTGCTGAAGGGTCCCTTCCCCGCCAGCCCACCACGGCACTTTGGACTCCCAGGGAGTGGAGTGTGGGTTAAGGAATTCGTGGGTCTCTCTGCGCACTGAAGTATACACTGCCCAGGTTTGAATTTAGAGAACTAGTTTACACAATCATCAAAAGAAATCTTGCAATATCTGGCAAATGTACTACATGGATGTCATGGTGCATATTTAAATGGAAAAATTACTTCTTAATTCAGATGAATCACCAGGATTCCTGGAACTCCAGAACATAAGAGTAACAATTAAAGTCTCTACTGCTAGATTGACTTTTGCCACTTTGGAAAATGTCCCGGAAAATATTCATTTGGCCAGAAATATCATCATAATTTCATTCAGGATTAGAAATGGTTTTTTCATTTGAAAAGAATCTACCTTGACTTTTATAAAGCATATCAGGATCATATCCAGTTATAAATAGAACATGCAATACTGGTATTCTTTATCTTCATTATTGTTTTTTTAAATGAACAAAAACAGTAAATAAATGAGGCATTTTGAGAGGAGGAAAGTATGTAGCTGAGAGTTCATTTTAGTACAATACTTAATTAAATGTGAGTCAGTAAACTTTATACGAAAATAATAGCAGTTTATGTCAAATTATTATTTTAAAATATTCACCCTAACATAAAACATTAAATATTGTCTAACTTTTATAACAACTAAAGGATGCAAAAAGTGAGCATATAAAATAGTTAAACACGGGGAAAACTTTTGCAATGAGCAATTTATTTCCTAATAATTTCTTTAAGGCAGTCTGAATATTAAGAATTACCAAAAAGACTACTAGGTTAGAAGCATTTAATTTTACCAAAAACAAATTCTCTGTAGTGCCCCTTAACCCCTAAGCTATAATAGTATATGCTTCCTTAAGGACATTTAAAAACACTTAAAATAACTTCAGTAATGTTCTTAAATTAAAAAAAAAAAATTCCATAAGGCCTAACTTACATTAAAAAAAAATTGTTATCAATTGTTCTCTGCATTGCAAAGGACACTAGTTTTATATTCTGCCTCACTTCCTACCTTGACTTAAGCCTTCTTACCTCAAGAAAAGACCATTCTCCTCCATAATTTGACAAAAACATTATGTTTAATATGCTCATATTCATTTACTTTCAACAATTTATATGTAATAAGGGAATCAGTGAAAATATTTCTTCTCTGTATTAAAATGTTAATATGGGAAATGACATCAAAAACACATAAAATGGAAAATATACTTCCATAATACATTATTGGACAGAGGATTGTTATCATAGCATATAAAAATTCGAAGAAACCAATAATCATATCAATAGAACAAGAGACAGGCAATTCACCACAGGTGAAATATAAATAGTCAAGGAATATATGAAAAGCTGTTTATTTTCCAATGAAAATAATATTTAGGTAGAGATTTTTTTTCTATCAAATTGGTGATAAAATACCTTTTAAAATATTAATAAAATGTAAGGTTGGGAAGAGTATATGGAAATAGAATCTCCCCTATACCATCCTCTGTAGACTCATAAATTTAAACTTATACCCCTTTTTGAAGAACTATTTGGCCAAAAAAAATGTATAAAGTCTTTAGTCATTTGGCTTCTAAGAATATAACCTACTAATTCATTCAGAAATGCTTACTGAGAAACATACTAATACTTTTTAAAATGTGCAAAAAATACATACAAGGATGCTTACTTTACATTGTTTAAAATAAAAAAAATGAAAACCTAATCAGTAGATTAAATAAATTAATATATATCATTGTGATGTAATACCAGGAAGCTGTGACAAAGACACAGATGCACTGTATTATTTGTTTGCAAACTGTCCATTTATGCAAGCTCCATGAGGGCAGAGAATTGACCTAAGTTTGTATACTTTTGCATCTTAATGTTACAAAACATGCTGAATATGGATAATGACCAGATTTTTATAACAATTCTGTAGTTCATATAACTGTCACTAAAATATTTCTCTAAAAATCTCATCAGATTTTATGCATCAGTTTCTTCCAAGACATTTATAAAGAGAAAAAAAAAAGAAGTTTATTACCTTTTGAGCACAGTAGGTATAAACAAGTTCAAGAGCAAAAGCTTATGCAGAAAACGCATCCTGTTTCTATTAGGAGTTGTCGCGTAAAGGCCTTGCTGCCTTTAAGTTGTGCGACTTCCACAGAAAAGCAGACTTCTTGTCAGTCCTCCTTTACACAATCTGTCCCTGGCTTGATTCCCAAAAGATAATTTGAAGGGAGAGATACTACTTCACATTTAAAATTATATCTGGAAGGCATTGTCAATTACAAAACTTAAATTTACAAGATGTAAAAAATTACATTTATCGAGCTTTCGCCCTGCACTTTTCTAAGTAGGGAACATTTTAAACAAGGATAATTTTTTCTAAACAAAGGAATTTACTATTATTGAAGCAGATTTCTTCATTTTACATCTTATAAATCAAGATATCTTGATTTACCAATTTTATTTAACCCAGAATACATTCTGGTTGTGTTTTCATTAGCTTCCTTTGTTAGAGTTTCCTTAACAAGACTACCTTAGAATGAATGCTAATAATGTATCTGAAATTTATCCTCTCATGAGGGAAATAACAATATGTCAACTCTCAATTTCTAAGAGGTACAGAAATCAAGAAAACTAAATATTAACATGTCAATTGGGCAAAACAACTTATAAGAAGAACACTGTTGTATACTCTACTTTAGTGCTTAGCCTAAATGTCTTTTCTCTGCATTCAGGTTATTAATTGCTGAAGATAAATACAAGGCCAATTTTGGAGGAGGACTTAATTAAAACCTTTACAAAGGAAATTCGTGTCTTTTCCATATATAAGTTCTTCTTAGATTGAGACCTTGAGATACTCACTTGAATACCATCCTTTTAAAAATAATTGGATCGTAATAATACAGTAAGGAATAAAAGTTCCTTTCTTGAAAAACTTATATTTATTTTCAGACAGTCCTTGCTTTGTACCTTACTGTGCCAACCAAACTCTGTGTATATTGAGTTGGTGACCTCAGTTTACATGGTTCTGTGCTACCTGGCATCAAGGCAGAGTTCCAACGTGCATGCCTTTCAGTTAACAGCCGACAGAGTGAAGTGAGTGCCGGCTGCAACCCGTTCTATCTAGTCTGCTCAGTTTCACAGAAAAGACACCGATGTAGTAGAATCGGGCTATCTGAGGGCAAAATTTCGTCTAACAATTCAAGATCTATCACTCTAATGCCTCTACTGCTCTTTGTCTTACTGAGGACTCTGAAAACGTGAACAATAACAAGAAAAGACAACAACAAAAATAAGTTCTTTTCGCAGTTCAGTAGAATGGATTTTCAGCTAAATTTTTAAAAATTATAGTTGCCATACAATTTTGACCTAAATTCTGGCCTGATGGTTTTTCTAGAGTTAACACAGATAATTGTCTGATGCCAATCTACTATTCCAATGTTGGTTTGCAAAAGATGGCGAAGTACATGCAGTGCCAGGCACACTCGGTACATACCTCAAAGCCGGGACTCAGAGGAGACTGAAAGACGGAGTTGTAAGGGCAAAGGGCAGGCAGAGGAGCAGAGCGAAGGGATGAAAGAGACAAGACAAAAAAAGAAGAGAACCAGTGTTACTGGAGGAAAGCAATGCATAGTACCCAATAATGTTTTATATAGGTTTGTTTTCAAGAAAAAGAAAAATCTTATGCTAATCAGTCTTTGTAGCCACAGAAACATCTGAGTTGGGAATTACTTTTTAACATTTAAATGGAACTATAGGCGCAAACTCAAGATCGCAAAAAAAAAATTACAGTTTTGAACAGGTAGAGGCAAAAAAAAACCCCACTTGTCACATGTCAGGATGACAAGACGTTTCTTTCACCTTGTTGAAAATAAATTATAGTCAGAATGAAGCATTTTTGACCTTTGAGTGAAAGATTAGATTTTTTTTCCCCACAATAATTTATCCCCTCAATGGGAAAAGAAAGAAAAAGGTCATCAAAGTAATCAAATGTTACACAGTTGTTATCTGCCTACAGGCTCTAAGAATAAGCTGTTGAATAATCAGTTTTAGTCAGTGGTTTACAAACCTGGAAAGTCCAAGGGTGGGTTAGAGTTACGAGAGAAATATGCCACTGTACATTCTTTGTTCATTTTAGAGTCTTTGCTAGGTATCATTGTTTTCTGTCTGATTTCATTCAATTTTGAAATATAATTCAAAACTGGAAAGGTTATTCTGGATTGTTTTGAGAAGAGGAGTATCAATGAAGAAAATATAAGAAAAATCTTGGTTAAGTAGACAACACATATCTGATAATTTATACTGAATATGTTCTTTTTTAATCCCTCTTCCCTGAAGCCTTTTGAGCAGCTCCATCTTTTAACTAGAAAACAAAACTAAAATATGGTTGACTCTTTTTTGAAACTAAAATGAATGTGTTTTGAAATCAGTGCCATTTCTGGTGTTGATTAAACATTTGCACACTACTTTTCACTTAGTACCCAAAGAACTTGTTTCGCATTATTGAATAATATAATTTCTATAACCCCTCTTTCTTTTAACTGATAAGACTCTCAGAACTAAATTTAATGATCAATTATTCTGATAAAATGTTTTTATTTTTTCTCATATGATCTGTGATAAAGAAGCCTAATAACCTTATTACTTGATATGTTTGTTTCTAGCTTTTAGTTATAATGAATAAAGATGTTAAAAACATGCTTGTAACAATACCATTCACATTAACACCCTTCAGAAATGAAATACTAAGATATAAACCTAACCAAATATGAACAAGTTCTGTATGGAAAACCACAAAATTCTGATAACAGAAGTCAAAGAAGAGCTAAATAATAAAGAGATGTTCATGGATAGGAAGGCTAAATATTGTTAAGATGTCTGTTCTTCCCAACTTGATCTATAGATTCAATGCAATCCTAATCAAAATCCAAAGAAGTTATTTTATAAATATCAATAAACTGATTCTAAACTTTATGTAGAAAGGCAAAAGACCCAGAATAATTAAACAATATTGATGGAAAAGAACAACGTTGCAGTACTGATATTATCTACGTTTAAGACTTACTGTACAACTACAGTAGTCAAGACTGTGTGATACTGGTGAGGGAACACACAAATAGATCAATGAAACAAAAGAAACAGCCCCAAAACAGACCTCCCCCAAAATGCAATCCACTGATTTTTGACGAAGAGCAAAGGCAGTCGCTTCAAGTGGTAATGGAACAAATTGACAACACATACGAAAAACCGCAAATCAGATACAGACCTTAACACACATCACAAAAATTAACTCTAAATGGTTCATAGGCCTAAACATAAAACACAATACTATAAAACTCCTAGAAGACAACATAGGAGAAAACTTAGATGACCTTGGATATGATGATACCTTTTTAGATAGAAAACAACAGATATATCATGAAAGAAGTAATTAATAAGCTGGATGGACTTCATTAAAATTTAAAAAACTTCAAAAAAGTGTCAACAGAATTAGAAGACAAGCTACAAACTGAAGGGAAGTATTTGCAAAAGACACATCTAATAAAGGATTGTTAACCAAAATATATAAAGGATTCTTAAAACTCAACAAGAAAACATACCCAGTTTAAAAATGGACAAACGACCTTAACAGAAATCTTATTAAAGAAGATATACAGATGGCAAACAAGCACATGAAAAGATATTCCACATCAAATGTCATGAGGAAGATGAAAATTGTAACATCAGTGACAGATCACTATACACTTACTAGAATGGCTAAAAATCAGAACACCGACGGCACCAAATGCTGGTGAGAATGTGGAGCAACAGGATCTCATCCATCGCTAATGAAAATTCAAAATGGTGCAGCCGCTTTGGAAGAGAGCTTCTTACAAAACTAAACATACTCTTACCATATAAGCCATCACTCATGCTTCTTGGTACCCAGAGGAGCTGAAAACTTGTGTCTACACAAAAACCAGTACATGGAGATTTACAGGAGCCTTATTTGTAATTTTCAAAGCTTGAAAGCAACCAATATGTTCTTTAGTAGGTGAATAGATAAACTGTAGCACATCAAACAACAGGAAATTAATCTGCACTGAATATAAATAAGCTATTAAGCCATGAAAAAACATAGATAAACCCTAAATGCACATTGCTACATGAAGGCAGCCAATGTGAAAAGGCTACACACTCTATCATTCAACTACAGACATTTTGGAAAAGGCAAAACAATGGAAATAATAAAAAGATTAGTGGTTGCCAGGTGTTGGGTAGAGGGGAGGAGGGATGAAGAGGCAGAGCACAGAGGATTTTTTGGACAGTGAAAATTCTCTGTATGATGCCATAATAGTGAATACATGCTATTATAGATTTGTCAACCCCTTAAAATGCACAACACCGAGTGAGCCCCAAAAGTAAACTACGGATTTTGGGTGATTATGATGTGTCAATGTAAGTGCGTCCGTGGTAACAAATATACCACTTCGGTGAGTAGTGTTGATACTGGGAGAGGCTATGCATGTGTTGGGGGCAAGGAGTATATGGGGAATCTGTGTACCTGCTTCTCGATTTTTCTGTGAACCTAAAACTTCTCTAAAAAATAAAAAAGGAGAAAGGATTAAGAAGTACAAATTGGCAGTTACAAAACAGACACAGGTATGTAAAGTACAGCATAAGAAACATAGTCAATAGTGTAATAACTATGTATAGTGTCAGGTGAGTACTAGACTTATCGGGGGGATCACCTTGTAAGTTATATAAATGTCTAACCTGAACTTAATGTAATAAATTAAGTCTTTAAAAAATAAATTAAATAAATGCTTGTACATATTTTTCTGTGAATATCTATAAATGTTTTTGTGGAACACACCTCTAGGAGTGGAACTGCCAAGTCACATGATATGCATACGTTTAGCTTTAGAAGGTAACTGTCAGAAGATAACTTTGGAAAACCAGTTTCCCAAAGTTGCTGAATCAATTTACACTCAGTAGTAGTGTATAGGTGTTCCACGTGCTCAGTATCTTAATCGTTGTTATTGTCAGGTTTTTTTTCAAGTTTAGACACTATGGTATACAGACATTTCACTGTAGATTTAGCTTCAGGGTCCTTGATAACTAGGACATGATGTAAAGTGCATTTTCAGGTTTATTGGCTATCTGTTTTGTACAGTGTTCAAGTGTTTTGTCTGTACACCTATACAGTATGGAGTTGTCTGTCTTTTAACTTTTTTTGTGGATATACTTTATGCCTTTCAAAGAATTCTTTTACAGGATATATACATTCCAAAATTCTCTAATTTTCTGACTGGCTTACTGGAATATCCTCCTGTTCTCTGACTTGCTTAGTAGTATATTTTGATAAAAATAATTTTCTAATTTTAATAATGTCCAACTAATTCACCTTTTTCTCTTGCCATCAGTAATTTGAGTCCTGTATCTTATACTTATTTTTCTACTGGCCCCAGAAATGTTTGCTGAAGAGGCCGTCCTTTCCCCACAGTAGTGGTATCCCTGTCATCAATCCGTTGGCCTATATAACCATGTAGTTTCTGGACTCTCTGTCCTGCTTCACTGGTTTATTCTTCTGTTCTTGTGTAATACCATATTGTCTTAACTGTAGTTTTATAAGATGCTTGGAAACTCTCCAGCTTTGTTCTACACTGAGGGTTCTCTCAAATTCAACACTACCGTCATTTTCCGTGCGGTGGTTTTCATTGTGCACTGGGGCCGTCTTGTGCGCTGACTGCTCGGTGATTTTCTTCTTTCTGAGACGCTGGTGCCTCCAATCCTGATTGCCTTGGGTGCTCGGGAACCTTCATATATGTTTTACTCTTTGTTATATTTTATTCAGCTTTTAAAACTGTCCCTTGAGGAGGAGCTGATCTCATACAAGCTGCTTCATACCGAGGATCAGAAGTTCTGGGCCAAATTATTAAGTTTTTGAATAAGACTAAGTCTTGCATAATATGATTTTAAATGGCTTTAACTTTTCCCAAATACCACAAGAATATTTGTAAATAAGAAAGATGAATAAAGCATAGAGAAATGATAGGGTCACTTTTCTTTTTTATTTTGGGGGGTGGTTAAAGAAATTAATTTTTAAAAATTTCTTCATCTACCAAATTTGATGTTAAGTAAGTGGATTGTCGCAGAAGTAATCTTCTAATTACAGATATTTTCATATATGCTGATATTTCTGCGAAGTAGCATGAAGAAAGGCATGTATAATTTATCAATTTATGTATTTAATTATTTTTTTAATGATTTTTAAATTTAATCTTTACTGTAATTTTTTCCATTACCTTTTAGTTTCCTTATACCCGCCTTCGCCCTTGCAATCACTACACTGTCATCCATGTCCATGAGTGCTTTCTCCTTTTAGCTCAATCCCTCCACCCCTAAACTACCGCTCCCCGCCCCAGCTGTCACTCTGTTCTTCATCTATGAGTCTGTCCCCATTTTCCTTGTTTGTTCAGTTCATTAGATTCCACATGAGTTATGTCATATGGTATTTGCCCTTCTCTGACTGGCTTATTTCACTTAGCATAATGTTCTCCAGGTTCATTTATGCTGCTGCAAAAGTTAAAATATTTTTTCTTTTTTACAGACAAGTAGTATTCTATTGTGTAAACGACCCATAGTTGTTTTATCCCCTCATCTACTGATGGACACTTGGGCTGCTTCCATATCTTGGCAATTCTAAATAACGCTGCAATGAACATAGCGGTGTTTATGTTCTTTTGAATTAGTCTTTTGGGTTCCTTCAGATACATTCTAAGAGGTGGTACCTGAGTCAAAAGGTAGATCCATTTTTAATACGTGAGGTATCTCCATACTGCTTTCCACAGTGGCTGCACCAGTCTGCATTCCCACCAACAGTGCACAAGGGTTCCCGTTTCTCCACATTCTTGCCAGCATTTGTTGTCTGTTGATTTATTGATGATAGCCATTCTGACAGGTGTGAGATGATATCTCATTGTGGTTTTAATTTGCATATCTTTGATGATTAGTGTTCTTGAGCATCTTTTCATACATCTATTGGCCATCCGTATGTCCTCTTTGGAGAAGTATCCAGCTGGCCATGGGTACCCATGGGAGCCCAGCTGGCCCTCTCTCGCCTCCTCTGCATTCCCTACCATTCTCACTGTGGTGAAGTGGTTTCTTCTGTCTGTCTGTGGTTATAAGGTTTCTCTCCAGCTACTGTTCAGTTGGTTATTCAGGATGATTTCTCTACAATTTAGTTGTAATTCCAGATTGGTCCTGGGAGGAGGTTAGTGAAGCTTCCACTTACTCCTCTGCCTTCTTGGAGCTTATGATAGTGTCATTTAATCCCAAATTCTCTTCTGCAACTGTCTAACACTCTATAAAATTGATGATATCTTGATATGCATGTTTATATATAATGATGTAATAGTGAGTCCAACTTAAGGATATGTTATATTTTTCTTGTTTCTTTCTAATATTGGTGATGATTTATAAAATGATAAACACTCCCACATAGCTATTTGCCATAAGTTGACTACACTTTGGATATCCTTAAAAGATGAACTGCTTTATGGTTGGTATAATGGATACCGTGTACTGCCGAAGTTGATGACAGATAGAGCTTGTAATATAATCTATGTTGTTATCCTCTTTTCCTAACTGAGCAACATTATTGAAATATGAAATTCAATTTATGTGGCCAAAATGGACAAATTAATGAAATTACTAGTATCTTAATGTATACGTGGGAGTGTTTATCATTTGAAATGGTGATTTTGCAGTCAAAAAAGGGAATCAAGTACAGAAGAGAAAAATAATTTCCTTACATTTCAGAGAAAATCTATACACTAATCTTGGCAGACTTGCAATATGGGTGATCTGGTGGCATTAATAAACAATGCCATTATCTTTTTCAGCAATAAAAATAGCCTTTATGGTATATAGAACTAAAAGGTTTCACTATTAGTGCCATTATATTACCTTTGACTAGGCACACACTACAGATTTTAACTATAGTTACTGGCCTTTCATGTCTTGCCTAGGGACATATCTGTTGCACTTCAAACAAGCCTGGGTAAAGCAGGGTGGTTTTGCCTGGCAAAAAGTAGCCAAGGCCTGGCCCAAGGAACCGGGAAATACGTGTTCTCCTCAAGGTGGACCAAAGTTTCTTCTTTTCTCAGGAGTCACATAAAAAGAAACACAAAGGCCCCCGCATGAGGGCACAAAGGGCTTTGATGCATATAAAACAAACTGGAGAGCCTACATGTCAGTGTCACGATGTGATTTCCCAAAGGCATTTCTCATTTTAAGGCTACCTGTGGGGCATTTCATATAAGGTTATAAATGTTCACAGTAATATTTTTCAAAGTATCTTATGGCCCCCAACATTTTCTCACTTTGTAAGTATCTAATTTGGTCACAATTTTGCAAGCATTCTTGACAGACACAGTTAAAATATAAGTTTTAAAGTACATTTTAAAAATAAATTTTAAGCATTCTATTACAAAAATTTCCATTCAGTAATAAAGCACTAATGAATTCAACATTTGTTGTAAACTATAATGAGTAATTAGGAACTCAAAAAATCAAATTATTATTTAATTTGGTTAAATAAAGCAAATGGTTTGATTTAAAAACACAAAAACTTATGTTAAAGATTATAGTTACGTAACCTAAACCATATTTATATATAAATTAGATTTTTACATATATGCATGCATATAATTTAAATATATAATTTATACATATAAAATCTAAATTATATATGTGAGGTTTTGAAGTATGTATATATGTGTGTGTAAGTGTACATACATACATCAGTGTGTATATTATAAAAAGGTGAGACAGATTTAACAGAAGAATCTTCAGCATTAATCATCAAGACTCTAATATATTCTAATAATAAATGACTTTAAAGCTTTAGATTTCTTGCGAGATGTTAAATAATTTTTAAAACTTTTTCTGGTAAAACTAAAAATAATACACAATTTGTAATTTTGTTTCTTAAACTTGTCTTTCAATGTCTATCCTGTAAACAGTATAAGTCTTGGTGCTATCCTTAAAAGCGAAAATAACTGTTGTAACTTGTAAAGTCACTGCTCACAAAAATTCAAACTAAATCAAGGAACTTCAGATTTGGGAAGATGACATGAGAGCTATTTGAAAAAGTACAAGCTTTTGATTTAAGCATTAAATGGAAGAACATCAGTAATTCCAATTAACACAACTTTATTGGATAATATAAAATCATACACATACATTCTGAATAGCTACTGAAATATAATACATTCTTCTAGTTATTGGTGGAATTTAGTACCTCCTTCTCCCTACAAGTTCACTTGATGAGGTCTGACAACACAAGAGACTCCCAAAAGGAAGTCTTGAGAAAACAGAATATGGAATTTTTGTAATTATAAAAATGAGCATTCAATTGAGTTATCTGTATAGAGCATACTGTACCAAATTAAAATGATATAAATATCATAATAAAATGTTTCCAACAATGAACTAATTAATACAACTTTTTAGAGATGTCTTAAACATGTGTTGCCACTCTCATTCCAAGAAGGATTTATTTAACCTAAAAGTTTCACTAATTTTTAATTTTTTTCTTCAATTAATTTTTTACAGCAGCTAGATTATAAAGTGTCTCTGTAAAATCCATTGGGGGAGGGAGTAAACACGGGAAATTTAAAGCCTCACACCGTTAGCCAGTTTCAAAAATAAAGTTCTTATTTAAATAATTCACATAATTACAATTTTTACTGTTTTATATGTTTGAAAATCCAAATTTAATTTTCCTAAAGAATAATATTTAAGCCATATGGATAAAATATATATTTTAGAGCTAATGGAACAATTTAAGTGTTAAGTGCTATTTTTCTCACAGCATTTGTCAATAGTGTCATTCTGACAATACACCGGAATGTATGCCAGTAATGGCAAGCAATTAAAGACTTTCACATTTCCATTAACAGAAAATTTCAAATTTCCTCCCAGAATAAATATTCAGCTATGCCACGAAGTACTTTAATAATCTTCACAGAAAAACATCTTTTATCTCTGTTCTCCAAATTCTGACAAACTCTGTTTTTCAACATTCACACGTCAGTCTGTGCTGCTCTGGCCCTATGACCACGGTAAAACCCAACATATTTTGTAATTGGACTAAACTCACACAGAAGCGCAAACCTGATGAAGAACTGACCACTCTATAGCAAGGCCCTGAAGCAACACAGTCATTTATGCCCCGGCTGTGTCCTCCCTCCCAGGGCACTGTCTTGGACTGACACTGCTGTCACCTTGTCCCACAGATTTCTCGCACGAAAGGGGGAATGGATGAACAGAAGGCCCTACCAGAAGGGGCTCATCGGGGACACTGGTGGAGAGCTCGGCAGACGCTGTGCGGACTGTGCTGAGCCCAGTGAGGGAAACGTTTGACAGCCTTCTCCGCCTCACACCACTGCAATTGTTGGGGATTTTAAATGCACATCTCTTATGGTAATTCAGACCACATCCTGGAAAAAGAAAATAAAAATGACTTTTGTTCAACCATAAATTAAAAGCTATTCTCATCAGTTGTAAATTTTGAATTTTTAAAAATAGTACTGCTTCCATTTCTCTTGGGGCTACTTGGCATTCAAATTTTCTTTTGAGATTTTTCTGATTTATTTTCCCAATATGTAAATAATCT
The DNA here is from genome assembly GCA_004026545.1 of Mormoops blainvillei. NCBI lineage: Eukaryota > Metazoa > Chordata > Mammalia > Chiroptera > Mormoopidae > Mormoops > Mormoops blainvillei. Next base: position 143,739 of record PVJD01001510.1, read on the forward strand.
GGGTTTTGAATTCTGATTTTGTTGGATGAGCTCAGCAACTACTGCGATTATCATTTTTAAAAATTTCCTCTGATCTAATGGATTTTGACTTTGAAGGATCTAGGAAAAAAATCTCCAAAGAGATGATCTGAGCCATTTCTAGCTAACACAAGTTGTAATGTGAGTGGGCACATGGGGAAAATTCACCACAAAGCATCCTAACTTCTGAACTACATTGATTTCGGGCTCCATGGTTCAAGGGTTTCTCCACATAGGGTGATAAAACAACAACACTGGCATCCAAGTGTGGCACAAGCTGTGTCTGCCACTCAGTAACTGAGAGACCTCGGATGGTTTGATTAACTGCCTGACTCTCTGCTCATCTCAACAAACATTTGACTACTATTCCAGGATCTGGATTAAGACACCAGATTTCATTTTTAGTCTACACGAACGAAACATATTCATAAGGAAAAGATGTGGGAATTGGGTTTTCCAGGTCAGAGCAAATACACTGAAGCCAGGAAATGCAAAGAAATGAACAGAGCCATCCATGCACTCCCCAAGTCCTTGGAAGATACTGAGGGAGAGAAAACACTGTTGTAAAGGGCACAGCATAAAAGCAGGTGACTCCAGCCTGTATTCATCTTGGTTGGGGCAGGACGTTTCTTACCTTCACATTTAAGGCCTTGGCGGACTAGCCCCCACAGCATTTCTCCACAGTGATCACAGAAAGCTGGAGCTCTGTACGAATGAACAAAGAGAGCGTGGGGGCGGATCTGGAAGTCTTCAAAGGTGGCAGAAGCTGTAAAAACAGTAATGCTGAAAATTCAGTTGAATGGACACCCTGATCTGTTGATAATTAGAATGCAACATAATTAATATGCAAGTACAGCTATATAATAACTATCCAGGTAAAGTTAGGGAAGCTGAGTTGCAACACTGCTTGGCTTTTAGCCAGTAGACTCCATTCTTCCCAACAACAGTTTTACAAGAGGTGCTATAGCAACCCTTCCTTCTTTCCACCTGCCAAAGTCTCAGGCCACTTTGAAGGTAGCCGAAATGCTCAAAGGAAGCATGAATGAAAGTATAACTCAATTCGATTTACAAATACCTGCTGTTACTTTAAAATATTTTGTTTTTTCTTTTCCTTAAATGAACCAGCAAAGAATTCAGAAATACTAGTGTAAATAAACTTCCGATGAATTTAGACAGATCAGAGGATAGCATACTTGAATATGACCATGAATGGGTACATTAGAAGGGTGGGGCCTAATTGAAACACAGATAAGAAATCTTGAGCAGTGTCTTCTTGTGGAGGTAGATATTTGAGCTCTTAGGCAATATAGGTACGCATATAAATCCTGACCGAAAAATAAGTAAGCAGCCTCTTCACCAATATGCCAGAGAGGCTTAATACAAAACAGGTGAATCCAGCCCGTTCTTTGAGACATAGTTTAGCAAATGATATTCATGCTGTAGAACATTTTTATGTTCTTGCTTATTTTTGTTTATTCTATATGGTACTCATATGCAGAGTATTGAAATTCATTATTTTTAATTATACTTTTCTACATATTTTATGTAAGAGTGTATCTTTTTGTTGTTCAAATCAAGAAACAGAAAGGTATAAAGAACTGAAAGTGAAAGCCCACCCCTTTTCCCAAAATTCTAAATGGGTAGGGATGTATCTTGTAATCCTGTTTGCATACATAGCCTGATGTTGAGCCTGCCTCAGCTTCTCAGACACTAAAAGAGAAGGCCTGACTGATGGCGACCTCTCCAGGTCCTGCAAGTTTAAACTTTCATTAACATTAGGACAGTCCCATATGTACTTGATTTCATAGGATTTATTCAAAGGGAATTTGGGGGAAAATTTAGGCCTTAAATATATCCTTTTAGTTTTTCTTCCTCTCTCTTCCTCTCATTTGTCCTCTTGTCTTACTTTTTCAACACACATTTGTTAGGTACCTTCAATATTGTCAATGGCACATTGCAGGTGGGGATAAAGAGGGAAAGGTTAATAAGATATCTTCACAGAGCCTAGCAGACTAGCAGGAAAAACAGATAAAACAAAAAAACAAAACCCCCCACAGTTATTATAAAGTAACTTCTAAGTTTCAAGGAAGCTGATAATTGGGAAAGCAATCCATCTGTGCTACACAAGTATCCACAATCAGAAGAACAACTTTGAGGGCATCCTATCCATCAGGGCAAGTGATAACGGAACATGCAGGGAAGTGAATCAGTTCTGCCAGAAAGAATATTACTGAGGGTTCACAGGACATAACTGGACCGTAATAGAAGATTAAAAACTCAATGGGTTGGTTTTTCCTTAAACTGTGAAAAAAATTACTTCAAATTAATGTGCTTTATTATTGAAAATCATCTATCAACATAAAAGTTATGATTTTTACTCGACTGGAAAGGTAATGAAAATAATAACAGGAATAACTAAGATTTATTAGGCTCTTACTGTATAATGAACACTATGCTAAGAGATTTAAGGGTGGGAAGAAGGCGCTGATCAAAGAACTGTAGCTAAATGACCATGCACTAGCACTGTCTACATGGAGTCCTAACTAGTGTTAAGACTGCTAATAAAAAAAAATTCAGCTGTATTACGTTGGAGAAATAGCATATTATGTTTCTCACGTCAAGATTCATGATATAAGGTCAATTGTTTATTCTAAGCAAATCAGTAAAAAATTACTGTTTGGGTACCTTTTACGTTATGTTAAAAAATGTACCTAAATTTCAGAATGCTAAACACTCTCTAAAGCTGGTCTGCCATACTCATGGGCAAAATTTATTTTTAAAACATCAGAGAAGGTAGTTAGAGAAAATCCTTTGTGGCAACCATTAACTCCTGGCTTCTCCATCACCACCCCACCCTCGAATGTCACCCCTCAAGGACCAAATGACTACGATAATACTATGACATCAATTAGTTGAATAATTGCTGTAGTTTTCAAAATAAGGTACATTAGAATTTGACTAACACCAAGTTGGGTTCAAATAGTTTTCTAAATTAATCAGGAGGAATAAAAATAATTAAACTGAAGATTTTCAGTAACCCACCCCTTGTTCTGTCAGGAAAGCTTGTTTATTCACTTTTTGAAAGGGATTAACATTCATAAGCAGTTTGCACCCTTGACTTATGTTTAAATGCCATTTTCTAAAGTTCAATTTTAATATTCTCCTGTTAATTTTAAAATAATTAAATAGATTTAAAAAATAAAACTACCAAGTGTGGTGAGGTTTTACATCCATTTGAAATCAAAGCACAACATCCATTCATTATGAATTTACCTGTTCTGCACCCCGGGGGGAACAGCATTAGCCAAGCGTATGCAAGCCATCGCGCCTAATCACAAAATTGCACTTCAGAGATAATCACTTAGCCCAGGAAAACAAAGTGAATGCTGTAATTCTATTTCTCTTAAGTTTCGGAATCAAAATGGATGGATAAGAATAGGAATATTAAAGTGTCTAGGGATTCCAAGAGAGGAACAATGTGCTGTCTGTCAGTCTGTTATAATCAATCAGTTGACCTAAATTAAAACCATATAACAGAGCTACAAACTGAACACAATGGGCCCCATGTCCTGGTATTTGTGTTTCTTTGATTTGCTCCATTCATAGTCTATTATACTTCAGTGTGCGGGAGAGGAGAAAATGACATGCTTTCCTTAGTCATTGAGTATTTGAAATAGGTAATTGAGCCAAAAACTCTAAGATAATCAGTAGTTCTTTTAAGGTTTATTATAAATTATTGCACAAAATGGAATAAAGTGTTTGGTTAGCAGTACAGACAAAATGAGGCTTCCAAGGCAAAATAAATAATTTCTGGAGGTCAAAATTATTTGCATAATAAAATAAAATCAAGTCAGATCTTTCAAGATTTTCAGTAATTTGTTTTTTTACTGGTAATTTTGGCAATTTGAGAGCATCGTTAATTCTTTCTACATCAACAAGTTGGGACAGATATAATAAAAAGAAAGGTTTAACACACTGCAAGTATTACCTCACTCAATTTTTCATAAGCGGTCTATAAAGGAGATATTAGTATCCCCGTTTTACAGATGAGAAAACTGAGTCTCAGAAGTTATGGAGCCATAGGATCTTGAGTCAGACAGTCCTTACACCTGTACCATACAGCCTTTCTCAGCCACTATGAATCAAATTATATTTCTCTGACCATTAAAACACTATGGATAATAAACTGCATCTTTATTTTAGAAAATACTTGGAAATATTTAAAGAAAACATGCCAGTTAAATGTAATGCGCCATCACTGTAAGATGCACTTTTATCTCCGAGATGCCAAAAATACTGGGGGAAAAAAACAGTCTATGAAATAATGTATAGAATGACCTTAATTCAGTTCATGATAAAAAATCTAACATGCTTTCTGCATAGATTCTGTTTTTTGAAAGTCTCCCCCATTCAAACAAACTGGAGTTAGCAACAATAACTAGTTTTTAAATTTTTACAAAAATCAATGGTAATGCATAACTACAGGCCAATTGGAGCTTTTGCTCACATGATAACCAGTGTTACCACATTAAGTCTGTAAATCTGGCCAAGAACAAAACACGGGGGCATTTTTAAAAGCTGTGGAGAATTGCTGGGACAAATTTGTTTTTTCCTTAGCCGTTGGAAAATTGAAAATAGCTTCTGGATACCATGCCCCCCCCACCCCCCCACATAAACACACATATTCATCTGTTTTAAGGTGTCTGGAAGACACATCCTAACCATCTCCACATCTTCACCTTGCTGCCCTGTCACTCATCCATACACGCACATAACAGAAATACATAAAGCACCCTCCGTTCCTTGAGTGTTTGGTACATAATCACCACTCACCAATCATTTCATTGCATTTGTGAGTACCTCAAATTATTAAAAAGGTTTTTTTTTTATGAGTCCCAAATACTCATCTGTAACTTCTATCTGGTGATCACAGTTCTAAAGGTTTTTTTTTTATGAGTCCCAAATACTCATCTGTAACTTCTATCTGGTGATCACAGTTCTTCTATCTGGTGATCACTTCTATCTGGTGATCACAGTTATTTAAAATTAAGACATTTTCACCTCTTTGTTAAATCAGCTCATGTATACCAAGCAGTCCTAATACCTTCAAGCACTGATTTATGGTATGTTTTATTAATACATCTAGAAACTACTAGGTAATATAGTGTATGTCAGAAATAGAAAAATGAACAGTATTTATTGTTAAGGATTCAAAGTTAAAATGAGAATGACAGGCCCATAAATAATTAATACAAAGTAGAGGATAGAAACACAAAAGAAAAGAATGCAGAGACTGCCTGGGTCTGTCGGGGACCTCTTCATCACAGGGATCCACTGAGAGGACTCTTGAAGGGTGAGAATATTTTGAAAAGTAGAGAATGAAAGAAAAAAGATTTTTATAAAGTCTACTTTTATTTAATTATAGATAATTTATAGGATTATCTAGATATACCTTTGTAATTATAATTACTAGGGGTTCTTGACACTTCACTGTTTTCTACCTACCGTTAGAACAGTTAGCAAGTATGTCCACAGGAGAGATAACTGAGAGATGACAACAGATCATTTCACAAGCTGTTATGGCCCAGATGTGTGGCCGTGCTTATAAAATTGGGCCTGCATGTGTCTACTCTCCTCTGTCACCTCACATACCTGCACCATGAGGCTGGCCATTTCTTTTTGCTTCTCCATTGACCCAGTCTCTTCAAACTCCTTTTGTACCAGATTATTCCTTCATGCAATTATTGTTCCAATTAAACACACATTTTCATTTTTTGTTATACCTGAAGACCTCCAGAGTTGGGAAGACCTCCAGAGTTGGGAATACCCCACGTCTCTCCAGCAACGAGAACATTCAACAAATTCTTATTGAGACATTTATGACAGCACCTTTTAGGTGGCTGAAGGCAAAAACAAAAAGGGGGATTTCTAGTTTTAGCTCACATCGGACTGGAAAAATGTCAGTGAGTTGCAATGATGGGAACTTGGGAGTCAGTGAGTATATCATCCCAGAGATTATGGCAGCCAAGAGAAAAATAAAATAAACTGTACTTAGATATGTCGATTAGGCAGTTCAGAAAGTTCTGTGAAAATATTTTTTAAGTGCATGGCCAGAGACTCCAAGAGGAATAGAAAGATCTCACAAGTCAGACTGATAGCACAGTAACAAGTTACCCTAATTAGGAAGAAAAGGAGTTGTTATCTAGAAAAACTGATGGAACTGCCCAGGAAACTATCTGATAAGCTCCGGTGGAGAAAGAGAACACATCAGCTACATTATCAGTAGCGCAGGGGCAGAATGAAGGCAAACAGTGGCTCAGCCAGTGAGAACCATCCCAAGAAGGCTAAAGAAGGAAAAAAATGAAGCTTGTGAAATAAGCCAGTCAGAAAAAGATAAATACCATATGATCTTCCTTACGTGTGGAATCTAATGAACAAAATAAACTGAGGAACAAAATAGAAAAAGAGGCATGGACACATGGAACAGACTGACAGCCATCAGAGGGGAGAGAGGGGGAGGAATGGATAAGAGGAGGTGAAGGGATTAACCAAAGGACATAAATTCATAACTCAGACACAGACTACAGTGTAGTGATGGCCAGAGGGAAGGAGGTTGGGGGACGAATAGAGGCTGGTAAAGGGGGAGGAAATAAATAAGGAAATAAACAAACGAGGGGGAGGAAATAAATAAGGAAAAATAAGGAAATAAACAAACGAAAAGCTGAAAGAGAACAAAAGGCATTTTACCCGTGTTATATGCGGAAAGAATGAGACAGAGGTTGGTCTGAACCATGGAAAAATACAGTTTAATGCTAACAGACAAAATAGAGAAAGCCGAACTACTCAATTGCAGTTTTAATTCTGCCTTTTCTAGAAGTGGACTGTCCTTTAAAGTTAAAAAAAAAAAAGAAAAGGAAGAACAAATATACTGAAGAAGGAAGTGATTGAAGAAAGATAATCTATGGATTTTAAATAAACTATTTTCAATAAGCCCAAATGAATTATAAATGAGGGATCAAGAATTTTAATTTAAAAAACTAAAACAATATTCTAACAATATTATACTCTTATTGGGTTTAATAAAATTATTCTAAAGGCCTTCTGTAGAAAAAACAGAAAAGATCCTGCTAAGAAAGGAAAAAAATTAAAGAAGAGTAAAGAAGAAATTCAGCCCTGGTTGCTATGAAAATATTCTATAAAACAATATTTTAAAATATGTGTTAGTTGTGGAAGACACAAGAGAGATCAATAGGATAGAATTGATAACATAGAGATCTCCTCTGTATGAATGTAAAATGACAGAAGAGATATCAAAATTAATTTACCAGGGAAACATTATTTAACAAATGATTAACAATTAGTATTAATTAGCTACTTGGGGGAAAATACAATTTATAAGCTTATAAAATATATACATATATTATAACTGAGAGTAAAAAGTTAAAATATAAAACCAAACCATGGAAAAACTACAAGGAAACAGAAGCGAATGCTTATTGAATCTCTGGAGGAAAAATGACTCCAGGAAGAAAAGGGAGTTCATGAATCTTCAAAGTGTTGGGAGAAATCAAATGGGAGAGATGCATTAGCAAGATCAGACAGTAGGCACTACTGGATGGCTTGCCAAAGAGTCATATGTCTCTTTTATTTTGTATTATTATAATAGGATTACTTATAACAATTACATATGGGAGGTCATAGAAAGCTAATTATATTTAATAGTTCCAGTATTTAGAATATAATTACTAACATTAAATGGCAGATCTCTATTATGAAAATTAAGAAAGTTCACATGTATTCATTCCTATTCAGAAAGAAATAGATCCTTCTTTTTCTTCTCTTTTTAGCTAGTGGGACAGCAGCAGTTTTGATGGCAGAGCTAAAATCCTGCTCACCCAGACCTTCGGGCTCTGTTCAGGAGCCCGGAGAGTAACACTTAGGTAACATTTAAGCAACGTGCTATTTCACTCCCAGGCCACGGAGCTCCATGACTGCTGCAGAAAAACCGCTGTAGGAGCAGCCATGCCGCCGGCCAGGAAGACACTACAGGAAGAACGAGGACCGAACGGAACTCCATGTAAACGAAGGAGAGAGCTAGAAAATGGAGTGTTTTATTTGCTCCATCTCCATACTGAGAAGTCAGCCAAGAACATCAAAAACATTTCCCTCAACATACTTCTTTCTTTCTTTCTTTTTTTTTTTTTGTTCCAGCCATTACTAATGTACAGCCCCTGTCTTTTGAGACAAAACTTTCCTTCTGTTTGGCAGGGAGCTAACTCTTACCCATCTAGTACCTCAGCTAAGTATCGCCTACTCTGGGAAGCCTTCTGTAGTAGGCCCACCCCACATGATGTAAATTGTCTTTTTCTCTGTTCTTGCAGGCTCCGGGGCACATGTGTATTATAAAAACACATCACTCTATACTGTCACCCCTTACTCATTTATCCGTTCACACCTGACATTACAGGTTGCTAGAGAATAAAGAGAATTCTTTCTCTGAGTATATATGCACATATTAAGTGATGAATCAATGTCCCTGGTTAAATAACTAAACCTTTAAAACACACTGCTTTTCTAAGATTCTTCGTTTTATTGTCCTAATAATCTGTAAATATAATATTTCAAATTTAAAAGTGAAGCAAAGGAAACTTTAATCAGTACTTATAGCTCAACTGTGATATACAGCACAGTTATGAAAACAGCTAGGCAGTTAGGCAGCCCTGGGGCATGTGGCCCTGGTTCGAGGCCCCTCTCTGGCTAGACAGCTCCGATCTGGTCTGGTCTGCCCTGCTCCTCTCTGCTCCACTCCGCTCCTGTGCTGGTTTGATCTGTTCTGCTCTGGCTAAATATCTCTGGGGTTACATCTTTGGTGTTGCAGCTCCAGTCAGGGAACTGATGTCTTCTGTCTTCAGTGGAAAGGGAAAGTGCACTCCCCAGCCAGATGAGAGCTGGCTCACTAAAGTCCATGCTCCTGGTTCCTGATTGGTCCGTCCTCAAGCAAACGAGGACTACAAATCCTTGCAATTTGGTCTGTCAGTGAAGATGCTGATAAGGGTATAAGTGCGCCACTCTAATTGGACAGGAAAGCCTCAGTCTTCCTGGTTGAAATACAATTTCAGGAACTCCTTTATAAAGGTTGGCTCAGGTGGCAGGAACACATTGCAGGCAGGCAGTTCAGTGTGGGAGGCAGGCAGCTTAGTGCAAAATACACTAGAAGTGTAGTTTGTGTGAGAGGCCCCTGTTAAGAAGTGGCTTTTAGGCTCTTTTTAAAAAAAACTTGAGCCCCGTCAAGCCAGTGAGAGCCCTTCTTAGCAGGTATCTTCTTTCTTCGGCTCCACAATCACATTTTAAGAAGTGTCTGGCAATGCTTTTCAGAGATGTCCTTGCTAGTACCATGTTACCCTAAAGGCTGTGTGTAGGTAGTCATGAAAAGCATGGACACACTGTCAGAGCACACCTGGGTTCTAATCCTGGGCATAGCAAATGGATTAAGGAAAGCGACTTCACCTCTCTGAACCTCAGAGTCCTTCTCTATTAAACTGGCTTGATGAAGCTCACCTAGTTGGGCTGAGAGAAGGACACAAAGTACTTAGCACAATCCTGGACATACTAGTGACAGTCATCACAAAAACTTCTCAGCACAGTGATGAATAGTATGTAAAAAAAAAACCAAAAAAAAAACCCCAAAACAACCGGAGTTTGAATTCCAGTTATGATTATTTATGGTTATTATTTTTATTGTCAGCATTATCAGTATTAACATAAGAAATTACTGCTTTTAAGTCTATTATCAATCCACAGTACTTATAAAAACTAAAGGTGTTAAAAACTAATATTATTTGTTCTTGCCACTACCTCATAAAGAACGTGTTTCCACTCCAGAGGAAACTGCTTTTCTAACCGCTGTTCTGCTTAACACTAATTAAATGGAGCGGAGTCCATTGGACTGTGTCTAGGCCCTTCTCTAAAATGAATCAATTAACAGTTAGGAATTGCCGTGGGGAAAGAAGGGTCACCATATCCTGATGTGACTGAATGACAAATGCCACAGCTGGAAAGAGATTAGAGAGCATCTCAGGTCAGGAAAGAACATAAATGGTTGCCCCATGTGTCCAGCATAGAGGGAAAAGAAAATTAAGTAAAAATGTCATGGAGTCAAACTCTAGCTAATGAGTGCAGGCTCTGCGGGCATCCTGAATAGGGGGAAAGGAAGGTCAATTCTGTTTCTTAGAAGCTCTGTCACATACAGGAGACTTTATACCTTTAAAAGGATAATGACCTCATTTACATGAGGAACACCAGCATACGAATTGCCCTTTAGACTGCTTACAAAAGACCGGTGGACAAAGGCTGGGTACAGTTTTATACTGAAACGTTCTAATAGGCAGCACGGTTGCCGGCGACAAATAGCATCACTGTTGTCAAATACATCTGCACATAGAGACACCAGGTCAAGGCCCTATGCTTGGTTTCAAGTTTCTTTGAGTCTCACTGTACTTCTTATAAAAGCAGACACTTACTTTTGATTCATGAACACAAACCCCTGAAAAGCTGTTCAATCGGCTGGGTATCCCCGCTCCAGAAGAAGCCACCGTTCAATGACAGCAGGATTCGCTTCAGTGCCTGCTAACAGGGCGCCAGCTGCGTGCAGGGGTTGTTCTGGCTACTGCTCTGGGGCACTGAGGGACGGGGACTTCCTGCTGAGGGACTCCCCGGTTTCTTTTGAAGAATTGGGCTGATTCAATGGTCCATTCTGGTTCATTAGATTAAAAGCTTTATTTATTGAAAATCTGAGTTTATGTTTTCAACCAGGTTTATTGAGGTATAACTTACATAAAGCAGAATCTATCCTTTTTGTGTAGTTTTCAACAACTGTGTAAGCAGTGCTGTGATTGAGATAAGAAACAATTTTATCAACCCCGTCCAGATTCCCAAGCCTCTTTGTAGACAATTCCTTCTTCACCCTTGTCCCCTGGCCACCACTTACTTACTTTCTGTCCTTTTTTAGCATGCCATATAAAGGTAACCTTTTGACTCTACATTCCTTCAGCACAATGCATTTGAATTTCATCCATGCTGTATGAGCCTCTGTACTTTGTTCCTTCTTACTGCTGCTGAGTCGTATTCCATTTGGCTGATAGGCCACAGTTTGCTTATCAATGCACCACCAGAATCCTTTCAAGGGACATCAGCTTAACCACTCACCTGGGCATTAGAGCCAAGGGTGACACTGGGATGAAGGAGGTAGAGATCGAGGGTCTAGAGCCCCTGGCTCCAGCGGGCAGGTGAAGGTAGAAAGAAATGTTTATCTGTGACCCGTACAGGTCATTGTAACATGGGAAATTTATTCTTGAACAGAACTTCTTTTTATAACACCAGACAACAGTTGAATTTTAGACTGAGATAAAGTGGCTTCAGGATCTCTCTGTACTTTATTTCCTCCATCTTTGAAAAAAGGGATATATTTACTAACTCAAAGAGCAGTTTTATAATCATTTCATTGAGAAATCATTTAAAAATCATCCTTGGCACTACACTGTAGTAGTGCACAAAATCAGTAGACATTTTTTAAAATATGCATATGTAGATTTATAATAATCTTAGGTTTTTGTACCATTTTCAAAATTTAACTCAAAATAGATCATGGATTTAAATATAAAACTTAAACTATAAAACTTCTAGAAGAAAATATCAATGAAAATGTTTATCATCTTGGTTTATGGAGGCATTTTCTAGATACAATACCAAAAATATAACTCATTTTAAAAATTGATAGACTTTATCAAAATTTAAAAGTCTGGTCTTTTAAAAACCTGTTAAAAATAAAGAGAAAGGCTACAATCTGGGATAAAACATTTGCAAAATACATTTTTTATAAAGGATGTATACCCGAAAGATATTAGAACTTCTCAACAATATTAAGAAAAGAATCAATTAAAAAATCGGCAAAAGGTTTGAAAAGACAGTTGAATGAAGAAGCTACATAGTTGGGAAATAAGCACATGGCACCTGGTTCACTACAAGTCCAGGTGGCTTTCGAAAACTCGTTTGGAATTATGTCACCATGTACAATATTCATTCAATCACAAAGTCATTCTGTGTCCTATATACTGAACGTTCAAATTAATGCATTTTGGGATGTAACTCACTCATATGCAGGGCTATGTATATTTGTTTTAGGATCTTATGTCACATTCTATCTTGATAGCTGAAATAACAAACTTTGGTCCTACTTAAGGGAATATTTTGGAAGATCAAGTAGATAAGTCATCATTACCAAACAATTTGTAGAAAACACTACAAGTAATTAGAGACTGTGATTTTTAATCTAGAATTAACTATGTTTGGACACCCTTTAATTAATTTTGTGCAACAACACTTTCTGATTATCAAAATTATCTGTATGTATATGATAAGTGAGTTATTATTTCAACTTTGTTCATTTACTCATTCAATATACATTTAATTCTTACATACTACTATTACAGTGATGCCTAATTTTAGCATTTATTCTAATTTCATTCCTTTTTAAAATCACAAATTACAATGTCATTATAAAAAATAACAAGCAGCTAATTTTATCATCATATACATTCTGAACAAATTACCTAGTGATTTTAGAATAATACAGGATAAATAACATAAGAATTATTTAAAAGGGATAGAGATAAATTTTTACATAAACTTGACGTTTCCTATTATGATTTATTTAGGTAAGTGATTCTCAAACAGTTGGGATTTCTCTGAGATATTTCAGCACTGAATTTTTATATGCACCTGTTGAACCTCTGCTAGTAGCTCCTTTCCTAATCTAGAAGAATATTCACTGTGATTGAGTGCTATTCCATGTGATGGCAGACTTTTTTTTGTGCTCAGCAAGGATTTTGTTCTTTAATAGAGTGTAATGGGTTAGCAGTGACAGTTCTGGAGCAAGAGTACCTGAGTTTAAAATCCAGCTTCACTACTTACTAAGTGCCAAAAACTGGCTGTGTTTCTTAACTTTCTAAGTCTTAGTTATCACATCTGTAAGATAAGTGATATATATAATAGTAATTGCCTCACTACTAAAGTATTAAATACGTATAAACATTTAGATGAGTGCCTGGCATATAATTACCTTGTCAAAATAAACGTTTGTTAATATTTAAGATACTCTTATGCTTCTTTATTCTCATTTTAAAGTCGTTGACACACAATGGTGTTTGCAATAAGCTTGCCCAATCTAGTTTATTTGGTCCATACTCATTTTTATAGTTTATTTGTTTTAAATTTACATGAAAATAAGTGTAGGAGTGGAAGGAACAGTGTGACTTCATTTTTTGTTTAGCTTTCAGAGAATGCTATTTCTAAACTGAAACTTTATCCCAGCTAACTCTTCTAATCAACATTTACAAATCATCAGCAAAAATAATATACTGAAGTACTGGATCTTAATTCTGTTTTTGTTCTATTTGTTCATCTTTGTTTTATTTGTTTCATTTTTATTCTGCAGAAAAGAGCATGCTGCCTTGTATTTCAGGTAGTCAGTAAGTATATGTTGAATGGAATCCCTTATCTCTGTCATTCATAAAAGAACATTCATTCATTCAACAAGTATTTGTTGTTACTGAGATAAATATTTATTTAGCAGTTACTTTATTTGCCAGGTAAGACATTAATCAAACATTAGTATGATGATGACCACCATTATTATTTTGTATGACTTTTCATTCATTCAAATTTAAAACATTTATTTCATTTATTTTTACTGATTTGAGAGAGAGAAAGGAGGGAAGAGAGAGAGAGGCGCATCAATTTGTTGCTCGTTCATCAATTTGTTGCTCCACTCATTCATGCATTCTCTCGTTGATTCCTGTATGTGCCCTGACTGGTGATCAAACCCACAACCTTGGCATATCTGGACAACGCTCTGTCCAACTGAGCAACCCACCCAGGGCCCCATTCATTCAATTTTTAATGTCCTGAATAGTTTCATAATGTAGGCGTTGTAATTTGTCTTAGGGTGGGATTAGATTCATATATTTATTTCAAAGAAACTCAAAGTAATAGTTCATAAACAAGATTAAAATGTGTTTCACTCTCACATAAAGAAATAGGTAGCTCCAAGCTGCTATGGCTACTCCATGAATTAAGGCTTCTCCTAGCTGCCCACTCAGATACCTCCTCAGTTTGGTTATTCCTCCACCTCCAAAAGGCCATCAATTCTAGGCAGCAGGATAGAAAAATAGGACAGCCCACTTCCCTTTAACCCACATACTTGTTGGAAGCCACTACCTGCAAGGAATCCTGTAGAAAACGCTTCCCCCCAAAATAGGGGCTCATATCACTAAAGGGGAAAGGATGGATATTGGGAGGCAAAGCTCTTCACAGTGAGTGTCCTTTATATTTTAGCAGGAGTAGGTGAGGAAGAGGCAAGTGGACACATGGGATATGTGATGTTCAGAGTAGGGTGTGGGCTGCAGAGTTCATTTGAGGATCATCGGCATAACAACAGAAATATATCCATGTGAGTTAATGAGCTACTGCAGGGCTTTAATTTCCAATATGGTAGTCAACAGCCGAATGTTGTCATTCAATCTGAATTTAATTAAATTAAAAATTCAGTTCCTCGGTAACACTTAGTACATTTCAAGTTCTCAAAGGTCATAACTGGCTAGTGGTTTCTACATTGGGAAACACAGCCAATTCCATGACTGCAGAAAGCTATAATGGACAGTAGTACTCTAGAGAGAGAATTTAGCAAAGAAAATGAACCTTGTGGTTGGTATTAAAACAGATAGTATTTTTATACATTAGTTTGCTGAACTCAAGGTTTATTTTTATTCTCAAGCTTTCTTATTCTTGCACTTGCTAATAACAGGGTGATATTTATTGAACACGTACTTGAAGACAGGTTCTGTGCAGTAAGCAATGCCTTATTTTATTTAATCCCAACACTCACAAAATGAGTGCTACTATTATTCTTTTATAGATGAAGAGATTTAGATTTTAAATGTGGACAAATTAGGCTACCGATTAATAGACACTTTAGAGGTGGAAGTTCTGGAAAATAACTTTGATCCATCTGAATCCACACCTATATATGGATTTTCCAAGGCAACATATCAATTGCAAATAAGTCACATTACCTGTTGCTTTCCATTATTTCTACTTCTCTTATTTTTGTGGTATTACATTTGCTAAGAACTTTCTGAACAATTCTGATTATTAATAAAGATATTATTAACCTTGATTGGGCTGTGTTTGTAGAGTCTCATTAAATATGACGCTGTTTACTTGAATTAGTTATTCCTTATTACTTTGAAAGAGTATTAAAATTCACAACAGAACTGATTTACTAATAATGTCATATCATCTTATTCCTAAAAAAGATTTACTTGGTTATTTCATATTACTCTTTTGTATCCTTATGGATTCTATTTTTCATGACATTTTATTTAGGACTTTTGTATCTGGAGAACAAAAATAATATTTCATTAGCTGCACGTGGTTTCTGATTTCAGAAATTCCTGGGTTTTAAGTAAAATTTTACTGCTAAGTAAATCAGTAATTCCTGGCAAATTAACTAATATCTCTATACCTCTGAAAAGGCTTATCACAGTGCCTAGTGAACAGTATTGTGTTTAAAAACATTAACCACTCCATTAGTGGGCATGGTCTACACCATTCTTTTTGTTTTAGTCCATTTATACTGCTAAAACAAAATATTGAAGACTGGGTAGCTTACAAATAACAGTTCTGGGTGATGCGAAGTCAGGATCAAGGTGCTGGCAGAGTGGTATCTAGTGAGAGACTGCTTCCTGGTTCATAGGTGCCCAACTTTCCCTGTAATCTCACGTGGCAGGTAAGGGCACTAATCCCATTCAAGAGTACCCAACCTTGTGACTTAATCGCCTTCTGATATGATCACCTTAAGGGTTTAGGTTTTCAACATACATTTTAGGGGACATAAACATTTAATCCACTGCAATTTTCTGTTCTTTCTTATACTGTCTTTTCCAGGTTTCTGTATTCAGATTTTGCTAGGTTTGGACAATTTACTGAACAAGATTTTTAACTTTCATGTGTTCTGAAATAGTTTCTGCTTAAAGGACTGATAGAAATTTCACCTAAACTTGCCTACACAAGTGTTCTTTTTTAGAAGAGGTGGCAGTAGAGTGGGGAGTAGATACTTCTGCAACAAATTTCAGTTTCTTTCAACCAAGAAGTGTGTGTGTGCATATGTGTGTGAGCCACACAACAAAGGGGACATTCTAGTAAATTCTTATAATCCAAATCAGATGATAGTGTATAAACCTTACTATTAAATTGTATTTCAAGTCTTAAATGATTTCAATTGTATCTTTGATAAAAATAGTGGATTTTAACATAAATGCACAAATTTAAATTAATAAACTGTAAGTATTTGAGTCATAACACAATTAGCATACATTTATGGTGCTAATCCTCACCTTAAATCATAAGGTATTATTTGAAAAAATAAGTAAGCATAAAATAAATAATAAAGACTGTGGACAACCTGTACATTAACTTCCAGTCTGAAATAAGTTAAAAGCTTCAGACTTTATTAAAAGCTGCTTGTTAATCAGAAGGCCACAGGGCAGGAGAGAATGCATTCCTTTTCCTGGGCTGTTTCTAGTACTGTTGCTGGATGGAAATGATGACCAAGCCATGTGCCACATTTATCAAAACATCTGAAGAAAATGAACTTAAATTGGAAATTTAAAATGGAAGAAAATTGACTGGATGATAAGCAGAGAATAGATTAAACTTGTACCAAATAGCCATTTTAGCCCATTTTCCCAAAGTGTGCTGTAAACATAACATTAGCACAAGCGATTCTCAGCAAAACATTCCATAAGGTGATTTCGCCTGCAGGATTACTGCATCTGGTAGAGCTTTGAAGTCGTTTTCAAAGGCCATTGTTCTCAGCACTCAAAGATCATATCTGCCCTTCTACATTTTTTGGCTTGCTCCACATTTAAAGTAACATTCTTTGGATTATTTAGACACAGCATTATTAAACCAAACAAATACAGCATCCTCCAACATATTCAAAACAAAGTAGCAAAAGATTCATGGTTGACCATCCAGTATTTTATATTTTAGTTGAGGAAAGATAATAAAATACTAAAAATAAAAATAGGCCAAGTAGACTACAACCCAGCAGTAACCAAAGACTGATTTGGAGACTGTAAATGTCAAGAAGAGCTCCAGGCAAGGAGAAGGGGGACAGTACAGGAAGACTGGCTGTAAAGATGAAGGAAAATATAAATCTGGGACTGAAAAGGAACAATTTCTCAGATAGAAGCACAGTGGGAGTATACCTGGAAGAGAACACAAATGTGGGAAGTGAGGGACCCTGAAGGATTAACATCATTGAAGGGAAGGCGACTACAGGCAGGCAGTGGGGAACACCGCAGATAGTTTATGCGAGACGAGCCGATGGACAACTTTGGTATGTCAAGCTGAGACTCTAGAATGCAATAAGACATAGTTTAGACTCTAAACTATAAAAAAGCCTCACCCCATTCCCTTTGAAGCTTCCTGTGACCCATTCCCCTCCCCAGCTGGGCAGCTTAAATAGTGTCAATGTTTGGGTGGGATTAGTGCAGTCGAAGTTCAGGAGCATATAGAGGGAGACACAAAGAGAACAGAGACACTTTAGAGAGCAATTATGAATCCTGGGGGGGTTTAGCTGAAGAAATAAGCAGTGGAAATACAGAAGAATGGAAAATCCTGCAGTTTATTGTTACATAAGTACTGGAAGACAACTATGACTCAATTTTGTTTTGCTTGTTTACTCTCGCAGTTGCTTTAGTTTGGCTTTTTTTGTTTTTGCATGGAAGAACAAAATATTGGTAGCATTCATAGAAATAGGAAATAAAGGAAGGCTTAAAGATAAAGCCTGTGTTTTAGACTCATAGTTGTCAGAATGAGACATTTGAGTGTGAAAACTACATTAGTAGAAGAAAATGCATAATGAAGCCAAGATGAAGGATAGGGGTTCAAGAAATAATTTCAAAAACTGGCTGAAGAATTTGAGATGACATAAGCCTTTTGAGAAGTAAAAACTGGAGCAAAAAGTTCAGATCTGAGGCTTGAGGAGTAAGAATGAGCCAGCTGGAGGGACTGTTAGAAGTGGAAACGCAGGGCCCGGGGAGACCAGGAGCACTAGGTGTCAGGGAGGAGGGGAAAAAGACTTTGGAGAGGGGCGATTTGCGTGGCCTGAGAAAACACTTCTGTATTTTTTAACATCAGGGCAGTTAGAGACTTTGGCGAGAGGGAGTGAAGGGGCAGAGTCCGCCCTGCTAAATGCTGAGAAAAAGATGAAAGAGATGGAAGGGACTGAGCAGGCACTCCTGCCCTCATTCAGAATGCAGAAGGAATCTCACATATTTATGCTTCTCTTTTTCGCAGCAATTGGCATAAGAAGGTAACAAAAGCCCACAGTGATGCCTTCGGGACACTGGAGCAAGAGTGAAATGTCCTTGGAGTGTAGCCATATAATGATAATCCTGCTGAGGCAACTTTTACTTAGTTCTATGGCCGTTACATGAAACTGGGGCCTGTGCTAAGCTATTCATCCTCTCTCTCTCCTCCCAGCCTCTTTATGCCTTAAGAAGGAGAAACAAAAACAACTGCATATTTCCTATGTAAGGTGTGATCGCCATCCATTATTTGCCAGGTGGGGAAATAAAACAACATTGTATATAATGATTTTGAGAACATCAAAACCCATATGTGACCTGGGCTGACTTGTATGATGACAATCAATTAGGACTAACAAGGTAAAAAAAAAGAAAAGAAAAATGAAAAAGTATACCTGATGCTATGTGTCAGAGTATGGGAGAGACTATTCCAGTTTAACATAGGCCTAATGAGATTATAAACCTATGAAAAAGAGTCTAACTGAAGTAAAACTCTTGAAACTTGCATGCGTCCTTTACCAACTGATCACTTGTGTTTGCCTGTGAGTTCAGTCACTCTGCTCTCCACAAGCAATGCTGTGAACACCTTCCACAGAAACAGGAAAGGACGGCGGCAAAACCCGGGCTATATATATGCCATCCATGTCCCAGCATCTCTAACTTAACTTGCTGCTAGGATAACCAGGGGAGGGAAGCTATGCATGTTTCCCCCCTCTGGGTTCTAATCTATTATGCCTAAATAGTTCTTTGCTCTTCGCCAGCACAGCATGAAAGATCCCATAAGGCAACAGAGAGTCTGTTCTCAAAGCTATGCTGCTTATGGGGAGCTGATGGTCCATCCTAACTGGACCCTGGTGAAGTGATTCTAAATAGACGAGGCAGGCTTACACCCTGCTGATTCTTTCTGTTGAATGAGAATCATTCACCTCTACCCCACTTGGTATCTTTCTGTCTATTGCTTCATTAGCAATTGTCAAGCCCTGAATTCAGCTTGTCCTGGGACACACATCCCTAAAGAAAATACCACCTGATGGGGAGCCAAAGCTACCATTTCTGGACACCACAGCAACTTGTCTACTCTTAAGAGGAAGGGACACTAATAAACTGGCCAGGTTCCAAGAAACTATGTAGGCGACAGCCCTGCAAGTGGGTGGAGCATTCAGAGGAAAATCCCCTGAGGGGAAGGGTGTGTGGTCTCTTCTCTTTAGTACTCCTAGTAGCCTGAGAAGTGAGAGGTGAGGACAGCCTTTCATGGAATTCTGTCTAATCTGCTGAGGCAGCCCCTGCCTTAGGCTACTGCTGCGGCCCTCATCAACTTGACCCTCCAGGGCATGAGTATATATATCCACTGCAGTACAGCAAAGATGGTAGTAAAGCAAATATGACAGCTCTAAGCCATTGCCAAGGGCTCACACTCTGGGATCTGGGCCCCAGGCACAAGTTTTTAGCCCCTTTGCTCATCATTTATCTGCTAGGCAGCCTCAGGTGAGTTACTTCAGGTTTCTGTGCCTCAGTTTCTTAACGTAATGAAGGAGTTGAGGATAATAACAGGACCTAATTGGTTCTGAGGTTTGAGTGAACTCTTAGAACAGTGCTTGGCAAATAACATGCAGTCACTATAAGTTATCTTTTATTGTTGTTTATTACCTTTCTCCTTCTTCTTTCCTCCCTATTTTCCTCCTTTCCTCTCTTTTCTGTGTTAAGAGTGTGTGTGATGTGTATGTGTGTGCACATGCACCAGTGTAGTACAGTCTGTGAAAGTCCTGCTTTCCAGAAATCCAAAAATCCAAGTCTAAATGAATACCACCACACAGTGAGATCTGGGACTTTTGAGATACTGAAGTTTTGGACTTTGGGGGATGTTGGGATGTAGTAAATGTACTCTGGATGTGGGCTGGATGTTAATCTCTGCAGGCCAGAGGAAGACTACGGTAGGGAGCCTAATCACCACCCCTCTGCCCCAGATGTCTACATCTAAAGCCCCCAAATCTGTGAATATATTATGGCAAAGAGGAATGAAGGCAGCGGATGGAATTAAGGTTGCGAATCAGCTGATCTTAGATAGTGAGGTTATTTTGGATTATCTAGATTAGCGCAGTGCAGTCATCATGATCCTTAAATGTGAAAGAGGGAAGCGGAAAAGTCAAATGCAGAGTGAAACAAAATGAGGACCCCACTGGCTACTGCTGGTTCTGAAGGTGGTACGGGCCATGGGCCAAGGAATGCAGGCAGCCTGCAGAAACTGGAAAATGCAAGAAAACATATTCTCCCCTGGAGCCTCCAGAAAGGAATACAGCCCTGCCAACGCTTTGATTTTAGCCCAGTGAAACTCATTTGGACTTTTGACCTCTAGAGCTGTAAGATAAATTTGTGATGTTTTAAGCCAATTAGTTCGTGGTAATTTATTAAAGAAGCAAAAAAAAAAAAAGAAAAGAAAAGAAAAGAATATTCAGAGAAGCACAGTTCCATTTATTTCAGCTTAGCTCTGTACAATTCTGGTTTTTTGGGACAAATTTCCTG
The DNA here is from genome assembly GCA_004026545.1 of Mormoops blainvillei. NCBI lineage: Eukaryota > Metazoa > Chordata > Mammalia > Chiroptera > Mormoopidae > Mormoops > Mormoops blainvillei. The sequence goes on from PVJD01001510.1 coordinate 164,708, forward strand.
CTGCGAATAAAGTATTACTTCGTCTTGTTGGCCTGCTTCGTTGAATATTTTCTTGCTTTCAAAAATGGGTGGCTAATACATTTAAAAAAGCACCAAACCTTATTTAGTTACTTCTCTCGATTTCTTCCACAGTAAAACTTAAAGTTTTCTTGTGATACTTTCAAGTCTGCTTCCTGACAATTTGTCTTTTCTTGAAAATGATGAATTAACAAGCTCAAGAATAAAAGGAAAAAAGAGAGAGGTCATTATACTTGAAAAGCTGTTCTACTTCTAAGTAATCCCAAGTTAGTTATATTTATATGCGTTTATAACAGAGATGAAGGTGAGTAAGATGTCTGTGTCACTGTTCCAAAGAGTGTCCACATGGGACCAGTCCTGCCTTCCTCCTGTCACCAGGCACGGTGTGTGTGAAAAGTCGTTATGACAGGCGCTATTCCCCATGGCATTCTAAGTAATAACAACCAAGCAGGGAATTTTATTATGTTGAAATTATTAGGAGGGTACTTAGATATGGCAAATGGTTATAAAATAAGAAAACATATTTTCTCTTGAGAAAACACTTCCCTTTTCTCATAGTTACACTGTCCTTTGTGTAAAACCCAGACTTGCCCTCATGGATCATGGTTTTGATTCTGTGTTTTGGATCCAAATATGCAACATGGAAGAAACTGCAATGGTGAAATGCTTTTAGAAGGATCAGTACAAGCCAATAACACTAAGAGTATGCTGAGAAAAATAAGCAGTTATGCTTCCAAAATTGCTGAGTACAGATGTAATTCTCAATTATATTACCAATGACATTCTCTATAGCAAACTACACTGTAAAACAAATAGAAAGTGGAAACTAGCAAGGTGGCCATGGGTCATTGTACACAATTTGACATCCACTAAGCCTTAAAGTGTGCACGTGTGCAAGCATTCGTGTGATTAAAAATTTAGGCATGCCATTTGACTTATGGTTCTCTATCGCACCAGACCATCTAGAAATGTAACAGTCATATCTGGGAATATCAACGAGGTTTGGTATTTTTATAAACTTGCTTATTTAACATTGGTTAAAGTGAGAGTACTGAACTACACATATTGGTATGAGAAGCTAAAGACTAGAAGAATCTTCTTTGACCTCTATCTCGAAGGTTTTTATAGAGCCTCCCTGTGCCTGAAAGGACAGATTTGGTTTAGGGTGTCATTATAGTAATTTTACTTCCCTTCGAAAGTTTCAAATATTCTGAAAGATTAGAACATTCAGATAATTAATATGACTATTAATCTTCCTGAAATACCACTTTCATCAATATCCCTGTTACTTAAAATTAAATAGCTTTATGTTTCTCGCCGCATTATTCGTTCACGAAACATTTGTTAAACAGCAACTGCACAGCAGGCACAGTGCTAGGAGGTCAAGAGGGAAAGAGGTGAGGATGCTCAGAGAAGAGAAGCAGAATGTGACTCAGGTGCTCATGGAGTTTACTGTGGTCAAATAGAAGATATACGATGTGTACGAAAACTACGATAGACATATTGTGACAAACACTGTAACAGTGGAGGGAGACCTCTATTCAGAGCTTGGGGTCTCAGGTGGATTTTGAAGGGTAAATGTGAACCTTAAAAGGCAAAGCTAACAAGAGGCAGGTAGTCCAGACAGAGAGAAATGCCCAGACTCAGAAAAGCAAAGGGCAATTCAAGGAGCAGAGCTGTTCAATTTGGTTGGATATGGGCTACCTGAGAGGGATGCAGGAAGTGTGTCAGGGATAAGCTGGAAGGGGGGTTGGGGCCGATGTAGAGAAGGCTGGATGCCTGCTGAGGAAACTGTATTCTGCAGAGAGTGAACAGGGAGAAACTGGAGGCTTCAGAACAGAGGTGGTGGCAGGTCACAGCCAGGTCTTGGGAACATTAACATGTAGGATAATCTGCAGAAAGAATGGACTGCAGGGGGACAAGGACACTAGTTACAAGAAGTTATATGGGCTGTACAAGTGGAAACAAAGGAGAGAACTACAAATGCAAGCTATACACTTGACAAATAATGTGTTGAGAAGTTCCTGAGAAAAAAGCAGTGAACGGTGATGCTGAGCCCTTACAAGGAACTGGAAACCGGTTAGCAGTGATGACAGGGCAGCGGCAGGAGGTGTGAGCTGAGCAGGGGGAACAGTGAGTTCTGTTCTGGAGATGTCCAGCTAAGACAGCCTGTGGCCTGTACCGGTGGAAATGTCCAGCAGATAGAACTGTGCTTTAGGAGGGAGTTTAGAGGAAAGGCTGATATTAGAGAAGTCACCCAGCACACAGGCAGTTTTAAAGAAACGGGAGTGAAGAGCTCACCGATAGAGAAAAGAGGCCAAGTGAGGTCTTTGAGAGAGGGAAGAGCCATAGTCAAAGAGGGGGCAGGAGTTTAACAGAACATAAGGGAGAAGGGTTTTTAATCCAGTATCAAATGCTAAAAGATGATTATAGAGTAGAATATGGACTGAAAAATAAGAACTAGCAATTACTTTGCACATAGTATATATCAGACACATGTTAAACACTTCATAGTTATGATCTCATTTATTCCTGACCCCAAACCATGTGGCAGATTCTACTGTCACCATCAATTAACAGATGAGGAACCTAAGCCTTTGGGAATTGAAGGAATTTGTCCAAGGACATTATACTTAGTAGGTACTGGTCATGCATCCAGGCTATCGGACCCCAGTGACCATTTGCTCACAGTTAACAAATTCCTTGCACCACATGTCCCATTGCAGTACGATTTCCCTAGCTGAAATGTCCCTCACATTCTTCAAAACCAGCCTCAGAACTCAGTTCAAGGATTGTCATTGCCAAAAAGTCTTTCCTGACTCCCCAAACACCCTCTCTATATTGTTCATGGCATTTGCTTTTCAAAATGTAGATGGCCATTTAGTTTTATATAATTTCCTCTATCATGCACCAATAATTTATATACCCTGCTGTTCTTTCCTCAAATAAGTAGCTAGGTCCTTAATAGAGATTATCTCCTTTTATATTTTTCCTCTACCCTCCAAAGCAATTTGTTATCAGTGAGAGGCATGACATATCTAGTGAGGAAATTACCTGTTATGAATTAACCCATGCCTCCATATGTTAAAAGAAATCAGAACTGGGCTGAGAGTTACGTGAGCAGAAATGCTCTCACTTATATGGGTTTACTAGGATGATTCCAAGAGAGCACAAGAACATTCTAGGCCTATTAAAAAGGCTGTGCAGGACTGACTGGATGACTAGGGAGGAAAGACCCTGCTCACTGGGTGGGGTTAAGGAGAGCTGTTCAAAGCTAAAATTTCTGAACATATTCTTGGCTTCTCATGCAGTAATCACACCCGAAGACTGTTAGAAAAGTAAGGCATACAATTTTTCCAGTGGACTAGCAGTTTAAGCTTATTTTAGAAGACTTTCTTGCCTTTCTTCCTTTGATTTCTGAATTCTCAATTTTGTCTTCCTTTAGAGGGAGTATTCTATAAAAGTTTCTTTCAAACAAAGCTTCACTTTTCTTTGTTAAAGAAAGAAAGAAATTGTACTTCTTTAGAGTAAGACTTAGGCAACTTCTAACACGTAAGCCTCTTGAATTTCCTGGCCCCCACCCGTCCGGCAGGGCTCCTCGGGCCGCAGTTTCGGTGGCACTTCTTGCTGTTTCCCACTCGGGGTGCAAAAGGGCAGCCCACCGGGCAGAGGCCTGACTGCCCTTGGGCTTAGGGGGACCTTGTTTGTATCCAGAACATCTATCTTGATGACAGCTAGGACACCCGTCTCTCCCCTGCCTTGGGGTGCTCGTTTTCTGCTTGTTTCAATATGCTCCACGATTTTATTCCAAATGTATCCGAGAAAGTAAATGCCAAACCGAATGCATTTAAAACCACCATCATCTTCAATGGGAAGTTCAGTCTGATAGAAATGATAGCATAGCACACTCAAACTACTAAGAAGTTTCATTTTGCTGAAAATAATATTAATGAAGCTCTTTACAAGTGAACTCTCCTTATATACCATAAACATATATTATCAAGTTTGTTTTAATAAATTAGTATCATCCGTGTCTCTGAAATATTAAACTAAAAAAATGTTCTCACATAAACACAGTTTTACATTCCTCTTCAAGGGACAAAAAAGGAAAGTACTCCTTTAATTTCATGGAAATGAGACTGGTATTACAAACTCTGTCATGATAAGAGGAATTATTTTATTGAATTTTGGCTTCACCTTATTCATGATACTTTCCGTGCACTGAACAAAACTATGAATGGTGAAAATTCCCAATCCTGTGATCAACACTCTGACATATTTTCCAGTGAAGGTGATTAATCTTTCAAGGCAAACAGCATCCACTGTGGATCTTTGGTTTAATACTTTAGAGAGATGGACAGCTGGAATTCAGAGAATGTACAAATATGTCTCTTTATCTTCTCTTGATATGTTGTGTATGTGTTAACAGTCTTCTCTGTGCAATACTGGACCAACTAACTATAATTCACACTTCAGATATTTATGCTGAGGAAAAAAAGTTTCTATTTTGAACTGTATAGCTTCCATCAGCATTTAGTTTTAGAAACAGAAACTTTTTTAACTCAGAATTTCTAACAGTAAGACATTCTCTTTTGATGATGACAGCTGATTTGGGGAAATGTTTATTTCCATTTTAAAGTCTTCAAAGGCACACATAACTTTCCACAGTAACAGTATTATAAAGGGGAAGACACGCAGTTTTTGGATTCGGTTTGCTCAATTCTTTCAGAAGGCAGCTTACTTTCTTTAAGAGTTTTGTGAAATGGGGTAAAGAGCCTCCATCCCACTGATAGCTTGAAACATGCTCCCTTCCCCCTTCCCCTCTTAATCTGAATCCTTTTGAGTGGAGAGTTTGCCCTCTAATTCAGCTGGTGACACACTTGCTTCTTGTGCCTAACTGGCCAGTGGACTGGCAAGCACCAGCATTCTCACACTAGGTCTCTGGGTGGAGGCGTTCCTTGCAAAGACTACAGGAAGGGCGGGCAGCTGGGGAGGACAGCAGGGCTTTAATCTGACGCTCTACAATCCCACATGGGCGTCAACTGAGGCAACTGTGCTGCTTCAGCCTTCGTCACACTCAGGATGCTCTGTGTACCCAGTGCTGATGCCTGAGCCTTATCCCCGCTGTCTGGACTAGGGTCCGTGTCTAGGTAACCTCCTCTACATCAGTTACCCCATTTTGATTTTGCCAGGTTTCCTCCCAGAGGATGGGCGGGAGCCTCGTTATTACCTGACACATGCTCTGGGTTCCCAGCCAAGGGCTTTGTCTTCAGGCAAGGTAACTCCACTTGCCAATTACCAGCTGTGTAACCTTGGCTGAATTCATAAACCAATCTGTGCCTCAGTTTTTTCATCTGTAAATGGGAATGATAATCACATCACTTACTTAATAGAATATTTTGAGGATTCCCTGTTTTGTGATTAGAGCAATACTTGGCACAAACGCTCAAGAAGAAAAGCTATCATCACCACCTTTCTGTCTACCTGGGGTTAGACAGGGCTGATTGATGTTGACCATGGATGTCAAAGAACTTAACACCAGCTGACTGTTAAGTACAAGTCCACACTTTGTTTTCAGAGGTCTTTTCTGCCCAGTTCCTACAGATTAGTCTATTTACTTCATTCTCCACAGCCTGACCTTGAACGCCCCCTCCCACCCCAGATTCTGTGACCTGCTGGCCTGAGCCCTCCTGAGGCAGAAGTCACGCCCAGTTCAGCCACCTCTACTCTTTGTGTCTCTATCTTCAACATATTTATTTTCATAATATGGGCCTTTGCAAATTATTAGAAAACTCCTTGAATATTCTTTTAAAACACACTCATTTCTTACGTAAAGTCCTTGAGGTTATTTTACCTGCTGTACTAAAGCCCACTTGATAGTGGGCGTCTTAATGTGCTGGTGGGAGGAGAAACTGATTGAGATTAGAAGTGGAGAGGAGACAAAGAGGGGAAAGAATTAATTATGTATATACTTATCTCCTGACAACACCTGTAAAGACCGGGTATCACCAGAGGCTCAAAATATTTTGCTGACTTCCCCAAGTCAACAGTATGAGGCTCATTTTTCATGTAAGACTCTCTCACAGGTTGTTAGAGGTATAGTGACACCCCAGCCAAATGGAAAGGGGGCTCCGGATATGGACAGTCCTCCACAGATATCACAATACTGGGATTATCATTGTTAGTTGTGTATTTATGTGCCATTTGTCTTCTGGTCATTTTTCCTGTTACTTGGTAACTGCTAAGAGTCTAATGTTAAAACCAATCACACCTGGCACAATTCACCCATGCCTGATGCTCAACATCTGTCACTGAAATTAGTTGAGAAACTCATAAACATGCCCATTTGTATACCTATTTGCTGTCTTTAAAACTATTTCATATTCATAATCTGATTTCATCTGCCCAACACTTGTATCAGTGTCCTATTGCTGCTGTATCCAACTTATGGCTCAAAACAGCACACATCTATTGTCTTAGGGCTCTGGAAGTCAGAAGTCCAAAACGGGTTTCAGTGGGCTAAAACCAAGGTGTCGGCATGCTGCATTCCTCCTGGAGTCCCTAGGGGAGAATTGGTTTTCTTGCCTTTCCAGCTACTCTAGAGGCAGCCAGCATTCCTTGGCTCATGACCCATTCCCCTGGCTTCAAAGCCAGTAAAGTTAGGCCAAGTTCTTGTCACGCTGCCATTTTTCTAGTTCTGTGTTTCGCCTCTCTCCTCTACATTTAAGGACCCTTGTGGTTACACTGGATCCACCAAGATAAACCCAGGGTAGTCTCCCAATTTTAAAGTCAGATGATTAGCAACTTTAATTCCATATGCAAGCTTCATTCTCCTTTTTCACGTAACCTAACATATGCACAGGTGCCACAGATTAGGACACGGTGTCTTTGGTGATCACTACCACTAACCTTATGAGTTAGGTGGAGGCAGGGGCTTCTCCTGGAATGGATGAGGAAAATGAAGTGAGAACAGTTATACCACCTGCCCACGGCACAGTCATGAGCAATGGCTTATGACAAGTGATACCGATGTGCCATGTAGTGAAAAGGTACTCTCGTCAAAAACTCATTTATCTGTGAAACCTTTAGACACAGACTTCCCTCTCTTCTTCACTTTCTGGATGAGATATTGTATTCCCTGGCTTAATTATCATATAACTGTTTATAATCCCCTAGTCCCAATATCTGTCATGAGCTTTAGAGTTACATTACCAGCTACCTGTGACAGTTCATTTTTTCAGTTCACAGAAGGCTTACCTGGAATACATTTAAACCCAAACTTACCAACTTCTTATGTTTCTCTCTCTAAGTGTCTTATTTTAATTTGGTCAAACTGCCCATACTCAAATACGGATGTCATCCTCGTGTCTGTCCTCTTTTCTACCTCCCAATACCCAATAACTGACTCCTATTCTCATCACAATCTGTCTACTTTTCCCTGATTCTCCTGCTGTGACCGGGGCCACCACCATCATCTCTTACTTGGGTTTCAGCTGCAGCATTTTTTTCTGCCTTCACTCTTGCCTCCTTTCTTGTTCTATTCACTGTGTTACAGCAAGAATTTGACCATTGCTTGAAAGAATAATGACAAGACTACAATCCTCAGATCTGTTTATCTGTTCAGCATCATCTAACTGTCCTAACCTTGGACTCCTCACTCCAGAATCACAGAAATTCTTTCATCTTGTGAAATGCAGACACATTCACTTGTTTCCGGCCTTTGAGTATCTGGTTTCCTCAGAATACTCCCTATTCCCACCCTCTCATCTGCCTGAATTCTATTTGTCCTTCAGTTTTCAGCTTAAATTTCTCTGTCTTCCCTTGACTTCCGTTTTCTTCTTAGTCCGGGTAAACACCTTCCCCATCTGCTTGTCTTCACCACAGCACCGTGTGAAGTCTGTCTGGTGACTTGCTTCCTCTTAACTTAGCTCCAAGCCTCACAGGGGCAGCTACCTGGCTATCTCGAGCACCAGTTCATCCTCACAGTGGCACAGTGCTTGGCATACAGTGGATGCTCAATACACCTTTGTGACATGAAAAAAAGGGCATTTTAATTACATTAAGGCCCAACCTTAAATGGAGTCAAAGGGAGTGCAATTCTTTTCCCCAAAATTCTATTGCAGTGTTTTATATATCTGGTCTTCTGTATTTTTCTGAGTCCTTAAAATTCATAACCAAACCACCCAGGGAACCATGGCCAGTGATATTCCATCCAGCCTAGTAGTAAGTTGGCTGTACCTTAAAATATCCTGGTTTTTGGGTTTGTTTTTTTTTAAAGTATGCACATGCTAGATGACACCTAGAGAAATTGAGTAAGTCTTGGGAATGGTGAAGCGTACATTTCTTTAAATTTTTAAGTATATTTTATTGATTATGCTAATACAGTTGTCCCATTTTTTCTCCCTTTTATCCCTCTCTGCTCTGCACTCCCCTCCCTCCAGCATTCCTCCCCCCAACCCTTAGTTCATGTCCATGGGTTGTACATGTAAGTTCTTTGGCTTCTCCATTTTCTATACTGTTCTTAACCTCCCCCTGTCTATTTGTACCTACCATTTATGCTTCTTATTCCCTGTACCTTTTCCCCCACTCTCCCGCCTCCCCGTCCCCACTGATTTTCATACATATTTTTTAAAAGTTGCCCAAGTGATTTTAATGAGCAACCTAAGTTTAAAACCACAAATGTAGGCTAATTTAAAAATGCTCCCATGAGAATAAGGGCTTGCCGAGAGCATATGGTCCATGGTGACCTCAACAGCGCGAGGCCCACACTGCCCTGCAAAGCGTGACCAAAACAGCAGCGATGAGAGCATAGCTCTATTTCATCAAGACAGCCTGTGGTAAGGGAGCTAGCACTTTGAGGAAAACTTGTTGGGTTAACAGTGTACAAACGATTAAATATGATCGTTGATCACTTCTTCAGCAGTTAACATTTATATAATTATAGCAAAAAGTTCTTCAATTTGTTACCACCGTATCACAGAGAAAGGGATACATTTCCACCAAATTACGAAGGTATATTTATAATGGTCTGAGCTGGAATATAGCTATGGGACCTTAAAAAAGAGGTTTCTGCCTCTCCACCGCCAACCTTAACAGAGAGGCATCCTTGCTCCGGTGCTCACATAAATTTTTTTACAGATGCACACATACATTTCTAGGCAAGTATTCCACCGCAATAAGTAGCATGTGAAGTTTTTACAGATGCATATAAATGCAATATTTTAAAATTGTATTTACTTATTTTTAAAGAGAGGGGAAGGAAAGGAGAAAGAGAGGGAGAGAAACATCAGTGTAAGAAAGTAACATCGATCGGTTTGCCTCTTGTACATGCCCCAACTGAGGACAGAACGTGCAACCCAGGCATGTGCCCTGATGGGATATCGAATGGCAACCTTTCGCTTTGCAGGACGATGCCCAACCAACTGGGCCGCACTGGCCAGGGCTAAATGCAATATTTTAAATGTAAATCTTAGCCCACGCAGCCAAGCTCTGAATACAACTTAAATTTTCTTATGATGGAATTGTGTGCTTGAGTAGTTAATTTATAAATTAGCTCAAAAACAACACTCTAGGTGGGGCAGTTGAGGACTGTAAAAAATGTCTTTAAATATTAGAGTTCACAACAGACTTCATATTAATTTATAAAAATTTGGCTCAAAAGAGAATATGGTGATCCAGCAGCCTTTAGTCCAAGTGTACCTGTTGATTCAATTGCGCCTTTTTAAAAAATGGAATTTATTGGGGTGATACTGGTTCACAAAACCATACATGTTTCATGTGTACAACTCAGCAAAACACCATCTCTATACTGCATCGTGCACCCATCACCCAAAGCAAAGTCCTTCTCGCCCTCATTTATCCTCCCTCTGCCCACTTCCGCTTTCCCTACCCCCTTTCCCTCTGTCTATCACCACACTGGTGTCTGTGTATATGTCATATGCATGCGTACAATTTAGTTCCTGTGGAATATTTGTCAGTGTTAGAGAAAAAACGCTCTAGTTATTTGGCAAACATATCTCAAATAACTTCCACTCCTAAAAATGTTCTATTTATCAGCTGTGTCTGAGGACACGACGGCAGTCTTTTCTGGGAAGGGTGGTATGCTAAGTGCTTATGGAGCAGCACTCAGGGTGACCTGAACCGAGCGAAGTGGAGGATGGGGAGTAAGTGTCACATCAGGCCACTACCATCCTTATAAAAAACTTCACATATTGTTTCCACTAATTTACACTGAAACTCAACTTTAATTACAAAAAGTAATTCCAGTTGTCCCATCTTAACAAGCATTTTTAAGTCCATTTTCAAATGGCCACCAAATTTTCAATTCTTATCTCTCCTCTCAATAAAAGCAACTCTTTTAGAGCACCCCCAAGAATGGTTATGCTGTGAAGTTCTCCTTGATTAAAACCCAGTTCTTAAGTCACTGTGCTCTCGTTTCCAAAACACAAATGAAGTCAGGTGCTAAGACAATCTGGAGCTCTAGAGATATTTAATTTTAACTTCATTGTGTACACAGAGAGATTTAAAGGTAGGAATTCCCTTTCTCTGACTGGTTTATTTCATTTAGCATAATTATCTCCAGGTCTATCCATGCTGTCATGAAAGATAAAAAGTTCCTTCTTCTTTATGGCCGAGTAGTATTCCATTGTGTAAATATACCACAGTGTTTATCCACTCATCTACTGATAGACACGTGGGCTGTTTCCAAATCTTGGCTGTTGTAAATGGCACTACTATGAACACAGGGGTGCATATATTCTTTCAAATTGGTGTTTTAGGGTTCTCAGGATACAGTCCCAGAAGTGGGATCACTGGGTCAAAAGGAAGTCCCATTTTTAATTTTTTGAGGAAAATTTCATTCTGTTTTCCACAGTGGCTACACCAATCTGCATTTCCACCAATAATGGACAAGGCTTCCATTTTCTGTCTATTCTCATCAATACTGGTAGTTTGTTGATTTATTGATAGCCATTATGACAGGTGTGAGGTGACATTTCATTGTGGTTTTAATTTGCATCTCTCTGATGACTAGTGAAGTTGAATATTTTTTATATGTCTATTGGCAATCGGTATGTCCTCTTCGGGGAAGTGTCCATTCAGGTTCTTTTCCCACTTTTTAAATTGGGTTTTTTGTCTTCTTGGTGTTGAGTTGTATAAGTTCTTTATTTTTCTGGAAATTAACCCATTATCAGAAGTATCACTGGCAAATACATTCTCCCATTCGGTGGGTTCCCTTTTCATTTTGTTGACAGAAAGACAAATACCATATGATCTTACTTATGTGTGGAATCTAGTGAACAAAAATAAACTGATAAAATAGAAACAGAGGCATGGATACATGGAACAGACTGACAGCAGTCAGAAGGGATGGATGTTAAATAAATAAATATATATATATTTATATTTTTTACACACACACACACACACGCATGCGCATGCACACACACAAGGTCTGTCCAGAAAAAGTCCAACCATTGTTAATATAATGAGAATGGTTTGTGCGACCTCGATGTAATGTGGCAGCCAAGGAGAGTGGACTGGAATGTGCATGTGTGAACAGTGATGACTTCACTGTACTAGTCAGTGGGGGCGGCAGACGCCGTTGAGTGAGCATCTGTACCATGTGGCTGTTGCATTCAAAATGATTGAGCAAGTGGAGCAACACATCTGCATCAAATTTTTTATTAAGCTTGAACATTCCCCTGCAGAAACTATTCAGATGATTCAGGAGAGTGCCGCTGTGGGCAACTGGTGACTGGCAGCTTCATCACGACAATGTGCCTGATCATACATTACGTCTTGTGCAAAGTTCTCTGGTGAAACATCAAATCACCCAGGTGACTCAGCCCCCCGCTACAGCACAGCTTTGGTGCCCTGTGACTTCTGGCTTTTTCCAACACTAAAACAACCTTTGAAAGGGAAGAGATTTCAGACTGTCAATGAGATTCAGGAAAATTCGATGGGGCATCAGATGATGACTGGGAGAACTGTGTGGGGTCCCAAGGTGCCTATTTTGAAGGGGATAAGGCATCACTATCCTATGTACAATGTTTCTTGTGTCTCATATCTTCAATAAATTCCTCTATTTTTCATATTTACACGGCTGGATACTTTATGGACAGGCTTCAACAAATTTGACAACAAATATTCTCAGATAAAGAAGTGAAGTGCAGACCATATATAATAAAGCAATTCTTCTATGGACCTGCTATTTATTAAACTATTGATCAATGATACAATGATAATGATAGATTTTGAAATCTTTTGTTACTTGGTAATGGACTCGTGTTATTTTAATACAAATGACACACATCTGTCATTTAGAGACAATGTCTGGAAAGCATTTAAGCCTAAACAAGCAGTGCAGAATTGTGCTCTTATTAATTGGTTAAACTCTAAAGATACTTTAACTCATGTTGTCACTGTTTAATGTTCATCTTAAGTCAGGAATTTGAAGTTTTGTTTTCTAAACCCCATCAAGGTTGAATTTTGGAGGGCGAGAGTTATTTAAAATAGTTATATTTGATACTTTTTGCTACACATGTGGGTCAAATCACTCCATTTATTGCCTCATAGTTGTAGTAAATATAAAGTTCCCATATTACAACTAATACCACTCCCAGGGAACCCAGAAATCCATGCAAGAATAGGAATGTGTGATAGTCAAGTTTATATTTCAACGTGACTGGATCATGGAGAGTCTAGACACTCGTTCAGCATTATTTGTGGGGCGTATGTGAGGATATTTCCCCACGAGATTAGCATTTGAGTTGGTAGACTGAGTAAAGCAGGCTGCTTTCTCCGACGTACGTGAACATCACCCTATCCATTAAGGAGCTACATAAAACAAAAGTGTGGACAAAGAGAGAATTCACTCTCTCTGCCTAGTGAGCTTACACACTGCTCTTCTGCCCTCAGACTTACACCAGGGGCACTCTTTGTCTCAGGCTTCTGTACTTGAACTAGAATTACACCACCGGCTTTCCTGGGCTTCTGGCTTATAGGCAGTACATTTTGACTCTTTTCAGCCTCTAAAGCACATTAGCCAATTCCTCATAATAAACTCTTCATACATATCTCTATATATCTACATATATAAATATAGACAGATATAAATCTATATTTTTATATATGAAGAGATTTATTATAAGGATAATTATATAAAACTATATACTAATTATGTTACAACTATAATGTATATTATATGAGACTTATAAGATTTATTATAATTATATGTAATATATAACAATATAATAATATTAGAGTAATTATGTATACATAGATAGATAGTATCCGCGATCTTAGACAGAAAATATTCAAATTGTGTGGCTAGGGAAGAACTCATGGACGAGGGGTCATTTGGGTGAGAGTGAAGAAAATAAACGTAAACTAGGCAGGTATCTGGGTCAAAAGCATTCCGGGCGGAAGGAGCAGCATGTGCAAGGACCCAGAGGATGGAGTGGACTTCGTGTGTTCAAAGAATTGTTAAGAGATCAACCTAGAATTTTATTAGATCATCTAGCTGTTATTGTGAACAGCTTATATGGGGGCAAGGACAGAGGCAGATGACAGAGGACACTGGCTTGAACTAGTGTGAAAAACAGAAGGTAAAGAGACAAATGATCAGCATCTGGGTATGTGTTGAAGGTAGAGCAGATATGATTTGATAATAGGTCTGTTATCAAATACAGAGTACCAAAGACAGAGAGCAAAGATGACTGTAAATTTGTAGTCCGAGAAACAGAAAGCATGGAGGTACCATTAATGGAGAAGAGGAGAGTGGAGGAGTAGCAGATCTGGAGGGAATTAATAGGAGGTCAGTTTTGGAGCTGCCTTTGCAAAGCTCAGTAGACACTCCAACTGGAGATATTGGATAGGCAGCTGGATATGAGAGTCTGGAGTTTAGGGGAGACATTTTCACACTGGAAAAAGTTTAAAATGAATCTTTACGAAAATATCAGGAAAGAAGAGAACTGCCAGACAAAGGAAACTGGCACATGCTACTGTAGGTTTTAAAAAGATGGAAGAGAGTGGGAAAGTGATAAACCAATAAACTTGAAATATAAATTTCTCACTAGATTATTAGACAAGTTGAGAGCACCAAAGGAAAAAAAAAATACTAATTAGCTGATCGAGCCAAACCAGATGAAGTCTCTTTGTCTTAGAAGAGTCTTCTATGGGTGTTCTTTTTGTTATACACTAGAAGACGAGAGAATAACCAGAACATAAAGCATCTTGTTTTCTGCAAAACACATGTTGGAGTGGCTGATGCCTAGCCCAATAAACTTAGAAAACGAAACAAAAATCTATGAACTGCACATTAAGCATATAGATTGCTGAATCATGTCCATCACCAGGGAAGTCCCAATGATACTCCACAGAGCCATATACTTGCCTATATACATGCATATGTACAAGATTTTTAGGTCCTGTTTTTTTCCAAACCAATTATTTTGGATGAAGAGATGAGGCATGGTTATAAAATATACAGAATTATACATAAAGGTAGTAAAAGACAGCTGTTTATGAGACATGAAATTCACATTTCTCAAATTTTGAAATAAAATCTGGATTACACACTAAAGTGGATTTCTTTGTCTCACATCTTCTATTAGGTTCCTACTTTTAAATGCCTAAAAAAAGTGCTAATGGTTTTAAAGTTTCTTTTGGGCATGATGGAAATTTCCAAAATTAGATAGCAGTAATGGCTGCACAATTCTGTGAATGTAATGAAAGCCACCGAATTACAAAGTTTAAATGACTGAATTTTAAGGTCTATGAGTTATATGTCAATAAAGGTATTTTTAAAATGTCTATAAGGCCTGACAGAGGGTAAACACAAATGGATAAAGTGAATAACTTTGTATTATTTTAACATATTCATCTTGAAACATGTAGTCATCTCAACTTTTTGTTTTCTGACACTTGCTAGAGGAACAGTTTCTGCTAACTATTTCTGAATTATGAGAGACATAATGTGCAAGTGCAAAGATGAGGGGTAAGTGATCCTCAGCCTCAGTGTCAGGAAGACAATAGGGAGAGGAGGTGACTGCAGTGCTCGGAGGATCCACCAGAAGACAGGCCACCTGCCCCTCTGTGGCTGCCAAGGGATGCTGAGCCTGAAAGACAATTCCTCTGGATTGTCAAGAAAACCCTTGAATCCAGATTTTTATGTGAAATCTACATATTTTTAAATATCTGCTCTAATTTCCTGCTTGGGGTGGGGGGTATTTTTGACTCAATAAAGCACTTTTGCAGGTTGTATCTGCCAGTTTATAGTCACATTTTGACACACAGTCAAAGAAGAAAAGTCATGTATCCATATTTATATTTAAAGTCCACTCCTACTCTGACCAGCTAACTTACAAATCTCAGTATCAGGAGCTAAAATGTCAGGATGGGTCTTCTGAAAACTCTGCGTACCCTGTACTCCAAGGCAGGGAGCCCCTTCTACACAGGCTGGAAACAAGGGCACCTGACCCAACTCCAGCATGTCAGTTGTGTAGGTGAATATATGTATACAAGATTAAATGTGATAAAAAGTTAAAACTTCATGTGAATTACTATTTTCTTAAATAAAGGTGATCTATATCACATATGCAGATTTGTGTTTAGTAATAACTTTCATGAAGCTGTTTTCGGGCAGTCAGTGATTAATAGCATGTTATATCTCATCAAAAATAACTATCTTATTAAAATCTATGTGCAAAATAACTTTCGGGAAAAGGAATGTTTTAATATAAAATTTCATTTCATGAATTGGATTAAAGAGATTTTAGATAATCACACTTCAGTCCTTTTTCTTTTTGACATGATTGTGCTTGAATATCTACAGCAATTTCATCAAATGTATTTTTAACATTAACAAACAGTAAGCTTTAATGTAGTTCTGTTTGACACAATGAAATTGTTTAACTCCCACAGCTTTCTACTCTCTTGATATTATATAAGAACCCTGTAATTTTATATGCCAGAGAAGACAGAGCACCTGAGAATAAACGCCTATTCAGACTTGCAGAGCAATACTGAAGATGCACTATGCATTTCTAAAGGAACCTGAGGTCAAAATTCACAAGAAAATGAGAGTTGCTCAAAAAACTTTTCCGAAATAAATATGCTTTTCTGATTATACCTTGTATTTCAAATTTTTCTGAATACCATTGTCATTTGTCATATGGGATTTGTCATAGCATCAATATTTAAAACACTAACCCCATCTTTCCTCACTTCAAAGATTTGGATATTTAAAACTAAGTTTTGGAAGAATTGAAAAATGACATTTGAAATATAAACAAATGTTTCTAATAACTGTTATCTAGATCCTGAGATACTATATAAAACTTTTTAAATTACTAAAACTAAGTGAAGTAGACATGATTCCCTAGGTTGTCATTTTTCAATAAAGAGAGCAAAGTAACATGTGTAACATTATTATTTATAAAAAAAAGCTTTTTATACTTTTGAAATTTTATAAAGCAAGCTTTATCAAGCTCTATCCAGCTTGACGGGGAAGAAATGAGATTTTTTTTTTAAATGACCTATTAGGAAAAGTCCTAGGTTGTAGATATAGTTCGACCTTCTTAAATTGGTTTCTGACTTTCCAAATTGTCCCTGAAGTTTAAATACTATAGGAAATCCTAGCCTTTCAATCCATCTAATAACGAAACATTTATTACTTTTAAAATTGGGAGAAGGTCTGCACTGCTAATCGAAAGATCATCATCCTACCCGGTACATATATGCACACAGAGCCGTTGGACCACGCAAGGGTCTCACAGACACAGCTCATCCAACATGGGATGGTGTCGAATGCCGGTTTGTGAGTCTTGACAGTCAACTTAATTATGATCCATTTGTCCTAAAATTAAGGACAAAAGCAACAGCAGCTAGGACTCTATAAATAATCAACCCACACTACCGCCATGAAGTAAAAGAAATTTCGTTTGGGATGAAGTGAGAAAGGTCTTTTGTTATTAAACGCTAAAGTGCAATTACAGGTTCACATGGTCAAGTGCAGCCTTTGACAAAGAGCATACCAAAGAATGTAATTTTCACTCAGTGTCATTTAAATGTCAAGGACATTTTCACTTTCTTAAAAGTCAAGGACATATCCATGCCAATAAATATAGATCTCCTTCATTATTCCCCCTAAATAGTATACAATATTTCATGGTAATAAAGAATCAAAATTTATTTGGTTATTAATGATGGGTTCTTATTATAGTGGTTTTCTAATTTGTTACTAATAACCCGTAAGAGTATTTCTACATATGAGAGTATTTCTAAAGAATCAATTGCTAGAAGTAGAGTTGCTTGGTCAATGAGTTTGTTTTTTAAAATGTTTTAAAGGAACTAGCGAGATGCCCACCCAAAGAATTTTACCCATTTGTTTTCCAACCAACAGTATATGAGGCTGCATATTTCCCTGTACCCTCATCAGTACTCAACATTGCATGGTTTTTAACTTTTGATAATCTTCTAGGTGAAGACCTATAATATGAAGACCTATAATAACGGTTTCATCCATTAATGAATACCTATAATAATATGAAGACCTATAATACTATATTAATATGTTATATTAATATAAATGTTTTAGGTTTAAAATAAGGTTGACCACCTTTTCAAATGTTTATTAAAAAGTTCCCATTTGTCTTCACATATTTTAGTTGTTCTTTTGTGAACTGTCTGTCCAGGCCTTTGCATATTTTTCTTTTGATTAATTTAACTTTTTCTCATTTCTGCAGGAGCACCGCATATACAAAACTCTTAATCCTTTGTCTTTTCTGGCTAAATATTCTTCAATTCTTGTCTTAGTACTTTATATTTATGACTTTTCAAAATTGTTTATAAATTTAAATATTAGATTTGCCTCTTAGCTGATTGTTTAAAATTTATTTTCTAAGAGGATATTCAATTGTTCTAACGTCACCTATTACATAATCTATTCTTTTTTTCTCTACTTACTCAAAATGAAACTAAACTTTCATACACAAATGTCTCTTTCTTCACTCATTTTTCTATTGATCTTTCCATGTCTAAGTCAAAAACATTGTCTTAATTATATAGATATCTGGAAGGGTAAGTGTCCCTCTATTATTCTTCTTTCAGAAGGTATTTTTAATATGTGGAATCCAGCAAACAAACTGAACTAACAAGCAAAATAGAGACAGACTCATAGATAGAGAGCAGGTTGGCAGCTCTGGGGAAGGGTGCAGGGTAGGGGGTGGAGGGATCAAACAAAAAGGAAAAAGGACTCATGGACACAGACAAGAGTGTGGTGACTGCAGCAGGAAGAGGGATGTAAGGAGGATAAATGGTAACAGAAAAAATATAATAACATTTTTAAAAAAGAAATCATACATATCACATAAAATAAAATGACAGAAATAAGCCAAAAAATTTTATTATGAAAATTTCAAGTCTGAATTCCCATCCCCAACATCAGATCCAAAAATTATCAAGATTTTGTCATATCTGCTTTATCTATAAAGTCAATCTTTTTTCTTGCCTTTTCTCTTCTATCTCTCTCCCCTCACCCAACCTCCCAGTTTTGTTTCTCCAGAGAACCCTAATACTGGTTGGGTACCATATACTTCATTTTGCATAATATTTGGAAGCCCACAATATTGGTTTGCCCCCACTTTAGTAATACTAATTGATGAGAAGAGTCAAGTGATAACAGCCTGGTTTTTCCATTCTAAAATTCTCCACCAAATTTTTATCTAATGCAAAGGTTCCCAAATTGTGGTCCTTAGACCAGCAACATCAACGTCACCTGGAAATCTGCTACAAATGCATATTCTTGGCACCCTAAACAGTTTCCCAGGAGGACCTGATGCACACCAAAATCTGAGAACCAAAACTCTAACGGTTTCAGCCATTAACGAACATTGCTCGAATCAATGATTTCTTTGTAGGCTGCAAAAGAGTGACTTTATAATTCTATCATTCATTCACATTGTTAGTTGAAATACAGGGTCCAGCAGAAGTAAGGCTTCCTTGAGTGTGGTTGGTAGAGAACATGAGTGTCTCACACGAGATGGACAGCAATTTGAACACTGCACCTAAAATGCCATATGGTATGACTGAGTGTAATACTGTCATGTTACAGAATTACATGTTTATGATTTTGTAATAAAAGATTTTATAATAAAAGGGGCATTATTTGTGCCGGACCCTGTATTTCTATAAAAAAGACACTTTTCTCATAAACTGGTGTTACTTGGCTATTTTGCAATGCAATTAGTGTGAAAAGGAAAGATAAATTGTTAATTCTTTCCTTTTACTTGATATTATTTTCAATAATTAAATGGTACCACAATTATTTCCAGTGGTGTTAGATGAATATTGTTTTTTCTTTTTTTAATTTAACTTTGTCTCACATATCATGAGCTTATAGATTTTTATATATTCAATACGTTTCCATCAATTAAACTTATTTTTCCTTTTGATGCTTAAATTGAGCCACATTTATTCAATGAGAGACCCTTCATGTTGGCTCCTGTATCCTTCTGACAAGACTCATCAGTCTTTGGTAGGTTCTTTGCTTTCTGGCCTAACAAAATATTGCACACTCTTCTTGTATATTTTATCAGACCTAAATTCTCCATTCTTCTAGGAATCACAAAGAGGCCATAATCTGATATCCCAAATAGTCTTGTTCTTACACATTTTCCTTTCCAAATCAGCTTTTAACATTAAGTAAAATTCCTTTAACCTGGGAAGAACTGAAATGTCTATTTTATTGAACTGTCTCATCCAGGAATATGGAACTATCTCCTTTTCTCTTAAGGTTCTTCAGAAATGTATTGGAGTTTTCTTTTGGAGGCATTAACATTTCTAAGGCTAACTGTGTATTATTTTATGAAGTTCTCTAATGATTTATGGTTTATTCTAAACCCTCTAATTACTTCTAAAGGCTTTTAAGTTAAATTTCTTAGATTTAACTATTAGATAATTAAATGTCTAAAAAAGTACTTGTTTTTTTCCTTTCTAATACTTACATACAATTTATTTTTCATACGTCAGTAGCTAAGACCTGCTCCTGTACAATATTTAATAATGGAAGCTTAGCTCAGTCTGCTGTGTTTTATTCCAGATTTTTATAAGAATGGTTCTTGCTCACTTCACTCTTACATGAAATGTTTAATACAGGTTTCTTAAAATATGCTTTATAAAGTTAAGGAGGTTTATTTTTACTGCTAACTTGCTAAGATTTAGCCCAGAAATGGATGCAAAGGTTTTTCAATACCTGTTGAGTTAATCATATCATTTTTCTCTTTTAATCTAATAATGTAAGGAATTACATTAATAAGCTCTGAAAGGTGTGCAATCCTTCACTCCTACAATAAATCTCATTTTGACTTTCGAAGGTATTGGCAAAAATCATGCACAGCATCCTCTTTAATCTTATGTAATTCTCTTAATTCTCTGTACATGTTTTTGAGTAGAATGATTAATTCATTATTTCCAAACATTCTTTTATTCTAATAAAAGCACTGAAAAAATATATGTCTTTTTAAGGCCCCTCTGGCAATATCCTAAAAGCACACGGTGTTCAGTGCTCTCAGCACCAACCCTTTCCAAATAGTCTACAATTCCACTGTTGCGTTACTTTAACCCGAATCTTAATTTTTTTAAATTTTTAAACTGATACATTTTATTTGTCCTTTACATTTTTATGTTACTTTATTGAACTAGGGTTACTTTAGGGTTAAGAAACATAGCCTGGGTCATTTCTACCTTGAGGAATTTAAGGTTTTATTTATTTTTATTTTTTAAATACATTTTATTGATTATGCTATTACAGTTGTCCCATTTTTATTCTCCACTTTATCTCCTTCCAACCTGCACACCCCCTCCCACCAGCATCTCCCCACTTAGTTCATGTCCGTGGGTCGTACATATAAGTTCTTTGGCTTCTCCCTTTCCTATACTATCCTTAACCTCCCCCTGTCTATTTTGTTCCTACCATTTATGCTTCTTATTCCTGCACATTTTCCCCTATTGTCTACCCTCCCACTCCCCGCTGATAACCCTCCATGTGATCTCCATTTCTGTGATTCTGTTCCTGTTCTAGTTGTTTGCTTAGTTTGTTTTTGTTTTTATTTTTTTATGTTCATTTGTTGATAGTCATGAGTTTGTTGTCATTTTACAGTTCATATTTTTGATCGTCTTCTTTCTCTAAGTCGCTTTAACATTTCATGTAATAAGGACTTGGTGATGATGAACTCCTTTAACTTTACCTGATCTGGGAAGCACTTTATCTGCCCTTCCATTCTCAATGATAGCTTTGCTGGACAGAGTAATCTCGGATGTAGGCCCTTGCCTTTCATGACTTTGAATACTTCATTCTAGCCCCTTCTTGCCTAAAAGATTTCTTTGGAGAAATCAGCTGCTAGTCTAATGGGAACTCCATTGTATGTAACTGTCTCCTTTTGTCTTCCTGCCTTTAAGATTTTCTCCTTATCTTTAATCTTGGGTAATGTAATTACGATGTGCCTTGGTGTGTGCTTCCTGGGGTCCAACTTCTTTGGGACTCTCTGAGCTTCCTGGACTTCCTGAAAGTCTATTTCCTTTGCCAGATTGGGGAAGTTCTCCTTCATTATTTTTTCAAATAACTTTTCAATGTCCTGCTCTTCCTCTTCTCCTTCTGGTACCCCTATGGCTTAGATGTTGGAGTGTTTAAAGTTGTCCCAGAGGTTCCTAAGCCTCTCCCCATTTTTTTTGAATTCTTGTTTCTTCATTCTGTTCTAGTTGAATGTTTATTTCTTCTTTCTGCTCCAAATCATTGATTTGAGTCCCAGTCTCCTTCCCTTCACTGTTGGTTCCCTGTATATTTTGCTTTATTTCACTTAACATAGCCTTCACTTTTTCCTCCATTTTGCGACCATACTCAACCATTTCTGTGAGCATCCTGATAAGCAGTGTATTGAGCTCTGCATCTGTTAGTTTGGCTATCTCATCACAGCTTAGTTCTATTTTTAGAGCTTTGACCTGTTCTTTCATTTGGGCCGTATTTCTTTTTGTATCCACGGGCCTATTACGTGTGAGGGGCAGAGCTTTAGGTATTTGCCAGGGCGGGGCAACCCATGTCACTGCCTTGTGGTGCTGTCTGTGGGGGAGGGGGCTGAGAGGGAACAATGCCGCTTGCTTGGCTTTTGGCCGGCTCTCAGTTGCTTCCCCTGCTACCCACAAGCAAATTGGGACCTTCGGGTGTTGATTCCCAGGTGGGTGGGTTTGTCTACATTCTAGGACCCTGTGGGTCTCTCTAACAAATTCTCCTATGTGACTGGCAGTTTCTCCTGCCACCACAAACCCCACAGGTTTTTACCAGTAGAGGTTCTGAGGCTTTCTTTTCTTGTGCTGGAACTCTGGGTTGTGCAGTCTCTCTCACTCCCCAGTTATTCCTCCCAGTTTATCTGCACACAAATGTAGAACCACCCAGTCGGCCAGCCACCGCCTCTCCCACTACCATCCACTGCCTTGCCCTGTGTCCTCTCCACTCTGCCTGCCCGTCTCCACCCCTCCTCCCAGTCTGGATGAATGTTTCTTCTTTAATTCCTTGGTTGTTGGACTTCCATACAATTCAGTTTTCTGGCAGTTCTGGTTGTTTTTTGTTTTTAAATTTGTGGTTGTCCTTCTTTGGTTGTGTGAGGAAGCAAAGCATATCTTGGCTTCCATCTTGGTCGGAAGTGCCAGTTTTTAACTAAATGTTGATAAAGGAAAGAGAGCAAAGGAAACTACACTTTGAGCTTAATAAAATGGGAAGCATGAGGCTGTCTCCTTCACGAGGAAGCTAAAGCTTTTCACACTCCAGGAGATCATAACATGATTCCACCAAGGAATTAACACTCCTCCCTTCTTCCCTCCAGTACCAGGTAGCTGGGGAGCACATGGCGGTGGGGGGGGCTCTGGGCCATAGAGCCCTGTCAGTCTAACTAGGAGATGTAATCCCATCCAAAGCTGGCAAAAGTTTTGGAAATTGGTCACTTTGAAAAGGCACTTGGTCTGTCCCAAGCCCAAGCTAATATAAGTCCAGGGGAACAAAGGAGCTCACTCTCTCTCTCTCTCACTCCCACCTAGTGATGCAGCTGCCCCAGTTGTGTGCATGCTTTCATGTCCAGGAGCATGTACCATGTGGCTCTAACGGCTGCTGGGGCCCACAGTAGATGGTGTGGGCTCCAAAAGGACTAAGCTTCCCCTCTCTCTTACCCAGCCAGTAACATGCTTGCCCCATGCACCTGAACACTCTCTCTCTACAGCCGTGTGGTCACTGCAGCCACACGGCAGCAACACTGTGGACTCTGCCACCAGTGCCGTCGGCAACAAGCTAAGCTCTCTGGATGCGGACTGAGACCTGTGGGCTCCAAAGGACTAAACTCTGGACACTGGGTTTTGTCTTGGCCTTGCTGAGGACACGGCTGGACTCTTTCCATGGCAGGACAAAGGGAGAAGAGACACCGGAAACCCCGAGGGCAGCTCGTATTTCCTCATGAATAAACCACGCCACGCCACAATCTCCCCTGCCTGGATTCTATGAGCGCTTTCCCTGTGATCCTGTGGAAGAGCCTAATTCTCACCGATGACAAGTTGATACAAGGATTAGGGTTTGAACCTTGCAAGTCTTTGTTTTAATGATAATATGACTATTATTGTAAGTGCATATTCATTAAAAACTTTTTAAATTAATTTCAAAATTTATATGGTGACCATGACATGAAATATGAGATTTGTCTAAATATGTTGTCCTTGCCTATCAGTCTTAGCAAGGTAAGGACACCAAACCATCTTTATATTTGCTTTAAAAATTATATAGGCCTTTAAATTGAGATAAAGCAAGATAGTAAGAACTTATACATTTGTTCCAAGATATACTGTTATGCAACTTAACTTTCTCCATAGTATAATGTGTCAAGTTTCTTCAATTTTCACTACAATGATTGAAAATTGTTATGAAAGCTCCTTTTTTATGGAAAATTCAAATCTCAAAAGATAAGAGGATCCTTACACGTAGGTGAGCACCTGCTCCAGAAGCAGACTAATTATGGCGTGAAGAAACTCCATAAATGGAGTTAGCTTATTCAGTACACATGCCATGCTTTATCATTATCACTACCAGAGAGGTAAGAAAGAGATGCATTTTATTTCCTTGAATAAAAGAGACAAATCTAAAAGTAAATGAATTATTTCATAGCTTTTGCTGGCTAAGATTCACACCTACATAGCCATCTCAGAAGAACATCATTTTGTAAGCTTTAAAACCTCACCACATAAAACAAGAAATGCAAAGAGACGATTAACATAAATATCAGAACACTAAAAAGAGAGAGTGTCAAGGAAGGGACACAAACAAAGGATTTTCAGAGTTGGGGTATTTCTCTAATTCTTCAGTGGAATGATTGGTATATCAATCAAAGTTCTCTAGAACAAAAGAACCAATAGAAAAAATATATATATAGATATAGATATAGATAGATATAGATATAGATGATATAGATATAGACAGATATAGATATAGAATTGGCTCACACAATTATGGAGGCTAACAAGTCCCAAGATTGGCAGGCAGCAAGGCGGAGAGCCATGCTACATATCGTTCCAGTACCAGTCTTAAGGCAGAAGAAGGCTAATGTCCCAGATCAAAGACAGGCAGGCTGTCCTCCCTTACCCTGCCTCTTTGTTGTAGTCCCGCCTGCAGGGGACCAGAGAGGCCCACAGCCACGGGAGAGGGTGATCTGCTTTACTAAGTCTGCTGATTCAAGTGTTAATCTTATCCAAAAACACCCTCACAGACATACCCAGAATAATGTCTAATCAAATATCTGGGCACACGTGACCTAGTCAAACTGACAAGTAAAATTAACTATCACAGTTTCTTATACTGGTATTCACTGGTGTTCATAATTATCTCTTTATACATATACGATGTGTGTATTCTCTTTATGTATTTAATAAGAAAAAATGAACTCAAAACACAGATAGCACTAGAACTTGTATTATCAAAAGTATTAAATAATAAAAAATAAACACATAAAAATGGGTTTTGAATAAATTGAGAAGACAAATCTTCCTTCCAGAATAATTCAATTTAATATATGTAGTTAATCCCACTTTCAGATGATGGAACTTCTCTTCCCCTCCACTTGGTCTCACTGAAAAGTCTCCACATAGCTGGCCATTAGCATGTTCTTAGGATTAGCAGGTTATAATAATCAGAACCTCAAAAAACTTCTGGGAAAAATCAACATGGAATAAGATGAGATCCAGAGTTGGCCAGAAATTTTTCATTTTCTACAAAGTAGGGAAGGGAAAAACAGTTTACAGTGAAGAAACCGGGTCAAGCCACCTAACTAAGTGATGAAGATCAACATCATCCCTGAAGGTGTGTCAATATCACATACCCGATGCCACGCAGTAAGTACTGTACTCCCATTAGTAAAAACTTGTATATTTGTGGTGCTTCTATTTTTTAAAAGATATTTATTGATTGATTCAAGAGAGACAGAGAGAGAGAAACAGAGAGAGAGAGAGAGAGAGAGAGAGAGAGATTTGTTGTTTCACTTATTCATTCAATGGTTGATTCTTGTATGTGTCCTGACCAGGGATCCAACCTGCAACCTTGGTGCATCAGGATGACACTTTAACCAAGTGGCTACACAACCAAGGCTGTGGTACTTTTTAACCAAATACGCATAACCCCAATTTAATCATGAGAAAAATATCAGCTAAATACAGATTGCAGACGTCTACAGAGCACCTGATCTGTGTTCCTCAAAATTGTAAAAGTCATGTAAAACAAGGGGAGTCTGAGAAATTGTCACAGACCAAAGGAGACTGGAGAAACATAACTAAATGCAATGAGGTATTCTGGAGTGGGTTTTGGAGCAGAAACAGAGCACTGATGGCAAACAAAGTTATAGTTCAAATCATGTGCCAATGTTGATTTCTTAAGATTTGACAAATGGACCATGATAACATAAGATGATAATCTTAGCGGAAAGTAAATCTGGGCGAGGTAAACTCTCTTACTATTTTGCAACTTTTCTATAAACATAAAACAATTCAAAAATTTTAAAGTTCATTTTAAAAAACCTTCACGTTTTGACTACGGACTCACTTGCTAGGGTGGTACATCTATGGTAATCCATCTAATTTCAAGCTGAAAAGATGCATTTATGCTTGTCTCACTTGTTGTGTGTTAAAAGTGCTTCAAGAGACTAAAAATAGACTTTAGTCATTAGAAACAGCCAACCAAGGCCTCTGCTCAGCACTAAGTGTTTTAAAAAGCACTAAACCAACAACAGGAGAAGTTTATATGAGATACTCCTGAGGCTGCTATTAGCTTAAAGAACAACAAAGTGAACCGAGTAGGCTCAGTATATAAATATTACGTGTGTTCTAAGTTGAAAGGAAGTATTCAGAGTCTATAAAATTAAACAAATATTTTTCATTAAAATTTTATAATAATTGTCATAATAACATGTCATAAGGTCTAATGTTTCTTTTAACTTAGAAATTTTCTAAATATTTTAACTCCTTAAAGCCAAAATTAAATTTTTCCTTTCAAATTGAAATCCACTTATGAATTCTTAAGTTGCCAAGCCAAGTATATCCATCCTGAACAAGCATTTTTAGAGTGAATACTAACTGTCTGCCACTGAGCTGTTATACATTTTTTTAAGACCTATAACATGCTGTTTCTGTTCTTTAGTGTAATTAATCTTCTAGGATATTTAAGATATATTTAGGATATAAATGCATAACAGGTATATCCATTTTAGCAAACTTGTATCTTGCTCTATTATTGCTTTTCATTCCCTGATTCCAAAGGATGTTAATTTTTTATAGGTCAGTTCTCATGAATATTAATGATTTTTTTAAGTGCTTGAAATTCATATGGCAAAAGATCTCATGTGAGAGCAACATTAACACATGACCAAACGAATTCAACTTACTACTTCAAACTCATATGAGTGCCGTGACTGGTGTGGCTCAGTGGGTTGGCCAGCACCCACAGGTCACTGGTTCGATTCCTGATCAGGGCACGTGTCTAGGTTTCAGGCCAGGCTGCCAGTTGGGTACCTGCGAGAGGCAACCAATCGATGGATGTTTCTCTCTCACACATGGATGTTTCTATCCCTCTCCTCCTCCCTCCCTTTCCCTCTCTAAAATAATAAGTAAATAAAATCTTTAAACTTATATGACTATCAAAGTATAAAGAATGGAGCATACCAATTTCAAAATATCCAACTTTAATTTCGAAATAGTTACATCTAGTCACTGTGAACAAATGTGTTTCTGGATGGAGTACTTCATACCAGATGTTTATTGTTTCCTAATATCTATCATTCCTAAATAACCTGATTATGGATGACATCTTTTTCTTTCTCTCTTTTTTTAAGAGAGGACCAACTACTTGGTCTCATTAAAAATTCTCCACATAGCTCCATGTTCTCAGGATTGGCACATTATAATGATCAGAACCTCAGAAAACTGCTGGAGAAAATTAAAATACAATAAGATGAGAGCCAGAGTAAGCCAGAAATCTACCATTTTCTGGAAACGGAAAAGCTGACATTGCTTGATAACATGAAAAAAATGAAACTGAGCTTGATTCAAATCCCAATTCTTTTATTAAAATACATAGGGGAAAGAGAGAGTTGATATATCTATGTGTCGACACTACCTTGAGCCTAAAGTCAACACTGGTAACAGACTATAGGTGTCTTAAAAATACTTAGAAAAGTAGGGGTACAAATACAACCTGGTGTAGTGTTGCTCTTTCCAAATACATTTTCCTATTTTATTCCTCCATACTGGTATAATGAATAGTGTTATTGCTGTTTAAGACTTAAAACAGCTGCATTTCTAATTTTGGCAGATTATGAGGACTTTCATATGGGTTGCATGTTAAAAGCAAATAAATGGCATGCCAACCAGCGGAATGAGAGTGCTGGGCAGATGGTGGCACGGCTGAGTTACTCATGGAACATCAAAGAATTTTATCTGGCAGTTTTTCAAGTGAAGCCCAATCATTTACCTCAAACAAAAATAATTTATGCCAACAAAGTCTTCAGACAACCACTCAATAGCCATTCTCCAATTGGCCTTTGTTAATACAGGCAGCCCTCAATGACTATATTTCACTGACTTGTTGGTATATACGATTCTGCTTTTCCTTCCTTCTTTTCCTCCTCTAGGCTCTCCTGTCCTGTCATGTTGTGCGTGTGTGCACTGGGGGTGGGTGGGGGGGGGAGATGGAATATGTGAATATGGAAACAAAGTATATATTACAATTTTGCCTAATACTAAGGGCATTACTGCTGCATAGGAAGAAGAAGGCATTCCAATATGTCACGTACTCACAGTGAAAAAGAGAATCCATCCACCTAAGATTACAAAATGATCCAGATCAAAATTAATCTTCATTCATCAGTCTCGATCGATAATGTGTGAATTGTGGGGGGGAAAGGGTGGCTGCAAGTGGAAGGGGATACAGAGGGGATAAATGGTGATAGAAAAAAATAAAATAAAACAAAATAAATTGCATTCAGAATATTACTATGTAAATTTCCAGGCAGTCCAAAGATGCTTTTCCTGAAAATAAACAGCTAGACACTATGCCAAAGAAAGGTTTGGCCTTTAAAGGCAGGTTTTCCACTCAGAATTAACAAAGACGGAGTATTTGCAAGATGGAGGCTGAGTAGGTTGAAACTGAGCCCACTTGCTCGTGCCCCCAGCACGGACTGTCAGCCAGTCTTCCAAAAAGTGAACTAAATGTTCAATGGAATCTCAGCTGATACCAATTTTTGAAGCCAAGGAGTGCAGAAGATGCTTAGCTCCGTCTGGTAAAAGATTTTGTAAGTTGAGGGGGAAATGCCCCGTGCGAGGTGCCTATAGCAGAGAGAAGAGGCAGAAAATGCAGCTTAGTGGCTCCCTCCCCCTCCCAGAGCCGCTGAACAGGGCCCAGGTCCCACAGAGGAAAACCACCAACCCTCACCAGGAGAGACTTGGAAGGGTGTACAAAGTTTGGGACACAGGCTACACACACATATATACACAGCGCGCAGCATGTACATAGTTGTAGCGCCAACCAGGAAAGTTCTAGAGAGAAACTTCATCTCCTTAAACTGTCAGAAGAACTGGCAGGCCGCGGACAGCCCTGACCAAGAAAGACTGCGCTTTTTGGGGAGGTGGAGTGTGCAGAGAACTGGCCCGGGGCTCAGTGCTGCAGTGTGGGGGCCACAAAGAGACACTTTTAGAAGAGAAGCTGAGGCAAGACTCGGCAGGGACCCCGTGCTCACGTGCGTGCACACAGCAGCTCTGCCAACAGAGAAACCAGGGTGAAAGCACAGTTCGATCCCAGTGAGTCCAGCTGCACAGGAAGAACAGAACGTGTCACGCTGAAGGGACTGTGGGACCTGACCCAGTGCAGCTGGCAAGCAGGAGGCTGTGCAGAGCGGAGAGTTCAAGCCTGAATCTCCTGAGAGAGCGTCAGGCTGGGGACTGGGAGGCCAGAAACTGAATGCCTGGGATTCACTGAAGCCAGGCAGGTCCCCTCGCCGGCAGGTGTGCTCAACCCTCACCTGTGCGCTGCAGGCTCTGCAGATCAGTAAGGTCAGGCTCAGGAGCCCCGTTTAGCACATATCCACAGGGGAAAGACGGAGAAGCTCAAAAAGGTCCCTTTCTGAACTTCTATCAGACCCTATAAGCTATGCTGGTTCCTCAGGCCCTGATCCACTGAAACCAGCAGAGCAGAGAGATTAGAGACAGGGGCACCATGGGGTGTTCAGGGCCCTGCCCAGCCTCCGTTTATATACAGAGTTGCCATCAGCACCAAGCAGGAAAGAGCTGCCCGTTTTTCACAGATTGGCCCCTCACAAGAAGTGGACACCGAATTCATCAGAAACTATGTATTATTGGAAATAATCTGCCACAGACCAAGATGTGCGGTAGTGGAGTGGGGAAACAATCCCACCATCTTCCATGAAGACTGAAGAGCGCCCCCCCAGGGGTGACCAAGGGATTCCACCCTCCTGATCGCACCGCAGGTGGAGGTGGTACTGGCAGTGCTCTCCGACACTAGGTGAACCACTCCTGGGCCTTGTGCTGTTGGAACGATGGCAGGGAACAGTAGGGACCAGCCAAACCTGACCAAGACAGCCACAGACTGTGGATTACTTGCAGTCTCAAACGGGCTGCCTAGGGGCAGACTAGGAATCTGACATCACCAGGGGCAGATCCAGAAAGAGAAGACAGTGGCGAACACCAGGCTCTGCTGAGACAAATTCCATGGTGGTCTTCGTTATTGGTGTTATTTTATCACCTGCAAAGCTTTTTAACATTTGTTCTTTTTCTTCAAGTTTGTTCCTATTATTGCACTATAATTTTTATTTTAGTTTATTTGAAATCTCATGTTTTACTCCTACCTTCTCTTATTTCATTTTGCTTTCTTCCTTAATCTTCTTATTTTTGCTTTAAATTTTATTTTTTCCCTTTCTACACCTTGTTGCTATTCCACACTCTTACTATTTCTCCTCTATCCAGCCTCTCAAAACCATTTTTCTTGCCATTAGTCATCTCACATTCCTTTTCCCAATCTTATAATATCCTTATTTTCCCTCCACCTTTATTAAATTTTGCTCATTGGTTGTTGGTTGATATGTTGGTTGCAGCTGCACTTCTTCAATTTTATTCCTAGATGTTCACTATTTTTGCATTTCAAATCCCAAATTTTTCTGTTCCGGTCTCCTACTTCAATTTACCTTCCTCCTGCCGTTTCTTTCTTTTGTTTTAAATTTTATTTTTTCCCTCTCTTAGCCTTGTTTTCATTCCTCACTCTTATTTTTTCTTCTCCTTCTACCCTCCCCAAATCATTTTAGTTTCTTTTAGACCTCTCATAACCTTTTTTTCTTTTTTTCTTCTTTTTCCCTTTCCACCATTATTAATCTTTGCTCATTTGACATTGATATTGCTGGGGTAGACGTTTTTCTTCAATTTTATTCCTATTTTTTCACTATTATTTAAATTTTTTTTAAACCTCACATTATACTCTTCCTTTTCCTTATTTCATTTTGCCCTCTTCCCTCCTTTTTTTATTTATGATATAAATTTTCTTTTCTTACTTTCTTCACCTTGTTTCTATTCCCTATTCTTATTATTTCTCCTCCCTCTACCCTCTTGAAATCATTTTTCTTTCCATTAGTCATCTCATATTCATTTTTCCATTTTTATAATAGTCTTACTCTCTTTTCACCATTACTAATATTTGCCCATTTATTGTTGATAGTATGATTGTGGTTGGGGGGTTATCTGCAGGTGTGGGTTTTGATTCCTGGGTTGTTTTATCCTGGCAGCACCTGTACAACTGCATACAAGATGGGCTGGACAATGTGACCCTCAGCCAGGCGGAGGGAAGAGCCCACAAAAGAATGATAAATAGCTTAAAGGGCACCCCAAGAGCATCAAGTTCAGGAGATCAAGGAGACTGCACCACTGAAGCTCACAGGTCTCTTACCACAGAAGGCCACCTCACGAAGACAGGGAGTCAAAGCAGATGAATTTAATACATATAAAAAAAGAAAAGAAAATGAGTCACTTAAAATGGGGAGACAAAGGAAAATGCCCCATTTGAAAGGAAAGGAGGAATCCCAAAAATGAGTGCTAAGTGAAATTGAGACAAGCAATCTAACAGACATAGAGTTCCAAATAATGCTTACAAAGATGCTCAAGGAGCTCAATGAGAAGCACAAAAAACACTATGGAAACTACAAGGAACTACATCAACATGAAAAAGATCCAGGAGGAAATGAATACAGTACCTGACATGAATATATTAGATGGAATTAAAAGCAGACTAGATGAGCCAGAGGATGAAATCAGTGACTTGGAGGACAAGATAAAAAAAAAAAACCATCCAGGTACAGCAACAAAATGAAAATAGATTCAAATGAAGATGGTTTAAGGGAGCTGCAGGACAACATGAAATGCAATAATGGGGATACCAGAAGGAAATGAAAAGGAGCAAGGTATAGAAAACCTGTCTGAAAAAGTAATGACAGAAAAATTCCCAAACTTGGTGAGGGAAGAAGTCATGCAAGTCCAGGAGTCCCCAGAGGGTCCCAATCAAGATGAAGCCAAAGAAGACCACTCCAGCACACATCATAATTAAAATGGTAAAATTTAAAGACAAAAAGATAACCTTAAAGGCAGAAAGGGAGAAACAGTGAGTAACATACAACGGAGGTCCTATAAGGCTATAAGCAAATTTCTCTACAGAAAAACTACAAGTGAGAAAGGAATGGCATGAAATATTCTAAGTAATGAAAAGAAAGGCGTGAAACCAAGACTACTCTACCCAGTGGGGCTCTCATTTAATAAAAGAGTACATCTCCACCAAACTAGCATTGCAAGAGATGCTAAAGGGACTGCTTAAGAAAATGAAGGAAAAAAGAGAGAGAGGAACACAAGTACAAAGGGAAAAATGTCAAGGGATAAGTACGTATCTTTAATAACTTTAAATGTAAATGGATTAAGTGCTTCAATCAAAAGACATAAAGTAGCTGAATGGAAAAGAAAACACGATTCACATATATGCTGTTTATAAGGGCCCCGCTCAGAAAAAAGATGTACACAGGCTGAAAGTAAAGGGATGGAAAAAATATTCCAAGAAATAGACAAGGAAAAAAAAAGCTGGGTAGGAACACTTATATCAGACAAAATAAACTTCAAAACAAAGGCCATACCAAGATACAAACAAGGTCACTAAATAATACTTAAGCGAGTGGTCCAACAAGAGGATATAACCCTTGTGAATATATATGCACCCAACATAGGAGCATCTAGTAATATAAGGAAAATCTTGGAGGGCTTTAAGAAAGATATTGACAACAACACAGTCATCATAGGAGATTTTAACAGCCCACTGTCAACAATGGATAGATCTCCCAAACAATGAATCAACAAGGATATGTGGCACTGAACAACACTCTTGATCAAATGGACTTAATGATATTTACAGAACATTTTGTCCCAAAGAAGCAAAATACACATTCTTCTCAAATGCACATGGATCATTTTCAAAGACAGGCCACATGGTAGGACACAAAACAAGCCTCAACAATCTCAAGAAACTTGAAATCATATCAAGCACCTTCTCAGATCACAGTGGCTTGAAACTAGAAACCAACCTCAAGTAAAAGACTCAAAAACATTCAAATGCAAGGAGGCTGAATAACATGTTATTAAATAATGAATGAGTTAACAATGAGGTCAAGAAAGAAATGAAAAAGTAACTGGAAACAAATGAAGGTGAACACACAACAACCCAAAACCCAAAACTGTGGGACACAGTGAAGGCAGTCCTGAGAGGGAAGCTCATAGCAATACAGGCCTACCTAAAAACAGAAAGAAAAATCTCAATTGAAAGGACCAATCAATCCAGGAGCTGGTTCTTTGAAAAGATAAACAAAATTGACAAACCTTTAAGGAGATTCATCAAGAAAAAAAAGAGAGACAACCCAAAAAAATAAAATCAGAAAGGAAAGAGAAGTTACAACTGATACCACAGAAATACAAAGGGTTGTAAGAAATTACTATGAACAACTATATGCCAAGAAATAGGAAAACCTGGGTGAAATGGGTACATTTCTAGAAACACACAATCTTCCAAAACTGAATCAAGAAGAAGCAGACAGCCTGAATAGACGGATAACAACTAGTGAAACTGAAGCAGTAATCAAAAAACTCCAGGCACACAAAAGCCCTGGACCAGATGGCTTCACAGGCTAATGTTACCAAACATTTAAAGAACTAACTCCTGTGCTTCTCAAATTATTCCAAAAAATTCAAGAAGAAGGAAGACTCCCAAACTCTTTATGAGGCCAGTATTATCCTAATTCCAAAACCAAGTAAAGATACAACAAAGATAGAAACTACAGGACAGTATCTCTGATAAACACAGATGCTAACATCCTCAACAAAATATTAAATATCCAGATCCAGCAATACATTAGAAAGGTCATACACCATGATCAAGTGGGATTCATCCCAGGGATGAAAGGACAGTACAATATTCACAAATCAATAAGTTTAATATACCACATAAACAAAATGAAGTATTAAAATCACATGTTCATATCAATAGATGCTGAAAAAGCATTTGATAAAGTCCAGCACCCATTTATGATAACAACACTCAGTAAAGTGGGACTGCAGGGAGCATACCTCAACATAACAAAGACCATATACAAGAAACCTAATGCTGACATCATACTCATTGGGCAAAAAGTAAAAGCTTTCACCTTAAAATCAGGAACAAGACAAGGGTATTTGCTTGCACCTCTCTTATTCAACATAGTACTGAAAGTTCTAACCACAGCTATCAGACAAGAAAAAGAAGTAAAAGCATCCAATTTGGAAAGGAGAAGATAAAACTGTCATTATTTGCAAACAGCATGATAGTGTACATGGAAAACCCTGTAGTCTCCACCAAAAAACTACTTGACCTAATAAATGAATTTTGCAAAACAGAGGATACAAAAGTCAATATTCAAAAATTGATGGCATTTTTGAACAGCAACAAGGAACTATCTGAAAGAGAAACTAGGACAAAAATCCCATTTACTATAGCAACAAGAAAAATTAAGTACCTAGGAATAAATTTAAACAAGGAGGTAGAAGACTTGTACTTAGAAAATTGTAAAACACTGAAGAAAGAAATTGAGGGATACAAAGAAACAGAAGCATATACCATTTTCATGGATTGGAAGAATTAACATCATTAAAATGTACTACCCAAAACAATCTATAGATTCAACACAATCCCTATTAAAATGTCAGTGGCATATTTCTCAGACCTAAAACAAATATTTCAAAAAATTATAAGGAACCAAAAACAACCCCAAAATAGCCTCAGCAATACTGAGAAAGAAGAATCAAGTAGAAGTGATCACAATACCTGATATCAACTATACTACAAGGCCGCTGTAATCAAAACAGTCTGGTACTGGCATAAGAACAGACACATAGAACAATGGAACAGAGTAGAGAGCCCAGAAATAAACCCCTGTCTCTATAGTCAATTAATATTCAACAAAGGGGGTAGAAGCATAAAATGGAGTAAAATAGCCTCTTCAATAAATGGTATTGGGAGAACTGGATGTGTAAATGCAAAGAAATGAAACTAGACCACCAACTTATAGCATACACCAGAATAAACTCAAAATGGATAAAAGACATAAATCTAAGTGATGATACTATAAAAGCCCTAAAGGAAAACAGAGGCAGTAAAATTTCAGATATCCCACACAGCAATATAGTTTTACTGATATATCTCCTAGGGCAAGGGAAATAAAGGAAAAAAATAAACAAATGGGACTACATTAAATTTAAAAGCTTCTGCATGGCTAAAGAAACCATCATCCAAATTAAAAGGAAACTGACCATACGGGAGAACATACTTGCCAATGATACATCAGACAAGGGTTTAATCTCCAAAATATATCAAGAACTCATATGACTCAACACGAGGAAGACAAACAATACAATTAAAAAATGGGCAAAGGACCTGAATAGGCACTTCTCCAAGGAGGACACACACAGGGCCCAGAGACATATGAAAAGATGTCAATATCACTAGCCATCAGAGAGGTGCAAATTAAAACCACAATGTGATATCACCTTACACCTGTCAGAATGGCCATCACTAATAAATCAACAAACAACAAATGCTGGTGAGGATGCGGCGAAAAGGGAACCCTAGTGCACTGTTGACGGGAATGCAGACTGGTGCAGCCACTGTGGAAAACATTATGGAATTTCCTCAAAAAATGGAACTGCCTTTTGGCCCAGCAATTCCACTGCTGGGAATATACCCCAAGAATCCTGAATCAACAATTCAAAAGAATTTATGTACCCCTATGATCATGGCAGTGCAATTTACAATAGTGATGTTTTGGAAACAGCCTAAGCCCCCATCAGTAGATGAGTGGACAAAAACACTGTGGTACATTTACACATTGGAATACTACACAGGAGAAAGAAAGAACTCCTGCCTTTTGTGACAGCATGGATGGAACTGGAAAGTATTATGCTAAGTGAAATAAACCAGGCAGTGAAACACAAATACCCTATGATCTCACCTATAAGAGGAATCTAATAAACAAAATCAACTAATGAGTGAAACAGAACCAGAGGCATGGAAACACAGAACAGACTGACAGCAACCATAGCAGGGAGGGAAGAGAGATAACTGGAAAGAAGGGGAGGGGACTGGTCAGAGAACATGTACGAATGACCCATGGACACGGATAATGGTGTGGGGTGGGCTGTGGAAGCGAGGGGTGGACGGGGCTGAGGAGGGCAAAGCCGGTAAATTGGGACAACTGTAACTGAATAACAGTAAATTTTTTTTTTAAAGAAAAAGAATTAACAAAGATGATATGAGTCTGAAAGGCTCTTCTGGCTAGGACAGTCAGGTAGTCCATTTGATTTTCTCTGCAGCATCTGGGTGGAGGTTCTAATGTCTGTAGCTGTGGGAATGTTAAGAGGGATTTCTGCTAGAACAATCTTATGACGTGATTGGACATTGCTCCTGGATACATCTCTTCTGATTGATTACATGGCTCACTATGCATTAAAAAACCATACTAGCCAACTAATATTTTGAACTAAATTTGTTTCTGTTTTAATTATCTAAAGTAAATCTATCTGCAAATAAATTCTAACAAATACAAAGAAAAATCTTTTATGATTCTTCTATCAGAATAAGATGCAAATATGTATTCCATAGCAGAGATCGCTGCTTTTTTCCTACTATCTATTCTTCCTGTTTTCATAATTAATAAAAGCCTCAGTTTTTAACTAAAAAAATTAAATTAAAGCAAGTTTTCCTCTGATTCAAAGCAGCATATGAAGTATGAGGATAAAGTTACATGACTGTTTTTAAATAACTATTCTAGAATTCACACTCTTAATTGCATGTTATCCTTTCTAACCTGGACAACATCCACTGTCAATTGCTGGTATTTTTTTTTTATATTTCATATGTTTCTGTAAGCCACTATATAAATCCTTTGGCAAAACTGAGCTATAACAAAGAAATGAAGCCATTCATAAACTGTAAAAATTGTCCACATACCATGGCGCAGTATTATCCTTAACCACCTGTTTGTTTCCCTTTCTTCAGTCTACTTTCCCTGTGCCCTTCCTTTCTAAGATGATTTGACAAGACCCTTAAGTCCTAGATACTTTATATCATTATCATAGTCAATCCTCAATTTGAAGTTGAGAAAACTGGCACCAAAACACTAAATAGCTTTCCCATAGGCAACTAGGAATTGCACTTTGGCAGTTTGGTCCCAAAGTTGGTGCTTTTAACCAGTAAGGAGTTCTATATATCATACAGTGAAATAAGATATATTAAGAAACCCTGGGAAAACTGCGTATTGTGTCAAATACAAAGAATTAGGATAGTAAAGGTGATGTAGTATTGACTTGTACCATTATGATAAGGTGGCCTGTGAATTCAAATTTGAGAGGTGAAGTTCAAAGCAGGAAAAATACTTAGATGTCAAAAGAGAAACATTATTCATAAAACAAAGCTGTCTGGGATACTAAATCAGAGGAATTTATCCTATAAAAAAGACAGAAGGTGATATAGTGGACAATTTCTCCTATGAAATTTTGGTAAAAATATGCTATGAAAATGTGTTATTTGTCATATCCCTCAATATGTCATATCAAAGAACACTTCAATAAAAGCATTTCTGCAGGGGTGTGTGTGTCCCCACATGCATGCCTGCATGTACACAAACAATGCATTACAGATCTTCAGCAGTAAAATTTGGTTCACCTGGTTGCTCTGTCCAATAGAACTTTTCTTGATCATGAAAATGTTCTACACTAATATGACAGCTATCAGCCAATGTGTCTATTAAACACCTGAAATGCAGTAAGTGTGACTGAGATGCTGAATTTTAATTTTACTTGATTTTAGTTAATTTAAATTTAAATAGCCACATAGTTAATGGCTACCACATGTGACAGGGTAGAACTAGAGAAACGGTTTGGATTGTATATCTCTCAGCTGATTCTCATGGATACAGTTCATATTTTTAACAGATAGACAAAATAAAAACCCAAACAGTTTTATTCCCTAGTTTGAGCCTACCAGATAAGAATTTTGTGTTATCCAATTCAGCAGCAAACTAGTGATTCTTTCAAAGGTTCTGACTTGGGGGAAGAAAAAAATCACCTCTGTATAGAAGTGAGTCAAGGAAATATGTTTTACAGGCTACTACTGTTGCCTAAATCATTTTTTTTTTTAATTTTCTGGTCAGATTCTGTAACATCTATTTAGGTATCTCTGACGTGTCAAAATCTTTGTTTCTGAGTTGGAGCGGGATTTTTGGAAAGGAGGCCCAAATTATCCAGTTAAATCTGATAAATAAGATAGATTAAGGCTTTTGTATGTTTCATAAACTAACTCATGTAAAAAGGCAAAAAGAACAAGCTAACACCTCCCTATATTCTCTAGGATTCTGAATATTCAAAGTCCTCTGAGAGTCTAACCAAAGTCCTCTGAGAGTTGTGCCACTGAGGACCTAACATGGTAAGATTTGTATACATGAGAGTTAAACTTCCACCTTAGGAAGCATACATAAGGAGTTTTTTATTACACACAAATCAGAGTGATACAGAGAAAAGCCCCTTTTGTGTGGTTGTCATTGCCCTGTGTTCTTTTCCTGTTTATCTGGAAGAGCTGTAACACTGTCCTTAATTAGAGAAGTAATAGATGAAAAGACAAAGAATGGAAAAAATATGATTTCTGGCTTAGATATCCACTTGCCAGATGGTGAAGGACTAGGCCTTCGGCTAATTCTATGTTAGCAGAGGGGCGTGGTATGTCCTCTCTGAAAGCCACGGTGTGTACATGCACAGAGACGTACAGAGGCTGACATTCCAGTTTTGGAGCGCATGACTCAGCTTTTCCTATAGATCTTGCCAGCTGACCCTTAGGCACAGACAGCTGTTCTACTAGATAGATAAAGCTACACAGCTCCAATATGAGGAGTGAGGGTGGGAGGCAGCAGCAGGAAAGGTCAGCCAGCATCTCAAGATATCAGTCCTTGTTCCTTCCAGACACTGAAATAGAAAGGTCAGAGCTGGCAACTAGGTTCAGGGTCACCAGCCTGGCTCTAATGCAGGTATGGAACACTGAGGAACAGAGGAGGGAAAAAGCAATTAACTGATGAAGGCAAGTGAGATATTGCGGGTCAGGGAGAGCATCAATCAATGAATCCAAGAGCTGGTTCTTTGAAAAGATATGCAAGATTGACAAACCCTTAACCAGGCTCATCAAGAAAAAAAGAGAAAGGATCCAAATTAACAAAATCAGAAATGAAAGAGGAGAAATAACACCTGACACCAAAGAAATACAGAGGATTGCAAAAAAAATATTATGAACAACTATATGCCAATAAGCTAGACAAAGACAAACCTAGGTGAAATGGATAAATTCCTAGAAACATACAATATTCCAAAACTAAATCAGGAAGAATCCGAGAATCTGAACAGATGGATTACACCTAGTGAAATTGAAGCAGTAATCAAAAAACAAAACAAAACTTCCAAACATTCCAGGAAGAACTAACATCTATCCTTCTCATGCTATTTCAAAAAATTCAAGAGGAGGGAAAGCTCCCATGCTCATTTTAGGAGGTCAGCATTATCCTAATTCCAAAATCAGATAAAGACACTACAAAAAAGAAAATTACAGGCCAATATCCCTGATGAACAGAGGTGCTAAAATCCTCAAAAGAGTAACTACTAAATACATTTTAGAAAGAAAGCAAGAATATTTGGAGAAAAGAGCAATGGTTGGGAATTTTTTTTAAGTGAATTGAGTTTGGTAGTGAATGGGGTTACTTGGTAATGGTGATGAGACCAGTACAAGAATAGTAGTACACAAATTAAATAGGAAAACAACTGGTATTCTATGAATTAGGTCTCATTTCACATGAGAAATGTTGTGAAAGACACTGCAATGTTTTGAAAGCAGAATTGGATTTCTAAAAATAAGTAATATCTAAAAAATAATTAGCTTTTGAAAATATGTAGAGGGTAGCAAGAATCCAGAAAACAGGATTAGTCAGATGATAATATTGACATTACTAATAGATTAGGTCAAGGAGAGCCAACTGCAAACATTAAAATTCAATTCCTACAGAACGGTGGTAACTTTTGAGTATCACATATAGAGTACCAATTTACTCATTCATTTGTTCATTGGCCTGCGCATTTTTCATTAATTCAAGTGTTCATTCATTCACTCAACAAACAGATATTGAGGGCATGTGGGGTGCCAGATCCTCAGGGTTCAGGATAAAAATAAATGGCTCCTGTGTGAAGAAATGAACAGTCCAGTGGGATGGAGAGGGAGCAAGAGAGTCGACTATTTTATATTTGCCAGTCATTTTATGAAAATTTTTACATTTATTCTTATTAAATCTATAGCCTAACCTTACTTTGTAGATATTGTTATTGTTATTTGACAGGTAATGGATCAAAGCTCAGGGAAATGAAATGTCTTGCCAAACAGTTTAAGAAATAAATGACAGGTCTGGGGCTCAGACCCAAGTCTTTGCCTGGACGTCCACTATTTATCAAATTGAAATTTTGTGAATATATGCCATAAAAAATATGAGCCATATTTCCGAGTTAATATATGTAAAAGCACTTAGTGCCTAACACATCATAAATGCTATTTGATCTTAATCATCATCGTTATAGGTTTCTTTATTTCTTAAAGAGCAGCACGGGGAGAAATAGTATTTATTCAAAATTAAGCAAGAGAAATATAATGCAGCAGAATGCCAAATGGGCATAAAATTTTTGAGTTCAATAATTTTCTTCAAAAAGCTTTTCTCTTTAGGGTTTGTCTCATGCTCCATGTTACCCAGGAGAATGTCATGGCTCTGCCTTGACACTTAGGGTACTTGGGTAAAAAAAGACGGAGAAGCATGCACTGCTGGGCCACGTCTCCCTGGAGGACCCACTCTACCAGGAGACAAATAACAGAGAAAACTGTCGAAGTAACTACGGAGTGCTCCAAGCTCTGTGTCCCCACTGAGATCACCAATGCGGGAAGGTGGAAAGTCTCTGGAAACATTCCAACCTGCCTGCTCTTTACATTCATTTTGCTATAAAAATGGTTTAGTGCGGTACAAAGAAATTAAAACCAGGTTTACTTAAAAGCTAAGGACAGAAAGAAATAAAATTAACAATGATAAGAGGGAAATGTTGAAGACACACTTAACATAAACCATACTTAGAAGAAAAGTGTAATGATCTGTAATCTTGCATTTAAATTTTCCTTTGTTACAAAATCACCCACACGGATAATTGCAACTGAAGTTGGACGGGAATTGGCACCACTCGGCCTGGCATATTTAGATGTCCAAGAACAACTACAAAGAAATATAAACTGAGTCCTAGAGCCCAGGTCTTTTACAACCTTAATTACCCAAGTGGTATTAGGGCTGAGGAAGTGCCTCCCATGATTAATACTGCTTTCTTAAAAGCCACCAAATAATGCAGTGATCTAATGTATAACTCTCAAGCTTTTTCTCTTCCATCTATATATCAGAGGCGGATAAAACACTGGTAAGTAATGTACTGTTTCTGAGAGAAATGTATATAACTGGCAAAATGCCATGTAAATCAGTAACTCATACTTTCTGTAAATGAAGGAGGACCCTGCTAGAATTCTGTTACCACATATTTTTTCTGGCTTATGATTTAGGTGCTGACTCTTAGTAACAGAAAAACCTGGTCATAATGATCTCTTAAGTATAGTGACCCTTAGATGCTGTTCCAATTTTGACCAGAATTGTGAAATTGTATGACGAGATCCTGTTTAAGCAGGGGCATAGTTACTTTATTATTTCATATTTTGTATTATCACTCTACAGAGAAGGGCCTCCAGGGTTTGCTTTACCTGTTAACAGCTTGCATAGCTATTAAGTATTTATTGTTTACGAGAAAAGGGGGAAACGGTTCTGTAATAAAAATCATGGCAATGGAACTTGTAGCTCATTGCCAGTTTGGTAGTTACAAATAGCATCGATGTTTCCCTGAAAGATAAGCTGTCTTACTGTAGTAGGAACTCTCTGACCAGGTCCCCAAGAACTCCTGGTTGCTGGTCCAAGTTCAAAGGGCTAACTCATAGTGGTGTGAACAGAGGTTGACCACGAAGATTCAAG
Organism: Mormoops blainvillei; assembly: GCA_004026545.1. Lineage (NCBI taxonomy): Eukaryota > Metazoa > Chordata > Mammalia > Chiroptera > Mormoopidae > Mormoops > Mormoops blainvillei. The sequence continues at coordinate 206,995 of PVJD01001510.1, forward strand.
CTCTGGTACTACCTCTACCCACTGGAGGAGGTGGGCAAGCTAAATTTATATTCCATAGTTTTTAAATGATCTGATTTTACTACCTCCCAGGGTCGTTTTGAAGGAAACAAAATTACTTGTGTAAGTTGCACCAAAAGCTTGTGATACTATGTAAACAAAGATTTCTCTCTTTCTACCCTTCTTTACCATGGCCCAAGTACTCCCTCCATGACAGGGAAGTGGCCTACATATAGAGAAAATGAATATACCCTCCCAGGCCATTTGGAATCTATCTATTATGAGCCATATATGACACTTTCCAGTATAAAACTCTTTTTTTAATTAAAAAAATAAATAAAAATACGTGAATCCCAGAGGTTGTGCAACTTACAGAAAACTACCATGAAATCAATGGTAGTACATGCCCAAGAATCAGTTCTTCAGCCCATGAGGGCAGTAGCGAAACCATTTGGCAAACACATGGAACGAAAGATAAGGGTAAACCAGCAAATTACCCCGGGGCAGTCTGTTTAGTACTAACAGATGATGAAAGGTCTCAGCAGAAAATGATGTCAGCAAGAGAAAATTCCTGATGATGAAAAAGACAAGAGCATTTAACCTTGAGATGGGCATGGCAAATGTGGCCTCTCTTAGATAGCAGCTGTGGCTGTCCTTAGAGTTCTCTTAATTTTCTCATTCTCCATCAACGATGTCCAAATGGTTATTATATCTCTTTAATTTTACTTCTGAAATATTTGTTGATCTCTCTACCTTATTTTCAGCTATCATTGTGTGAGAATAGGCCGCACCCCCTCTGCCTGGACTGTAGCACTAACTTTTGAAAGAGGCTTCCATCTCTAGATAGCTGGAGGCAAACAGCCACATGTAGAAACAGCATTTTGCAAGCTATAAATAATGCAGCATACTCTCTTGCAAAAATGCAAGAAAAATACAGATTTTTACCATTAGTAAAATGATTCAACATTTAGCTCTATGACTTTTAAAATTATGATTTTGAGAAATTCTTGTAGTCTTTGTCTATTTTTTCATTTAATTACCTACAACATAGATGCACACACACACACACAAAATTATTAGAGATCAAGCTCAAAAAAGCCCAAAAAGCAAAAACTAAAAGAGTTGGTCCATGTGGATGCAGCCCTGTTATTAATGCTTTGCTATGGCCGAATTACCAAGCTTTGATAGGGACCCATCATGAAAAAGACATCAGATAAATTCCATGAACTTAACTTTACATTTCAGTACAATATATTTGAAACTGACTTTGGCATTAGTAAGAGAAATTTCCATTTGCAGTGTTTCCCTACTTCATGATAGTAACAATGCTAATCCTCTGATTAACAGGCAAAGGAAATCTGACAGTGATGGGAATGTGCATGGTGGGGAACTGCCATGGAGTTATTTCTTTGTTTCTCCATAATCCAACTCATCTACCCATGAGCAATCTTTTCCAGGCTTACTAGGTCTAAATGCACTAGCTTACACAAGTCATGTTTTTCAAAAGGCAAAAGGGAAGAAAAACCAGCAAATTACCCAGGGGCAGTCTGTTTAGTACTAACAGATGATGAAAGGTCGCAACAGAAAATGACATCAGCAAGAGAAAATCCCTGATGATGAAAAGACAAGAATATTTGACTTCCCTCACAATGAAATTGTTCTCCTATGTCAGAAAAGTATTCCTATTTGTAGAATGTGGGTTAAATATAAAAAGAACCCAATTATGTTATGTTAAACTACATAGAAAAATTTAATTTTTAATGAAAAAAACACAAATTTGGATAAATAAATTTTCACAGTATAATCATAGTGTTTAAGAGGGAAATTGCCACAGTATGTTTGTGTTCTAGAACTGGTGGAAGGCAGTAGAGGGGACACCCAGTGTTTTGCCCCCTACCCTCCTTACCCACTGCAGTTTCAATGACGTTGTTCCTTAAGCACACCTCCAGGAAACAGCATATTTCTCTGGCCAGTCACAGCACTCCATCCTCTCCAGGGATTGGTTCAGAAATGAGTGCGTGATCTGAGCTCCCTTGCACCCGTGTTCTGAAGTGTCTTAGCAGCTATCATCTGTCTTGCCTCAAATTATAATGCAACACAATCCTGCCCACATCACAGGCACTAATTTCTTGTCAGGGCAATCTGAGTTTCTCAATGACTCAGTCATAACAAAAATAAACAACAAAAATCTGAACCTCTTCAGAATACTGCACTGACAGTTGCAAGGATCCCTCTTTCAGCTGTTCTCTGGTACTTTAAAAAAAATTAATTAAATGCATCCATTTTTTTTTCTGTATTGACAGGCACAGTCCTAACTTCTAAATCCTACACAAGAAATATAAATTTGGGCAGAGGGAAATGCAGTCATTTCTCCGGGAATGGTTAGCTAATGTCACGTGGCATTGCCTAACCCACTAACCACTGAGCTCTGGTTTTCAACTTGGTCTTGGTTCACAGCTACTGGTCATTTGACTCAACTAAAGCAATGGTTTCCTGGCCCTGCTGTTACTTCTTGGCTTCCAGACACTCATTACATTTGGGGGCCTGACATGCCTTAGTTTAGCTGTTGGAAAGCTTTTTGTTTGCTCTTGCTGCTGTCCAAATGACTCAAGACAATGAAAGAAAAGTATGCATGTGTATCGTTGGGGGTTGCAGAGAGCATGAAGTTGGGATAAGTGATTGGGGCAATACCGGGTGTGGAAACAGCCAATTCAAAGGAAACTTTTTGCTCCTTCTAAAATCATTTTGAAAGTACATGTAGGCAAAATCCTCAAATCTCCTTTTGGGACCAAGTTTGATGTATGTTTTCTAAGTTGCCTGAAAAAGTTATGTGCAAGGATTCTTCAACTACTAATTATTAACCTATGGAGACAGAAAAGTATACTACCTGACAAGACAACTTCAATAAGATCACCTTCCTGGATATCACTAGCCGTTTTCACCAGTTGAAGGATGTTTTCAGAGGTAGGGTCGTGACGAAAAAGCAGGATCTTATCATACATTCCATAGAAACCACATTCAGGGAACTGCAAATACAAACATCACAAGAGGTTAAATGTCAAAATCCTCCTAAATTTAAAATAAAAATGTAATAAATAGAAGCTAGGACACAAATACAAGCTAATTGGAAAAGTTCAAAATATATAGAGATTAATATAAAAATATACAGCAAAACTGACATTGACATGACTCCAAGTCAGGAGGAAAGAAATCACATATCATAAGAGCAACAATGACCAAATGATCTAATTAGAGGGCCCGAAAACAGGAGACTATGAGATAAAATTTGAAGAAATTTTTGGCTGTAATCTGGTTAAAAAATATAATGGGTGGAAATAAGTTCACATTTTCATATGACCTATAGCAATCCAATAGTATAAAAATGAGTCAGTTTATTACAATTCTGTTACACATACTGTTGCACTTGTTTGGCAAAGAAAGGTCAGTCCATTTTGGCATGTTCAAAAATAAGAGATGACTAAATACATCAAAGCTTGTGCTCTGTGTGGGCAGTAGTGTTATCTAGATCCTCTGACTCAGGAAAGCACCAGAGGGGACAACCCGACTGTCCCTCTGTAACTGCCCTGACATTGCATTTAGTTTTCACGCAATCTAGGTTAAATAAAAAAGGACAACAGTTAAAAGTCAGTATGTTTTTAATACCTAGTTTATACTTTCTTACAGGGGTAAATCTAAGAGTTTATCACTCAAGAACTATCTCTTGATTGTATGCATATAACAAAAGCTAAATGAAAGATACTTTACAATGAACTCACCTTGAAAAATTATGAGTAACAATTACTATCATTATACCAACAATTAATATTATTTCCTGCATTTACTTGCCTCCTTCTCATGCAGGAAAAGCCACTAATTCAAATCATTACCCTAATTGATAAACACAGTTTTAAAAGTAGAAAAATTATTTAATCAAATAGTAGGAACATCATTAAGGGTTTGAAAGCAACTTTCAAACTGATCCCACAACTGTCAATCTGCAACCTCACGACCTTCTCTTTAAGGTCCATCTGCTCCAGCACTGGGTATTTTAATTAAAACAAGCCATCAAACAATCTAGACTAACCTGGTATGTGAAAAGGGCTCTTTTCTTGTATATGACTTTTCCACACAACTTTTACGGATTTTTAAAAATAAATTAATACATGTAATGTAGTAGAAAAAGGTCCTAAGTCAAGGAGAGAAAATTGTCTGTCTTGTTCCTAATGGTTCTGACACATGTCAAAAAAAGGTGGATTTTTAAGGGGTTACTCGAGGAGAAATGTCTAGAATATGGTATCTTTTGAGGATAAATACAGTATATTGTGAATTACTCTTTTTTAATTAATAAAATGTGATATATTTTGTATGAATTAAAAGCATATTCAGAACATATTCTTACTCTTAAGGGTCTGCTGATGACCAGGTTTAAAACTATGTCTACATATCACTTAGTAAAGTTGGCTTCCTCAAAATAAATAAAGGGCTGAAATGATGTCACTGCTTCCTCTGCAGTAATTTTTTTTAAAAATCGTCCTTTTGTTGATTTCTCCAATATTATTATTAGACTACAAGGAAAGAAAAAGAAATCTAAAATACCATTTTTCCTAACTTAAAAACACTGAATAGTTCATGTACTATTTTAAAAATCAACTCCACTGAAGTATCTTTTATGCAAAATAAAATGGTCCTAAATTATTGATCTGAGTTCTGAAAAGCACCAAAACCTACGCAACCAAAACCACAATCAAGCCATGAAACATCTTCATCAAACTGACCTCTCAAAACTTTACTGTGCCCTCTTGTAGTCGATTCCACCCAAAATTTTGACTCTAGGCACACAGACCTACTTTCTTTCACCATAGATTAGCTCACCTGTTATAGAATTTCATACAAATGGAATCATACAGTATTACTTTGCACTCTTTTCTGGCTGGCTTCTTTTGCTCACTATAATGTTTTGAGACTCATTTATACGTACTGCATTTGATGCTCCAACCAAATGTGCCACCCGGTCAGGGATATACACACTGCATTTGAAATTCACCTCTTTTTATTACTTATTAGTATTTCATTACATGGATCTAGGATAATCGTTTATCTATTAACCCACAGAAGAACATTTGATTTTTATTCAGTTGTGACTATTGCCAAAAAAAAAAAAATGCTATGAACATTTTTGTGCAAGTTTTTCAGTGAGCATGTTTTTTCATTTCTTATGAGTATCTAGGAACAGAATTTCTGAGTCACATGATAAGTTTACGTTTACTCTATATGTCTACCCTTATACCAATATCACATCATACTTATTGGAGCTTAGTATAAAGCTTTGAATTGAGGTAGTGTAAACCCTCCATCTTTTTCCTTTTCAGGATTGCTTTGGGTATTATAGGTCTTCTGAATTTCCACATACATTTTAGAATCACTTTGTCAATTTCTGCCAAAAAAAGATCTGTTGTGATTTCCAATGCTATTCCACTGAAACATAGATCAGTTTGGGGAAACCTACATCTTAACAACGTGGAAACTTTATTTTGTTATGAACAGTGTATGTTACCCTATTTATTAGTTTCTTTTAAAGATCTCTGAAAATGTTTTGTAATTTTCAGTGTACAGGTCTGAGACACATTTGCTCAATTTATCTTTCACACTATTGTAAATTATTAGGGCATATAATTAACATACAATAAAATGCACATTTTTAGTGTGTAGTTCTGCAAGTTTTGAAAAATGTATACAATAACCACATGTCATATATATAGTATATACAAATACAGTCAAGATATAGAATACTTCCATTATCCAAAAAATTTCTCTATGGTCGTTTGCAGTCAACTTTTCCCCTGAGCCTCAGTCCCTGGAAACCACTGAACTGTTTTCTGTCCCTATAATCTGGTCTTTTCAAGAATGTCATATAAATGCTATCATATTATTCATAATTTTGAATCTGGCTTTTTTTTTTAACTTACCATAATGAATTTGAGATTTGCTTATGCCGTTGCTTTTCATTGCTGAGGAGTGCTCCATTGTATTGCATGGGTGTACCACACTATATATATATATATATCCATTTCTCAGTTAAGGGGCATTTGAGTTAGTTTCTGTTTTTGACTATGACAAATAAAGCTGCAAGAAATGTTCACTTAGAGGGTTTTGTGTGAACGTAAGTTTTTACTTCTCTGGATGTATGAAGGTATCTAGATAACTTTATAAGAAACAGCCAAACTTTTTTCAGAGTGGCTGTACCATTTTGAATTCCCACCAGCAACATGCAAAAGTTCCAGTTGTTCTGCATGACTGATAGCACTTCATAATGTCAGTTGTTTTTATTTTAGACATTCTAAGAAGTATATAGTGGTATCTCATGGTTTTCATTTGCATTTCCCCAATGACTAATGATGCTGAATAACTTTTGGTGTGCTTATTTAACACATGCACATACACACGTGTGGTCGATTCCGCCCATTTTTAAAAATGATCTGCTGTCTTGTTTAGTTCTAGTAGCTCTTTATATATTCTAGATAAAAATTGTTTGTATAATATTAATTTTATAGACATTTTCTTCCAGTCTGTGGCCTGTCTCTTCTCTCCCTTAACGTTGTTTTTTGAAGTTCTTCATTTTATGAAGCCCAATTTATCAAGCATTTCTTTATGGATCATGCTTTTGGTATTAATATCTAATAAATATTTGCATAAACTAAGGTAACAAAATTTCTCCTATGTTTCATTCTACAAATTTTATTGTTTGGGGTTATAGATTTGGCTCTATGATCCACTTTGAGGTAATTTTTGAATGAAGTAAAAAATATGGATGGAGGGTTTTGTTTGGGTTTTTTTTTTTTTGCATATTCTGGAAGATTTGTAGGAAATTTGTATAAGTTCTTCCTTAAATGTTTGGTAGAATTCTCCAGCAAAGCCACCAGAGCTTGGTTTGGATCCATCCTTCCTTCCGTTCTTCCTTCCTCCCTCCCTCTCTCCCTCTTTTCTTTCTTTTTCTTTCTTTCTTTCCCTCCCTCCCTCCCTCCCTCCCTCCCTCCCTCCCTTCCTTCCTTCCTTCCTTCCTTCCTTCCTTCCTTCCTTCCTTCCTTTTTTCTTTCTTTTCTCTCTCTCTCTCTCTATTTTTTATTTTTGGAAGGTTTAAAACTCCATATTTGAGCTCCTTAATAGCTTTAAAACTAATCAGATTTCAATTTCCTCTTAAAGAAGTTCTGAAATGTGTATCTTTTAAGGAACTTATTTATTTTATCCAAGTTGTCAAATTTATGGGCATGAAGTTTTTTTTTCACATTATTTTCTTATCACCCTTTTAATGTCTATAAGGTCTGTAGTAATGTCTCTTTATTGGTTTCTTATATTTGTAATTTGTCTTCTCTCTTTTTTGACCGATCACTCTGGCTATTGATCTTTCTTATTTATCTGTTGTTATGTTAGTACCATACTGTGTTAATTACCATAGTATATTTTGAAGTCAGGGAATGTCATGCCTCCACCTTTTCTTGCCCCAAACTGTTTGGGCTATTTGAGGTCTTTTGTAGTTCTATGTGAATTTTAGAACTGTATTTTCTATTTTTGTTAAATATGTCATTGGGGTTTTGACAGGGATTACACTCAATCTGTAGATCCCTTTGAGCGATATGGCCATTTTAACAATATAAATTCTTCCAATACATCAACATGGGACATGTTTCCCTTTATTTGTGTTTAATTTCATTTCTTTCAACAGCAGTGTTTTATAGTTTTCAGTGCATAGTCTTTCACCTTCCATTTTCATATAAACCCTTGAAAGTTCTTTCCTGCTAAGTCCATCACTTCTATTATTGCTGGTTTGTTTCCATTCACTCTTTTAATCCTGGTATGGGTGACATTTTCTCCTTTTTCATATATGTACTTTTTAAATTAGATGTCAGATATTATGAATCAATGGGAGCAGTTGGACATTGTTTTCCTTTAAAGAATGTTGATATTTGTTTTGGCAAAGCACTAAGATACTTGCATATCAGTTTTATCTTTTTGAGGCTTATTTTTAAGTTTTGTTAGGGAAGCTCTAGAGTAGCATTTGCTCTAGGACAGTTCTGCCCTACTACTAACTGCATGACTCTTTGAACATCTCTATGGAATGCTTCACATGCTCAGTGAAATCTTCCCCATTTGCTTAATAGAAATTCAAGTATCTCTCATCCCTATGTGAGCTCTGGAAAGTGTTCACTTCATAGCTTCCCAACAGTTGTTCTTTGTTCTGTCTTACAGATTTTTACTCTATACATACACAGATTTGTATTCAGCCCAATACTCAAGTGGACCCCTAACCCAATTTCTGGAGTTTGTTTTTTGTATATGTCCAACCTTTCCAGTATTCTTCCTCTAAAAGTCCTGTTGACTTGGTCTCCCTGAGCTCTCTCATCTGCCTCCTCCATGCAGCCAAACGAGGCTCTGCTTGGGTTCTCTCTTTCTGCTCTACAATCTGGATCCCGCTTCCAAGCAGAAAGCTCAATGGTTGTAGTAAACTTATTTCTTACATTTCCTGTGCTACCTGTTGGCCAGGGTCTAGAACAGACATTTTATATGTTTCATATTGTTTTCTATTTTGTTGGACCAGGAAAGCATGTCCATACCAGATACAACCTGTGAGTGAAAGCCAAAGTTTCATGTACTTTTTAAACACAGAATACGTACTAATCTTTTCTACTAATGTTTAGGTACATTTAATTCAGTGTAAATTGCATTTGCGAGAAAAGTTAAAAATAAAGTGTCTGTAATTGGTAAGAGGACATTAAGATTAGCAATAATATAAAGATACAAGATTTAATAGTTATCACATAACTCTTGAATCACAGTTTGAGCTATACTGGGTTAAACTTTAACTGTTATAGGATAGTCCCTGGTTCGAATATGGAAGTTCTTCAAAACAAAACACATCAATGCACAGATCCTATTCTCGTATCTCTTCTAAAACCATAGGAAGCTGATTCTGACTCAAGAGAGGAGAGAGAAAATTGAAGGGATTCAGTGCTGGGGCTGGAGTGCATGAGAAAATAATAGCTGGAGATGAAGAGATATGAAACAGCCACTGTTTCCCTGAAGAGGAGCGAAACTTTTCAGTGTCTTCTGACTAATGCCTTGTCAATGTACCTGTGTGCTGCAAGGGTCAGGTGGGAAAACTGAAGAGGAGACGAGGCGATAAGGATTCTGGCAGCTCATCACAGCTTCAGGGCAACCTGGCCTTATCCACAGGTCCCTGTTTGCTTCAAGGATGTATCTCTATTCCATGGACCTATGGTCCTCTACTGTGGGCCTCTGAACGTCACACTCTGTGTTGTGCCTCTCTGTAAAACCATGGGTATAATATGAGTAAACGATTGGTCTTCAAGTGAGGTTTGAATGTCTCACATCCTAATTATTATATTCCTAAGGGTGACATGGAAATCATTTATAAAAATAAGATAGGTAGAATAATACCAATATAAGCCATACATATTTAAGGTATTATTTAAAAAGACTAAATTTCAAAAATGAAAAGAGTGTTATAAGCGTTCATGAAGGTTAACTGTCTAATAAATAAACAGCCGAGGCGAGAATATCCTCAGGCTCACTTTCCTTCTTGTTGGGTCATGGGCGTGGCTTTTCTCTCTTCATTAACAAGCCTCTGAGAAACAGTGGGAGAGCCCCGCGAATGGGGCAGGGGGTGAAGGTGGGCGCCTAGACCCTCCGTTGTCATGGCAGCAGGAGCTGAGGGTTCATTTTTTTTTCAGATTGCACCTTTTTTATTGGACAGAAAAATACATATGCATATTTATGTTTTATTGTTAAGAGAATAAAATCCTTGCTTTTATGTAATATAACAATCTGCTTGAATAGAAACTACATACAATAAGACTTTTAAAAATTATACTTAAAAATGATGTCTGGAAGGTGAAAAGCCTAACGGAACAATGCCTGACAACTGAGAAGAGAACATATTGGGGGAAAACACTCATGGAACAACATTCCCTAATTTGGTCATAATCATCTGTTTTTATGTGAAGGTGTGTGAGCTTTGAAATTTGAAAACCCTCATTAAACTAAACAGGCTTTCAGTTTACAGGCTCGGAGGCTTATAAACTCAGCTGGAGCTTATTACATGGTCAGTTTTGTGTTTCTCAGAGGCTCTGTGGCTGTGAGCGCAAACATCTAAGATAAGTGATTTCAAGCTCTCTCCAAGTTTGACTCTTAACAAAACTGGCCACTGTGAAAATACGGCCAACAATCCCGGCTCTGGTCCTAAGCTCTTTAATTCCACCCTGTGCTGGAAACTTCTGTGCTGCTGTGTGTATCATTTGGCATTTTTGACCACAGAGCACAATTTACTGTTACATTTCACTATAAATTCATGGCTCACCAAACAATGTGCTCCAGAGTAGAATAAATACGTTTTAATGAGTAGCTGAAATACGACCTGGCTAACGGGAACTCAAAGGAACAAAGGGTGCTTTTCCATAGTTGAGGCCAATCACAAAGGGCAAGGAGCAAGTAATACCAGCAACAAATTAATCCATGACTCAGTCAAGTAGAATAATAGAGGGAGGGAGACAGAAACATGGCCTGATCGGGAAATGAGTACATTGCCATTCTACTCTTGCTAAAAGGTGATGAAAGTCCTGAAATTAAATTATTCTGCTCAATAACAGACACATCAGGCAGCTGAATATTGCACTCTTCTCATCGAAGGTGACTTCGAGTCATTTCTCAAGAACTCTCCTGTCTACAAGTGGTGCCATGCCTGGTCACCCTTAATGAGCAAAGGAATAAAGAAGCTCTACCACTTCCTAGCTTGGCCAAAATACTCCCTAAGTGTTGTTCCAGGAGCACAGAGACAAAGACATATTGTGAGCAAGACCATCAATATTAATTTCTACTTAGAAACACAAGTTATAAAATGTAAATGAGAGGGGAAACAGTGAATAATCTATATTATTTGGAGGTATGTTTCTAAAATGTGTTTAAATTTGGGTGCAGGGTCTTTTACTTGATGATTCATATCCTCAAAAGGAGACACATGAAAAGAAATCCATACTATGACCACACAGTTATGTGACCTATGTGACGAGTTTCTAAATGTAATCTAAGGAAACACAAACCAGAAAAAAAAATGTTTAAAATGTTAACTTTTTTTTTCCTCCTTCACTCTTCCACCCAACACCACTCACCCTCATACCCCCACGAAGCTAGGCAGAAAGTGAATGAATGTTGTTCTATCACAATAACTAAGAACAACGATCAAAGGTAAGGCTTAGCAACGTTTATTATAGATTCTTGGTAGAATCATTGATCATGTAGTCCAAAAGATGTGATTCCTGAAAATAAATCTGTAATACCTATTCCTACAAAATATTTTTAAAAGCCTTTGAAAAATTCCAGTTTCCAAAATGATGAAAACTAAATGATAGTTACAGTGTTGAAATAAGATCCATTATATATTTCCCAAGCCATGAAAAACAGCAAAATTGTTCACCACAGAGCCAGTAACACATGCACTCTCCATTTCACTTTGTGTTTTCTGGGCCACAGGCATGCTGTCCAAATGCAGATAGTCCTGGCTGACAATCGCACCCCTTGCCTTGCTCTCTGTTGCAGGTCCTTCTCTCACACCAGCACCTGCAATCATGTGGCTGCTCTACAAACCCGGTGCTTCCTTAGGACAGGGATGCCTAACACTAGGGGCCCACCAACTTCAGAAATTATTTAGATCCAAATTTTGAAATACAAGAGCCCCTCCAGTTAGTCCTCCTCTCTCCACTTTACTGCCAAAAACTTTGTTTTTCTCCTCCAAGACAGGACTTTAAATTATCCCATTCTTGCTTTCATAAAGGCAGAGCTAGAACCTGATTCAGGGGCTCTTTTCTGCTTAGATCTCTGATTTTTAGGCACTCTCTTTTTCATTATGTTCAAAATGCCATTGTTTCAACAATAATTTTCATTCATAATTTTAAATTTGGACCTTAGCTTTACCCTCTATTTGTATTACAGGAAGGAAAAATTAAAAGAAAAAATTTAACTGAAGAAGGAATATATTTCATCAAAGAGAGGTCTGTTTGGAATCTTTTGGAATTAAAGTTTAGATTAAAAGGGAAATGATAGATTTTGGCTAGGAACTAGTACAAGAAAGACATAGAAACATGCATAACCTAAACTTGCAATACCTTTGGGAAATAAAGGTAGACTATAAACTCTTCTTCCTTGGGTGTATAAATACACTGATATCTTATATCAGATATTGCTAAAAAAGTATGTTTAATAAATTATCAGTTTATCTTGGAGGCAGCAGATGTGACTCAGTATGATACTTAATTGTTGCAAAAACTTCTGTTTGTATTTTAATTTCAATAATATGTCATCTATTAAAAACACAAAAATAGTAAGAAATTATTTAATATATCATGAACTCTAACACAGTAACTTCTGTGTACAGACATCCTGAAGGTATTTTAAATCATTATTTTCTGGTATATAGTTTTTAAGTTTTATAATAAATGTTTGTATTAAGCAATTATAGCTAGTAGTAATTAATGAGAGCCTTGCCATTGTTGTATAAAAACATATTATCCTGCATTATACCTTGACAGTGATAACTATTAGAAGTCTTAGGAGGAACTCTGAAATTATGCACACAACAGTAATTAGGTGTGTGGATGTATAGCTTGGAAATAGAATAACAAGTCATTATCATATATAGTAGTTTTTTATATTTCAAAATAAGGCTACATGTTTGTTAACTACTTTAATGAATTAATGAAAATGGATGCATATACTGGATACATTAAGAATATGACAGCAACTAAGAAGATTTTTGCAAAAATTAAGAACCATCAGCTCTGGAGAAGAAAAACTTCCCAAGCTTATTTACCTCCCCATTTAGAGACAGACGCCCGGAACACATTAAGGTCTCTGGCCAAGGCCGCAGCGCTAGGTCATGCCAGAGCCAGGGGGACCCGCCTCGTCTCCTAAGTCATGCTGCTTGATCTCTCCTTTCGGCTCTGCTTCTCTTAGAAAAGAAGTACCGGAAGAGGGGCCAAATGTCCAGCAAACTGATTCAGAACTGAAATCTTTGCCAGGAAGCCTGGGCCCAGGCTTACCAGTTTTGAATTTTGAACAAAAACAAGGTAAATGATTTAATGAGCTTTGCAGCAGCTATCCCCGGCACCCTCAGTTCTTACTAGACAGGCACGTCATTGAAAGGGCAGTGGCAGTGAGGTCGTCCACAGCAACAGGAAAACTGGCTGGGGTCATTAAGACAAGGGGCAGTCAGGCTTGCACATCCCACTCTCAAGGGGGTGAAACGATTTTCATTAAATTACTAAAATAAAATTGGAAAGTAAAATGTACTCTTCTTTTTTTTTGAAAAATATGTACATCCAGCTACCATCTGTGGTGATGATGATAAATGGAGAATAACTCTATTAGTAAACTATAGTTTGGGTTTATATTTCAGATGCATTAAGTATAATTTTTTCATTAAATTAAAACTAAATTTTAACATTAAACATTCACAGGCCAATGACTAAAAAGTGCTCACTTATAAGGCACATATTTGCAACAATGCACTTAAAGATGACACTAACCCTCACATATTTATGGAACTACATAAAGTTTGCCAATTTATGAAGGTCAGTTTAAAAAAATCAATCTCAATGATTAAAATAAGTACATAAACAATCAAACCATCTCTCAAACTGTTACTCTCATGTTCTAAAATGTCTGATTAAAAAAATTTATTCCAGGTAATTTTTCTTTAAAAGGAATGACTGGTTAAATCTAAGTATGTGTAATAAATAGGGATGTAACCGCACCAGAGGAGGGTACAGGACAGCAGAGAACTGCCTGGATTGGTCCCCAGATCATAAACAAATCGAGGTTATGGAGAAGAGTTTGGAAGTGAAATCTTTGTTCTTGCCAAAGCTATTTGAATGTGAGTGGAGGGACAAGGAGTGGGTACACACGGGCCTTCCATATGAAGTGGGAAAGCTGATGTCATGACTCCAACCATGATGATGAGAACTTACCTGGATCACCACAGCACATATAGCACAGACCCGCCTCTCACAAGAGGAAGGTATGAACATCATGGTAAACCACAAATGCTCAATGCTCTGCATTCGCTCAGTAAATGCTGAGCAAACACACAGGCACTGTTCCCCTAGTTAGACTTATAATGATAAATCAAACCAGACCTGATGCCTTGTTCTCAAGAGGTAAGTAAGAGGAGGCTCTAAGCAGGAGAGTATAGGTATTCACATGACACAGGTCAGCTGTGTAGGTGAGGGTATGACAACAGCACAACGAGATAACTTATAAAGAAATGGGCAGCATTCTAGGGAAGCACAAAACGAAGGACTATAACAGGGACTAGACAGGGAATTAGGAAAGATTTCCCCTGAAGAAATAACATTTCAGCTCAAATCTAATGCTAAAAGCAAGTAACTTCAGATGGAAGGTGGTCGGAGGTGGGAGTTCCAGGCAGAGCAAGCATCTGTGCAAAAATCTTAGGTGTTTATTATCCTTAAAAACAGTGGTGCTAAGTCTCCTTGATTAAGGGTAAAAAAAAAAGTATTGCTGTCTCCCACACCAACACCCCTTCATGTCTCATGATCTTCATTCCACACTGGGTCCAATGCTTGTGCCAGGGCCTGCCTTGTAGCTCTGATACCACGTGAGGCCTCAGAAACTGCTCACTCATCTAAGAATCCCCTGGACCTAGACCTAGACCTGAGCTCAGTGATTAAGGCTGCCCGGAGGATACGCACTAACTCCATGAGAAGCACTATGACAATGAGGTTTGAAATACATTTGGAAAATGTGGCACACGTCACCTTGAACGCTGTCATAATTAATGTCTAATCATGGATACTGTCATAATTAATGTCTATAAAGAAACTTGTTTCCCAATCATATTTCCATATTTGGCACATATATGTATATATAACACATATATTATATGTGTCTATGCATGTATACATATACTTGTTTATTTTTTGATTGACTGACTGACCGCTTCCCAGGACCACTGTAAAGATTAAATTAACTAACATATGGAAAGTATTTATAAGGCTAGATCCATAGTAAATGCTTGATAAGTGCTTGTGTTGTTATTTTAGTTGATCACTATAATACTTAACTCTGTTAGTCATAAGAAAACCAAGATGTTCTAAACCACTGTTCTTCACCAAAAACCTCTAGATGAGGGACCACTCAGCAGCACGCACCAGGCATGCCCAGTGTCCTGCCGTTTACACTTGGCTCCAGCAGCTTCATCACAGCTTCCATGATTTTTAGCTGGCTCTAGCCAGGTCCGGAAGCTGAAAGGTTGCCCTAAGGCCTTCTTAGCTTCCCATTTTGTCAGTTTTCTTATGCATATATTCATTATACCTGTTACCTTATTTTTTTTCAAAACATATATATGGTTAAGAATAATTAACTGATTTTTAAAACTCCCCTCCTTATATTCATGTCGTGGCATTTTTGCATTAATTTCAGGTACGGTATTAGAACCAAGAGAGGGTCATAGATTTGGAAGCTGGCATTGACACTGTGGAATTCCATTGTTCTGATTGTGCTGCTCATGATCCTTTGGTTCCCTGGATAAAAATCTCATTTCCCGAAAGCCAAATCCCCAAGGAGCTAGTGTACTTTTTCTTTTTTGTACTGATAAGCAGGCAGTGCATCTGATTTAAAGGAGCAAAATGAAAACAATTTCTCTAATTTACTTTGATGTTCCCCAAGATAGGAAAGAATTTTCCCTCTTCGTAAAATGCTATACAGCTTCTGGAAAGAATGTTGTAGCCTGTGGAACAGTCGGGAGTAGCCAAAGATAATAAAACCACCTGCGACCCCACCAGAAGTAATGTCTAATAAACTGACCTGTCGGCTCACTTCCAAGTAGTCAGATGTCCTTAGGTGAGCTGACGGTCAAGAGCAGACTTTGGCCCCACCTACAAAGTCCTAAGCTGTGTATTGAAAGGATATCTACAAAGGCTTTTATGGATGTCGGTGATGTCTTGAGCTCCTGATTCAGGTTACTGGGTCACAGAAATAAATCATATTTCCAGTAAAATTGGCCAGTGGTCTGTTGCTGTCTTTCACAGAGGCAGATATAGATAACTTGCAAAAACTAAATATGAAGAATGGTGAGAGAGAGCGGTACACTTGATCCCAAGAGTGGTGGATTAAAGGATTAGACACTGAGAAAAAAAAACTACAGAAGTTTGTGTTCTTTGGTTTAAGATACAGTGGAGATAGATATAAAGGTCAAACCTTATACTATGACTTATCATTAAGGAGGTTAATTTCTTTCATTTTCATACATATCAAAAGTCACATGTTAATACGCTAATATGAAATAACTTATTTTTTTTGAAAATGAAAAACCATGATAAGTTGACCTGCCAATAACAATAATAATACCTTGTGACATAAGTTATTCCAGTACAAGTTTATATTTTTTATTTTACTGGGTGCCTGGAGACACAGTGGTAAACAACATACAAAGAGCCCCACCCTCATGCAGCCCCGAGACGAGCGCTTTGTTTTCTCTGCCTCCAAAATTTATGAGTTTCCTAGAGGTGCCACAGGCAATCCCCCACAAAATAACTTCTTGACATTCTTCATCCTGTTCCTCTTGTATTTCTATGATCCAGTTTGCTTACAATAACAAAACAGTAAAGGCAGAAGCCAGCGTGGAAAATGCTGTAAATGAGACATTTTGAGAGAAGTTTCTATTTACTTTTAAAAGAGGGCAGAACAATTTCCTCTTGAGAAGACTCTGGTTTACGCAGTGATACCTGCGAAATCTGGGCCATCTGAACAGCCCAGCAACCGCAAGTTGTCAAAACTGTCGACTGTATCCTTAAAACAACTGGGAGTTTATAGAAGGGCGGCCTGTGATTATGTCATTTCATCTAGATCCAGCTATTGCACTAATTCGCACTCCTTTTCACAGGGAGGGAACAGGTGGATATAAAAATTAAAAGTGAAACATCTGAGTTACACATGATATTTTAAACCTCACTATGTTTATGATGAACCATGCTGATTATATCAGTATTGAAAATAAACTGTAGTTTGTTGAACACAGAGAACCAAGAAAATGAGAACCAAATGAAATTTGTTATCTCACTCTAAATTCATAGAAAATAAAATTCACTAGTTGAGACTGGAACAGCCTCTGGGACAACTTCAAGAGGTCCAACATTCACAGCATATGGGTGCTGGAAGAAGAAGAGAAAGAGCAAGAAATTGGAAATCTATGTGAAAAAATAGTGAAAGAAAACTTTCTTAATTTGGTGAAAGAAACAGTCATGCAAATCTGGGAAGCACAGAGAGTCCCAATTATGATGAATGCAAAGAGGCCCACTCCAAGACACAATTAAAAGGCCAAAGGTTAAAGATAAAGAGAAGCTCTTAAAAGAAGCAAGAAAATAGCAGTTAGTTACCAGACAGTTTTCCGGATGGGAAGGGGCAGGGGCAGAACAGGTGAAGAGGTGAGGGGATTAAGAAGTACAAAAAGGTAGTTACAAAACAGCCATGGGGATATAATGTACAATATAGGAAATGGGGTGGCCAAAGAATTTATACACATGACCCATGGACACGAAGAATGGTATGGGGATTGCCTGAAGGAGTAGGGGGCTCTGGGTGGAGGGGGGCAAAGAGGGAAAAATCAAGACAACTGTAATAACACAATAAAATATAATTTAAAAAAAGAATCAGAACATAATGCTTCATAAAACTTCAAATGCAACAATCCAAATTCAGATTACTGGCAAAGCACTCAAAATATATTGGATTCCAAATTCCACCCATTTCTCTTGTCCTATGTATAGAAATTCTCCTTACAAGAAGTAGCAGTCTGTGTTCACTGCATACACCCTCGCTTGGACCAATTCCAAGGAGCTGGCTGCCCAACCCCGACTCTCCAGCCAGAGTCTACGGGTGACTATCAGTCCTCACAGGCAACGTCTCAGCAGCGTCTGACCTAGAGGAGCACTCTCTCCTTTCAACAACACACTTGGGATTTCCTTCTACTTGATGTGCTGTAGCTTTTCAGTCATATTCACTTAATCTTCCACTTCTTTCCAATCTCTTAGATGTTGCTGTGTTCAGGGCTCATTCTTTACAAAGTTTATTTTCTCTATTTATAAGCACTCCCTTAGAGGATCTCATGCAGTCACCTGGCTTTAAACACCATATTTACCCAGATGACACAAATGTCTCCTTCCACTATTGAGCTTTCCTCTGATATACAAACCTATCTCTCTAAAGATATTCGACAACTCTGGGCAGATATATCTATGAGGTAGTCACATTAACATATTCAAAACAGAACTCCTAATACCAGCCCCAATTGCTCCTCTTCACAGCTCCCCATCTCAAGAAATAGCACCAACATACAGCTTTTTAAGTCCCAAACCCTGCAATCGCCTCTGTCTTTTCTGTATCTCTCACTTCACATGTAATCCATCAACCAATCCTGTTAGCTATGCGATATAACTACAATATGCTCCAAACCTAAATAGGTCGCCATCTTCACTGTTATGTCCCTAATCCAAATCAGCACCTCTCAACCAAACCCCAATAACTGCTCAGGTCACCTGCTGCTACTCTTGACCCCACAAATCGGCTCCACACATGGGAACTGGAGTCATCCTTTGAAAACATGCATCAGGTTAGAGCCCTCTGATGGTTCCCCCTTCCACAGCGTCATACCACAGCTGTCACCAGAGCCCACGAGGATCTTACCCCAGCCATTACCTCCACCTTCGTCTCCTACCCCCTCTTCCTCCATTCTGCCTCTGTAACTATTCAAATAAATCATAAACGGCTCTTCCTCCGGGCATTTTGTACCTGTTCCTCTCCTCCTACTGGAAAACTCCTTTTCTCCATATTCACATGGCTAATAAATTCATGTTACTACAGTGTCACTTTCGCACTGAGGCTTTTCCTGACAACCCTAAGTAAAATAACTGCTCCCCTAACTCCCTTGTACTTCAGAGAAATCATCACTACTGGAAGTTATATGACATATCTATGTTTACTTTCTTAAATTTTTATCTGTCTTCTAACTAGAATGTAAGCGCCATTAGAGCAGAGACTTTTCCCATTGTATTCACTTTTATAACTGAAAAGCATAGAATAGTGTCTGGTACATAACACATGCTCAATATATAGTGTTAAATGCATTAATAAATACATCACAATAAAGCAAGCTATTTTACCTCACGAAAGTGAAATTAGAGAAATTAGTTAGTATATATCACTTTCTTTAACAAAAACAAACCAAGAAGCATTAAAAGAAATTCATAATTTCTCAAGGGTCATTTTAGAATCTATCTGGAACCATTATAAGAAACTGGCATCTAGCTATCTATGAGTTTAAAGAGATTATCTCTCTTCATATTCTAATTCCACAATTAAAACATGTCAATGACCTGTATATGCTGGGACAGCCTGTTCCCTTTTGACTCTTAAAATAAAAACAGCTTTTATTTTTAGAAATCAGGATTTCCTTTCCCCGCAGAGGTTACAGCCCAGACACATCTGAACGCTGAAATGTTCACAGTGACTTCGGCAGACTGCTCACACTGGAGCGGCGTGTGTCCCCGATCCAGAAGCTTCGGGTCTCTGAGGGCCTACTTCTCACGTCTGTGCCACAGCTGCCTTCGCACAGCACCCTGACCTTCCCATGTCCAGCAAACTTCAGATTAAGCAAGGAACACCGAATACGTCCATTCACAAAATCAACAGATAGCCGCAGGGTCCTGGCTAACTTCACCGCTCTTACTTTTCCCGCCCTCCCCTCTCCCGCCAGTACCCCAGAAGCTTCAAGCACCAAGCACAGCAGGACTCATGGTCTTCGTTTCCGCTGTCCTTTCGGTTGGAATGCTCTTTCACCTAATTAAACCCACTGGTATATACCTTCACCCAATTCAGGCCTCTGCCCAAATATCTTCTTCTTCTTTTTTTTTTATCTCATTGCATATACATACAGTGTCTCTCTAATCACTAAAATGTGAGCTCACTTGAGCAGGGACTATGTGTTTGGTTCGGTACTACATCCCAGTACCCAGGACATGGCCAGGGTCACAGCAGATGGTCAATAAGCAGTCACTGAATGAATGTTCTATAAATAGCGAGCATGTCTCCATCGTCCCTTCCTAACTCCCCTCATTATTCACTGAATGTTCATTAACTTCAGAACTATTAAAAGCAGGCAATTTTGACACCTACTTTAGAATGTAATTTTCTTTCTTACTTATGAAATGATTTACTTTATTGACTTGAAGAACTTTACTGAAATGTAAACAAATATTACTCACAGCTAACTATTAGTAATATATTCCATTAATTTGTGAATTGATAATACTTTAGGAGTCTATGATTTTGTTTCACAGTTTTTCTGGAATAATTTTCTCTTTTCAGTTATAAGATCCTACTGTCAATACACTGGAAGTCATACCTCAGTACTCACTGGCTTCAGAACCTGTCAAACCCTCTACTAACCGTATTTTGATGAGGGAAAAAAAGTTTCAGCACTTGGTGTTTGCTCAGGACTTGTCACACTTGCTGGAACTTGTGTAAGTCATGATGCTGCCTCACCTGAGAAAATGCTTCATCATTCAGTGTTCGTCTGTTTTGGCACTCGTTACAAGTTCCAGAATGAATTAACAATGAGTACCAAGGTACCACTGTAATTTCAATGTAAGCAGTAACTGTTCCAAATAGAAACCATCTATAGAAAATATTTTGATTCTATTAATAATTAGTCACAGTTACAATTTATTGACTACAGATAATGTTCTATGATTTTGAATTTCAAAATACTGGGGAAAAATAGATTTGACTCTCTACAACAAACCAAACTGCATGCTAAAGGAATTAAATATAGTTAAATAAAAAAATAAGAAAGAAACATGAGTATATCTATCTGATGGGGGAAAGTCATTTCTAATCATGTAAGCCAAGAAGTCTTCCAGTTCAAGATGGCAGACTAAACACAAACATTAACATTTCATTTCCACAAATTCTACTGGAACAACGGTAAAGTATAAAGAAAATGAAATCCACATCACCACTGAATACGGGAGTGGAAAGAGTCATCAATGTACCAAAACTTCTGACAAATACAAAGATGAAGATCTGATGGAAATCTGTGTCACATGGGCCCTCATCTTTCCTGTGCTTCTATTGACGTGGAGACTCTATGTTTCCCTCAGTGTAAGCTTCCAGGGAGCAGAGATTTTATCTGCATCACTCACTGCTACATCCTTAGCACCTAGAACATGCCAGGCCCATAATAGGTGCTCAGTAAATGTGTCTATTAAAGGAATTAATAACTAGCAATATAAAATTCAAGAAATAAATTAAGATGAATCATGCTAATAAACTACAATGCTACCTTTAAAATCCAATGCCAGTAACATGTGAAGTTAGCATTATGCTAAGTGAAAGATGCCAGTGAGAGAAAGGCAAGTACCATATGATTTCACTCATATGTGGAATCTATGAACAAAATGAACTAATAAGCAAAATAGAGACGGACTCATAGATAGAGAGCAGCTGACAGCTATTGGGTAGCGGAGGGAAATGGGTGAGTGAAGGGAGGAGGAAATGAGCAAAAAAGTAAAAAAAAGAGAAAAAAACTCATGGGCACAGACAACTGTGGCGCTTGCTGGCAGGGAGGAGAAAGTGACAGGAGGTGGAGGAGGGTATAGAAGGAAAAAATGGTGATGGACAGAGACTTGACCTGGTGTGGTGAACAAAGGATACAGTATATAAATGATGTGTTGTATAACTGTGCACCTGAAACCAGTGCTACCCCAATAAATTCAATAAAAAGGAAAAAATGAATTAAATAAATATATATATTATGAATGTATAAACAAATAAATGGATGATGGAAAATGAAATCTTTAATGCTTTGAGAAATTTGTCATTATGTTCCAGTAAGTGAAAAAGAAGATTATAAAACAGTATAGACAATGGAGCTCTTATTTTGTTAAAAATAAAAGCATTCATAAAAAGGAAGTGAAGAGAATCCAAAAATATTAACTATAGCTATATCTAGGAATGAAATCATGAAAAACTGTATTCTCTTTAATGCTTTTTTTTTTTCATTTTTCAAATTTTCCACCACAAATGTGTAATCCCTTTGTAATTAAGGAGGGTCGAAAAGCCATTGCATAACAGAAGAATTTAGTTCAGCTGTTCTCTTGGAAGTAATATGCTGTCTCCTCTCCCACGCTCTAGCCAGCCGGCTCATCCCATGTCATGTGCCAGACTATAGCCCTGTTCCTCAAACACACAAGAAAGAAAGAGAAAAAATGGGGGGACTGTAAACAGGCAGTCATAGAGACAGGTAAGAACCAAGCTTCAGGTTGTATTCTTCCTTCCAGGACAGAATTTTATAGCCTATTCAGGTTGGAGTGTATGGCATGTACCTGTGTGTACGTACATGTGTCCATGTACAGGAGACTCTTCCAGTGACTCATTTCCTACCAACACCTTCAGAGCACTTCCTCTACCACAGTCCAGTCACCAGCACCAGAATGGCATCACGGGGAGACTACAACTGAGGTCTGGCAGAACAGGTCAGGCACACTTAGCCCGCCTACTTACACAGTGGTTATGACTAGCACGTGCTTCCTGTCACCTTCCTTCCCTATGCGCAAATAAATCATGTGGCTAAAGTTATTAGAACAGAGCCTGGACTAAAGGAAAGCTCAGTAATTAACAGTATTGTAATTAGTTATTATTACGTAATACCAGATTATATAAATCAGTGACTGACAGATGAAACTCAACACCTCTAAACCCTCATGTAAACACAAATCCAATACTTATTTTCCTCCTAGCATGTGTAAAATTTCTTTATAGAAAATAAAACAAGTTGCTGGCAGAATCAGTTGGGTGTGCACATCACATTCAGGTGAAAAGTTACACAGCAAAAAATATTGCAGAAATGTGTTCACAATCACAGTGAAATAGGTATCACAAAGCAGAGTCTCATGAATTGTCAAAGGAGCTGCGGCCTTGGCCTGGTGCTGTCTAGAACAACGGTCAGTTCATCGAGTTCATCATAAGGCTCCCCCAGAGGCATAATCAACACCCTAACAAATGTGGGCCAAGGGCAGTCCAGTAAAAGGAACAGTTCATTCTAATAAAGCTAATTTGTGGAAAATCATCCATGGATTTTAAAACTTATTAAACTCACCGAAACTTCGAACCATATACTTTTATGCCAGGCAAGTAAGCGATGCAGTACAAAAATTATTTGTAATTAATCAGAAAATTTTATCTTTTAAAAATATCTGTCCCCGTGATGGAAGATATTTGTTGTGTTGGTGGTGTGGTGGCTTTTGCCATTCTACACCCATTCCTCTCTTGTGAAACAGTCTTTCAGTTTTTGGTGGAGGGAATTACTATTCCGTGTTTGCTCTGCTAAATGTACAAAGAAGGAACATTTCCTCCTCTGTTAGAGGGGCGATGATATGACCCAAGCTGTGCAAGCTCGGCTCTGCTCCAATACTTGAGCTGAGTGACACAAGAGCATGGGAGGGGACATTATCTCAACTTTTTATTGATTATGGAATCCTAGGACTTGACTGAGTGCTACTCGGTCACTGTGAGTTGACTATCACTCAGGTATTCTCACCTTCTTGGAAAAAGCCTGAAAATAGTTATTCCAGCCTCTCAGTGCTATGGGAGGTCATGCGATCTAGTTCTAACCAAAGAGGTTAAGGGTCAGTCTACCGGAGGCTCCTGGGAAATGCTTTTTCCTTAATGTAAAAGGAGAAGACACAAGTTAGGCTCTCTCACTGCCCTGACCCCTCGGCTGCTTTCTGCGTTTATTCAAAGGTTTATCAGGACATGATGTCTAGAATGTGGGCAAACATTTGTGGCCAAGAGAATAAAGACAAGGGAATCACAGAGATACCATCCCTATGACCTAAGATTATGGAGCTGTGAAAGAGACCCTAAAGCCTCCTATCCTCATGAACTCCACGTTAAATACATTTACATGTCCTTATACATGAATATTGTTCTGTGCGTTTTCTGTCACATGGGACAGGAGGCAGCTCTGATAGACTGAACACTAAAAATGACCAGCAATTATTCCATCCCAGTATCCACGTCCATTCTGTTGCCCTGTAATTTTTTAGTGCCCTCCCACTCTAAGTCCAAGATTAGCCATGTGACTTGCTTTGGCCAATAAGATGCAAGCAAACATGATTCAAGCAGAGGTCTGAAAAGCTGAGTAGATCAGGGTTTGTTCTCTCGTCCTCTCTTGCCGCCTTTGAAACCTGACCCTGCCAGGTGAACAGCACACACATGCACACACATTAAGGATATTTTCTTCTACTATTCAAAACTATTATTCAGTTCAGCCAATGACTCATTCACGTCACTGATAAAAATGTGAAATTCTGACATCCATCTCTGTTGGTTCACTATCATCTTCTTGTTCCCTTAAACAAAGCTGTAAACCAACGGTCATGTCGGAACTACATTCATTCATCACTTACAAAGTAGACTGCATCCATAGGATTCAAGAATTTAGGAAAAATAGACAGCATTGTTCTGTGAGGTATAATTGGCTATGTTAATTTATAAATAAAGGACATTATGCTATTTTTGTAAGCTATATGCTACACCATTTTACGTCATTAAAATGTATAATAATTTTTCAGAGAGTTGGTTGTTAAATATTTACCAGCACACTACTGTGCAGAATCTAATGTGCCTCCTTGCCCCTTACGTCCCAGAGGCAAACACAGAGAAGACGTTCTTCCAGTTCTCCATCATGAAATAAAAGATAATAAATTATTTTCTCCAAGAGAGTGCTGCTCAGCTCTGTAGGGAAAGAATGACATAATCAGTGAGAGAGGCTGTAACTTCCTTAGAAATCTACAGAAAAAAACTAAAGTAATGGTTAAAGGTAGAGTGGGAAAGTAGATTTCCAAACACAGGAACTTTTTATTGGCATTTCTCTCCAGGGGTGAACAGTCAATTATTTTTTCTTCTAGCCACACTCTCCAAACTGTTTATACCACTTACAAAAAGGAATCAAGTAACAGCTTCTTATGCAAGCCTCATTTCTGAGGATCCATTGTGAGGATCCACCTCAATTAAAGTCAAAGGTCAAAAAATGATGTTAGTTGATGCAGTGGTTAAATTTAACTTTTCTGTTTCTGTGAAATCATCAAAGAAAAGCCGGCAGTACTTGAAATAATATAAAAGGAGTATATTTAGAAATAAACTTTTCTGAGTTCCTGATCTTTTTCATAACCTTTACTTTCTACTGCTAAAATATGTGCATGAAAATAGGCTAAAGGAACCTGGTAGTTTATTCCCTCCCACCGTTTTCTTTCCCGGAGTCATATTAGGAACGGAGTGTGGGAGGTGTGCAGGACCGTCTGCAGGCTGAGGAAAACCAACCTCTTAGGGAAAAAGAAATGCAAATAGAGGTGGTGTGACTATTTGAAACAGGAAAAATGCAGAAAGAAATAACAAGAAATTTGAAAAAAAAATAAAGGGAAAAAATGAGTGGAAAAACAACTTGATGTGGTGGAAAAAAATTGGGAAAGGCCAGAGCCAAGAAATGTGAATGAAGTTAAGAGACATATTAAAAAACAGGAAGAGCAAAAAAGAGACAGAAAGAATCACAATAAATGTAACTTTACCAGAGCTAGTGAGAAACTTCTGCATGTAATATAATTAGTTTCAGACTTACTGTGCCATTAAGAGTATTTCAGAATCTACTCTGCAAATGGTTGCCAAGCCTGCTCTTCAAACTTAAGTAGCTAGCCATTCTCTCCAGATTTGGGGGTCCCAAGACTTGGACAGCTCTCAATTAGATAATAACTATAAATGAAGTCCACAGTCTGAGCCTTAGGCTGGTGTTCAGAGAATATTCTCATATACTCTGTCTATCAGAGTCTACTTTTGATGTTCAGACTTCTTGAATATTCCCAAGACAGCAGACACTTGCCATTTTGGCCAGGCAGGATTCATTCTTCCTTCACTGGAAATGACAGCTAAGTATCCTGCTTCCCTTGGCAAATGTCTTTCTTACCCCTTCATTCTTAAAACTCAAATCCTTTCCTCTCTCCACCCCAAAGAAAGCCCCCATAATGTGTTTCATGCATGTCTTGTGTTTGTATGGGTATGCATGAATTTTTATTTACATAAATACTATTTATGTAACATATCAATTTGTTCCTTTTTGCTTTTGAGGTATTCCCAGGCTGCTACACGCATATCAAATCCAGAGTTTCCACCTGCTGCATAATATTCCTTGCTGTCCACTGTGTTCTACTTATCCGCCTTTCTAGTGACAATGTCCAATCTCTATCATCATTATGTCCCCCCAAAACAATGCTACAGTACATGCCTCCTCATGTACTTGTAAGGAATTTTTGAAGCCATATGCAGCCCAAAGTGCTAACTTACAATATTGATAAGATTTAATTTGATTAAGCAGCTTATTCGTTAGGAGAGCAGCATCAGCCTGCACTTTCCGCAGCAGTACCTGGAGCTTCCTAAATACACAAATCCTTGTCAGCTCCTGGCGTTCTCCAACTGCAGATGTTCTGCATATGAATAGGTGAAAGATGCCATCTCACAGCTCCTTTAGTTTACATTTATCTGATACAAAATAATTTGAGGTAGTGGGTTTTAGTGGTTTCTTCTTCTGTAAGTAAGCTCTTTATGTTCTTTGCCTATTTTTCTATCTGTGTTGCTTTCTTTCTCCAGTTGATTTTTTTTTTTACTTACAATATTTAATTTATTCCTTTGGTCATTCACGTACTTAAATATTTGGGGCATTAATTTATTATTTTATATATAATGCTTTACTCCACTCTCAAATTTCATGAAACCAGTTTATTTCAACTCTTTATGTGCATCATTGATGTCAGCATCTTCATTGTCATAGCTCTTTTTTTTGTTATTTAGAGAGTTTTCCAGGTTACATCATTGTTACTTCCTTGTACATTGTATGAGATACAGCACCTACCATCATACATGCTGTTATATAATAAAAGGCTATCACAGGAAAATGACATCTTAAGGCAAAATTATCCATCATATAACATCAGGACAGTTTCCTTTTTCATCGTCATTCTGATCTCTAAAATCTAAACAAGAGCTGAATTACTTTAAAAACCAAACAACAAAAAACTCTTTTCTTACTATAAAAAACTGAAAACACATACAAAAGTGCACTTAATGGTATAATGGATCCCGATGTTCCATTAGTCAGTGTCGATAATTATCATCCCATTTTTTAAAAATTGAGGTGTGCTCCATATTATTTTGAAGCAAATCCCAAATATATAATTTAATCTGCAAATATTTTGTATGTATCTCAGAGATAAAAATTGTTTTTAATATAACTGTGAAACAATTAGCTTAACAATTAACATTAATTTCTTAAAGTAATTGAATATCCAATGTGTTCAAATTTCTTATTCTAAGAATATTTTATTGATTATGCTATTACAGTTGTCCCATTTTTTCTTCCCTTTATCTCCCTCCGCCCTGTACCTCCTTCCCTCCAGCATCGCCCCCCTCTTAGTTCATGTCCATGGGTCGTACGTATAAGTTCTTTGGCTTCTCCATTTCTTATACTGTTCTTAACCTCCCCCTGTCTATTTTGTACCTGCCAATTATGTTTCCTATTCCCCCTACCTTCTCCCCTGGGTTTTCGAAACTCCTTGTATTGTGTATATTGGCCCCTTGTTTGGTTTCAGATGTTACAAATAACTTCACCCATTTAATCACATATTGGGTTGGTCAAAAAGTTCATTTGGTTTTTTCCCTAAGATGGCTCTAGCAGCACTTAGTTGTCTTTAACTTCATTCAAAGCAATTTTGTTAGACTGTATTGTGACTGCTGTCGTATCAGTGCATATTTAAAAATACTCATTAAAATTGGTAAATTTTTGTATTGTTATTTTAATATTGCAGATGGAAGAAAATATGCAACCGTTTCAGCATATTATGCTGTATTATTTCAATAAAGGTAAAAATACAACTGAAATCCAAAAAAAGATTTGTACAGTGTATGGAGAAGGTTTTGCAACTGATTGGACATGTCAAAAGTGGACTGCAAAGTTTCATGCTGGAGATTTCTTGCTGGACGATGTTCCACAGTCGGGTAGACCAGTTGAAGTTGACCTCGATCAAACTGAGACATTAATTGAGAACAATCAGTGTTATACCACTCAAGGGATAACTGACATACTCGAAATATCCAAATCAATAAAGTTATTGGTGAAAATGAAAAATGTCTCTTTCATTTTACAGAAAAAAAATATAGACTTTTTGGCCAACCCAAAATTTATTAATGTTGTCCCTAGTGTCTTTTGATGAGCAGAAATCCTGTAAAGTGATGTCATCAAATTTATTAGTTTTTCATTTTATGATTCATTTTAAGATGGCTTTCTTCCCTCTTGCCATTACAAGATAGTCGCCTAAATTTTCTTCAATTCAATTTATAGTTTTAGCTTTTATATTTAAGTATATCATCTAATTGGAATACACAATTGTACGTCATATTAAAAAGGCACGAGTTTAATTTTTTTTCCACTTGCGAACTGGTTTTCCCAACATTACCTAGTAATCAATTCATGCTCCATGTTGATTTGTGGTGTAACTCTATGACATATAAAATTCCCCCTTATATATCAGATTATTTCTGGGCCCACGACTCAATCTCTGCAGTATATTTGTCCATTCTTATACCAATAATTCTTTTCTAATTTCTATGACTTGGTACTATGTTTTCATATTTGTTGGCCAGGTCCCTCTGCTTTCCTTAAAGTTGATTCAGTTATTTTCCGAGTTTTATTCTTCCATAAATTTTTTGTAATAAGAGTAGTATGTTTTATACAACTGAAATTGAGATCAAGGTTAATTTAGGGAGATTTGACATCTTTATAATATTAAATTATAACATCCCAAGAGCATGGGCTTTTATTATATACATAATTGATTATGCATATTTATTAGAGTTTAAACTTTCCCCATGAAAGTACTGTATAAACACAATTCTGTTACTTAGTAGATATTTAATACTTTTTGTTGCTTTTAATTATAATTTCTAGTCAATTATTCATGATATAGAGAAATGTTATTGATTTATGAAATCTGATATTATATCCAGGACCTTGCTTAATTCTTTAATAATTTTAGTAAGTTTGCCTGTTAATTTGTTTTTTTCTTTTAAGATAGATGGTCCTTTTAGCTGCAAATAATGATAGCTTTCCCTATTTCATTCCTATTCTTCAATTTATTTTTCTTTTATTTTAAAATGTTTACCTATTAACATTTTGATGTTCCAAGTATGTTCTTTTCCTGTAGGGTTTTTTTTTTTGTATATAACATGTACTAAATTAAGGACATACTATTCTAATTCCTTTATCCTAAGATATATTTTTCATAAACAGGTACCGAACTTTATCAAATGCTTTCTTGGGATCAATTAAGATGCTCATTTGGTTTTTTCTTCTTTGCTCTAACAATATGATGAATTATTCTGACACATTCTTGTTAATATAAAATTATTTCATGAACTATTGAATATCAAATCATACTTGATCAAGATGCATTATTTGTAATACACCAGAGGATCTGCTTAGCTAAGAATGTTTTACTCTGAATTGTGGCATCTACATCACATGAGAAACAGGCCTATAATGATCATTTTCTCTACTTTCCTAATTGGGTTTTAAAATGAAGATTACACTAGCCTTGGTAAATAAGTTGGACAGCTGCTGCTCAATTTTCTGGAACAACTTTTAACAACAGGAATTAAGAGTTCCTTAAAACTTAATTACAACTGATTTTTAAAGCTATCTGAGCCTACATATGTATTTTTAATGGTTAATTAATTCCAACCCCTTATTGCATCTTGTGCCAATTTGAGCTTTTCATATGTTCCTAGAAATAGATTCATGTTACCTAAGTTTACAAATCAGACATTATATTTTGGAGAAATGACTCTGTCCCCAGACCTACGGATAGGACATGTATCTTAAACCTACCAATCAGTAAAATGTTTCCTTTGCCATAGCGAGTGGTTCAGGGACTGGATCTATTACCTTAACTGACTCAGACAGAATAAACCCAGAACTCTTGTGTGAAGAGCTAGAAAATCAAAGCTCTTCATTACATGGCTTATAGTATAAGAACATGAGGCTTGAAATCATAGGGGGAGAGATTGGGCTTCAGGAGTGCGCTGTGTAGCCCGGGGACAAACATGGAGTCAACAAAGTTAAGAGATGAGTCCTTGACACTGAGTCCTGGATAAAATCAAATCTACCCCCAATCAATAAATACAGTTTAATGTACCAAGAGTTCCCCACGGGAAATTTTTCAAATAGTTTCTGACATTTGTAATCACGTGATTCCTAAAAATTTGGTCCTAACAAATCAACCTGTGAACTTGGATCCTCCCAGGTGGATTACTGACCTCCTGCCTCGTAAAATACTGTCTGAGGGAAACCGTCGCTAGGTAGCCTCTGCCTTCATAGCCTGAGCGCACATTTTCGGTTAGCTCTCAAGTGTGCTAAGAGAGCGAGCCCTCTTGAGCAGTAGTCCTTTTTCTTTTTTTTTTTTTTTAAGATTTTATTTACTTATTTTTAGAGAGAGGGAAATGGAGGGAGAAAGACAAAGAGAGAAACACCAATGTGAGAAACACTGATTAGCTGCCTCTTGCATGCTCCCAGACCAGGAACTGAACTCACAACCTGGTAGTGTGTCCTGCCTGGAAACTGAACCAGTGACCTTTCACTCTGCAGAATGACCGCCTAAGCCACACTGGTCAGGGCTTAAGCAGTAGTCTTGACCTCATTTTCAGACCTTGATTTTCTCTGGATCCCATGAAGAACTAACTTCCTCTTTAACTTCTGACCCAGTCAGTATAGCCCCACACTGCCGGTCACAGTGCCCTAGATTCGCAGATAAAATAGAGATTTACCAATTATCACATGCATTTAGTCCTTAATTTCTATAGTTAACTCCCGTGTGACATCAGTGTATCATAAACCTAGTGAGAAAGAAATAGGAAAAAAATATTATATATAATCACATCTACATCTATAATGGTTATACATATGCATTTTTTCCTCTAGTAAATTCTGGCATTCTCAATACCCCCACTGAGTTTCCAGAACATATGATATCATTTCAAAGGCATATGATAGAGAAACAATGTTTAGATTTCTAAAAGTGCCACAAACTGAATTTTAACTGTAACAAACTGTTGTACCAAGCTATGTTTAAAAACTTTACATTTAGAAACAATGACACATGCTGCCAAAGTCTGTGTGAAGTGTTCTTTCTCTGTACTATACATAGAGGCTTTCTGTTTTGAAATCAAAATTTACTCAGTGATGAAGGTAGAGTCAAGGTTTTTGGACTCTCTCAGAATTTGAAAATATGCATGTGGCAGTTCATCTTTTACCAATTAAGCTTTCAAGAATAAAAGCAATGTTTTAAAAAAACAATAATATCATAGATAGTCCTTTGGATATTACTTTAAAATAGAGCAAGACAAAACTCCCACCAAAACTGTCCGGTGTCTGTCATTTATTCTATACTTGATGGAAACAGGACCAGGGTGCATACTGAGTACCCATGTCATTTCAGGCACTATTCACAGGCACCCCTAGGCCCCACTGCAGCCTTTACCACATAATCAGAAAGTCTGAGGTCCGGTCGACGAAGCTTAGTGAGCCTGCAGACTGGCAAAACCACAGCGGTAGCCCCCGCCTTGGAAGAGGTGGTATTTTGGAAACTGTCTAAAAGGCTCAGGACTCATAAAGGAGTTTATGTTTAGACAGTTTATGAACTTTATGAAAAGGGTGAAGTAGCTGAGGACCATTTTCTGTCTCTTTTGAATACTCTCTGGTAGAACAGACTATTTGACTTTGAAGTCCCTTTGTCTTAGTCCATTTGGGCTGGGTGACTTATAAACAAAATAATTTATTTCTCACAGTTCTGGAGGTTGGAAGTTCAAGACCAGGATGCCAGCATGATCTGGTGAGAGCCCTGTTCTGGGGTGTAGACTTTTCACTGTTTCCTTACCTGGTGCAAAGGGGCTAGGGACCACTGTGGGGTCTTTTTGATAAGAGCACTAATCCCATCCATGAGAGTTCTACCCTTGTGACTTAAGTACATCCCAAAGGGCCCCAATGTCCCAGTACCATCACATTGGGAATTAGGATTTCAGCATATGGATTTGAAGGTAACACAAACATTCACACCATAGCATCCTTATATCACATAAACTTTATGTTTTTAACTTCAGATGTATTTGTGTAGTTAAAAGACTAGATATCATTTAGTTACAGCCCAGCCTTTTTAACTATATTAAAAAATAATTTTAAGATACAGCCTAAAGACACAATCGTATATGATTCTTAATACAGAGTAGCAGAGTTAACATGCTGTGCTGCTAGTAAATTAGACCAGCTCCACATCCCGAGGGAAGGAATAACTGAAGTCCGAGTTGTTTCATCATTCTTAGGTTCCAGCAGGGCCTGAACATATAGATAAGCATCCCATTAAGCCCTGAAAATTCTGGGACGACAGATATTTCCTGCTTTCAAGGAGCTCACAGTCTAGTGAAAAAGTTGGAGAATTAGGCAGTATCTGCTCTACGGCAAAGCTAATTGCAGGGTGCCAAGGAAACAAGACGTGAGCTACCTAGCCCCACCTGAAGGCTACCTGTAGAAAGTAGCATCTCACCTGAGGGTTGAAGCATGAGGTATAGCTGGGCAAAGAGAGCAAGGTCATATGCAAATACATAACACTCCGTGAGAATGACTAATGACTGATTATGGCTACGACAAATCACATCTCAGGAAAATGGCAGAAGAGATGGGCAGGGAATAACCCCTGACTGCTACAAGGTCTTTTTGTGTTACTGAAGACACAACGGAATTTGATTGATTCCTTTTTTAAAATAGAAACATGGCCTGATCATAACTGAGGTTTTTCCACAGGCTGGCTTAAAGGGAGTGAGCGTGGAGACCACACTGAGTGGCAGCAGTCCAAGCAGGAAGTGTGTGGAGCACCTTCCCAGGGCAGAGCGGTGAGGACACAGAGAAGGGCAGCGAGCTGGATTCGGGGGGTGTAAGGTGCACAGGGAGATGCCAGAGAGGGACGACTTTCAAACTGCCAGGTAGCTCATGTCGATGTTCCCTGGAATTGGGAATACAGGAGGAAAAGGAGGCTTAGGGGAGATGAGGAGCTGCTCTTAGGGGCTACGAAATGCCAGGACGTAAGGTTTACTTCCTGGGTGTGCCTCTCTTTCTGATCACACTGCTCAGAAACTAGTAATTTCCTGCCGAAATTATAGTTTCCTACAGGGTACATAAAAGTCTCTTCTTAACAAGAGAGGGGGATGAAAGCATGGAAAGGAGAAAGACAAAAAAGAAGACAGTTCAATGAGCAGAGTGAACAATGTGGAAAAGGAGGGAAGTGATAACCACAAAAAGCGAAGACAGTAATTAGAACCACAACAGTGAGCCACACCTTAGCAGCTGTGCAGGCTTAACTCCACGGTGGTTGCAGTGAGAGTTTTCAAAATCGCTGAGATCCACAACCATGGAAGAAAAGCTTCGGGAGGCGGCTGGCAATTCAGCGGGAGGTCAGAATCCTCCTGTGAGTATTGGTAGTTAAGGCCTGCTCTCTCTCCCTGAGGGAGCCATGGAGGAAAAGGATGGAGCAGAGTGTATCTTACTCCCTTTTCCACAGATGCAGATCGCAAAAATATAGCCAGGAAAGTTTAATTGCAGTATCAGGACTTATTTATGTCTTAGTAGTAAAAAGTCAATTCCTCAATTGAGCAAGAGGTCAGGTCCGCCAAGGTGTTGGGCATCGTCCATACTTCATTTTTTGACCTATATTTAAAAACTGGGAGATTTCAAAAAATTTCTGATTTCTTTTCAAAACTTAAAAGATCTGGCCACATGAGGCTCACCGGCCCCCATAACATCCAGCATTGGGACTGAGAGAAGCCTCTCTCTTCAGATGAAGAACCTGTGAGTTTTAGAACCTCGATCTATCGCTTTTGAAGAAAACAAAATATTCTGCCACAAGTTATTTTCCACAATGCAATTACATTCACTTGATGTAAGCACATTCACTTTCAGTAGAAATAAACTTTTAAGTAGCAGAGTTCCTACACATGCAAACTCTCAATTCATACACTTTCCTATATAAGAATAAAGCCGCACTCCAGAGCAATAGTGTCTCAACATTTTACAGATGGTGTTCATTAGTCATATGTGCTCATTTTGATTTTAACCATCACAGTGTTCCCTAGTCTAAAGAGACTATTGTAACTGCTCGGTTTTGTGGGTTCCACAGTTACAGTTAGCACATAATATTGAGATTAGTCGCAAAGGCTAATCAGTAAGGGTGGAAGGTGCTAGTGAAATGAGGCATGCTATTAGGAAGCAAACAGAAGAGAAAAAAATGTCAAAAGAGTAATTGGGACTATGCCGAGTGCACATGAAATTCACCTAAAGAGTCACATGAATCACCTGGTGTGTAGAAAGCACAAGACCCATGACATGAAGCCTAATTAATTTAAAAACAGCAACCTTTCTATTAGTATGAAAGTAAGCTCAATCATTAAACTGGTCAGAGTAATAAAGTATGTTAAGCATCTTCACACTTTAGGTAACTTTAAACACTCTCCTAACAGTAATTTAAAACTATAATGATTACAGAAGCCACCACAGACAGGAAAGCAACTGCCTACTCGCCCTCTGCATTTTGGCAGTAGTTTCATGGTTGAGTAATTTAGTGATACTCAGGATATGTTTGGGAGTCATTTTATCACAAAAGGCAGGGCTTCTATTAAAATTTCTAACACCATACTTTGAGGCAAGAAATATGAGAGCCCACCAGGCACATAAAAGACATAAGAGCCCATAGAAGATGAAAGAGCCGTACGCAGAGTGGTAGAAACTGGTATTGTGAGCCAGCTGTAGGCACCAAACTCATGTAAGTGAAAACCTATTGCACTGTGGGAAAAATTCACTAAGTGAAAACTCTTAAAGAGGGCACTCATACAGAAAATTTACAAATGTTTTCTTTTTTTTCTTTTAATTTTTTTATCCTCACCCAAGGACTTTTTTATTGATTTTAGAGATAGGAAGAGAGAGATGGAAACATCAATGTGCGAGAGAAGCATCAACTGGTGCCTTCCATACACACCCAGACCAGGGATCGAACATGCAACCCAGGCATGTGCCCTGACTGGAAATCAAACCCACAACCTTTCAATTATGAGACAACACTCCAGCCAACTACGCCACACCACCCACGCCTACATGTGCTTTCTTTATCACTAAGAAACTGCATATTAGTCATTGGCAAAGTAATTTCTATGGTGGGGGCTGGGTGAATGTGGGCAAAGGGTGGGGTGAATGGGGTCATCTGTAATAATGTCAACAATAAAAAAAAAATATATATATATATGTTCAAAAACTGATTTCAACTTTTTCACATTTAGGTTTTTGGTCAAAAGTTAAAATAATCTGGCTGACCATAGAACCTTGACCATAAATACATGCAAAGGTTTTAAAACACAGATCTCCAATGTCATTAATTAAGACACTACTAAGTTCAGTTAGTAGGCAAGGCCATTGTTTACGATTGTTGTGTGATGACAGTTGTCAACGGCTCTCTTAATTTTCTTCGAATAGGCGGCATTCCATTCAGGTAGCCCCAAATTCCCTCTTTCTTCATACTGGAGAAATTGCTCTGCATTTCTGGTTTGCACAGTGGTTGAGTTATTCCAATAAAAGACCACACACCGTTCCATCCTACTGGTACTAATGGTTTATCAGAACAGCTCCTGGATTTAATATTTACTTTAAGATGACACTTAGGTTTCACCATCTGGGGTTTTTCACCTTTAACTAACACTAAACATGTTAGTTACAATGCATTCTGATGAATTATTTCTTGATTACCACCTAGCATTTCTATTCTACCAGGCCTTACAACACAAGTCATTTTACTTTGTTCTTCAGTCTTTCAAATTCCTTTGTAACACATATATTTACCCTAATAATAGAGAACTTTGTGTTTCTTTATGCGTTGATAGATTGTGCTTATATGGTTATATAGTAAAAGTTTATCCTAAACAAAACTCAGAATTGCTGGTCATAGGCAGACATTTGGTAGCTAGACTTCATGATTTCTTTACTTTTAATTGTCATTTTAATCCCTTATGTTAAGCAACCAGTATTGAATCTCTCTAACATAAAAAACATGCTTCCTGGCTGTGGCCAGAGTGGCTCAGTGGGTTGGAGCATTGTCCTGTACACCAAAAGGCTGCAGGTTCAATTCCTGGTCAGAGCACATGCCTCGGTTGTGAGTCCAGGTCCTGGTGGGGGTGTGTACAAGAAGGCAACCAATCTATGTTTCTCTCTCACCTCAATGTCTGTCTGTCTCTCTCTTTCTCCCTTGCTTTCACTCTCTTTCTCTCTCTCTCTCTCTCCCCCTTCTTCTATAAACGCAATGAAAAAAATGTCCCCACCTTGTTACCTGTAGACAGTCTATCCAGAGCTCCAAGGAGCACTCTGGGAGTCTCCCTCATTGGCCAAGATGGTGGCAGGGGGAGGTTCTTACATTGAGCACCCAGAAAACTAGAAAAAGATCAATGGATAGGGCCCAAGCGTGAAAAGCTAGCAAGATAATTGGATAGAGATAAAATCCTATCCCGCTCCTTCTGGTACCAGACTGGGGTGGTGGGACCAGGGGAAGACAGGCACATGCACTAAAAAAGTCAAAAGGGTGCAGGCACCGGTGCCAGACCAAAGAGGCCTGTCAATCTACCCAGGGGGAAAAGGGGATTGGTTGCGAGGTGGACCCACCTAAAGTGCACAAAAGTTTGGGAAGCTGACTGGTCATTTTGAGAAAGCACCTGGCTCATCCTACACAAGCTAATATCATCTCAGGGGAACAAGGTAGCTCACCCTTACTCGCTTGCTTGCTCATGACCTGCACTCACACGGTGCGCTCGACTGTTCTCTCCATGGGCCATGTGGTCCTAGCAGCTATGCGGCCCACGGCCTCCAGGAGGGAGCCTCTCCCTCTCTTGTCCACCTGGTGCTGCTCTCACATGCTCTCTCCATGGGAACACGTGACCATGTGGCTCCAGCAGCCGCATGGCCCACAGTCATGAGGGCTCCACATACAGGCTCCAGGGGGGAGCTGGAAATGGACAGCAGCCGAAAACAAGCTAAGCTATACAGGTATGGGCTAAGACTGCCGAGCAGCCACCTGCAGGCTCCAAAGGACTGTACTTTAAAATGGAGCAGGAACTCTGGACACTGGCTTTTTTCTTGGGCTTGCTGAGGACATTTTTGGACGTTTTCCATGGAAAAAGAGGGCTGATTTTTGAGACAGGAGCCCACCATTCTCCCAGGTTGTGCAGCACCTAAATAAACTGCTTTCCTTTTGTACCAGCACCTGCCTCACGAGTTTGGCTTTTGTGGTGACAGGCAGCCAAAGCCCTGTTTATGTTTGGTTACAGAGTGAGCAAACAAAAACATGCTTCCTTGACTCCTGAAGTATATTTTGTTAAACGTAACTTAAAATTTGAACATTGGCCAGAAGTCATTATAATAAACACCAATAATTACCGTAAGCTACACAGTGGAGCACCAAAAGCACAAGCATTTTGAAGTACTGGGCTCTGCGCACAAATTCATCAAATTATTTGGGGCTGTCTGAGCCTTGGACTGCTTACCAGCCAAATGGGAACAGAACACATTTCTCAAATGGTTATTGGGATGACTGAGTTAGATAATTAACAGCACTCAAAAAACAACTGTCTGCAACAATGCTCTAGAAGGCTGGAGTGCTCTCAGAGCCTTCAGAGGTAAGCGAAATGCCTGCTTCTAGTCTAAAGAGCTCCAGGCTACGGCTCCTTCAGAGTCCTCCTGCTTGAAGCTTATTTTTATTGTCTCTTTGTCTGGGCTATATGCTCGCACTATAACTGTGGTCTAACAAGTAAAAAAAGGTAAGGTAGGGGCCACAATAAATGAAAGGAATGTTTCTATATAGAACAGAAAAGAGTCCCAGCCCTGACTGGTGTCGTTCAGTGGGTTAGGTATCCTCCCACAAATCTAAAGGTCGCCAGTTCGATTTCTGGTCAGGGCACATGCTGGGTTGCAGTCCAGGACCCCTGTTGGGGGCATGCAAGAGGCAACCAATCAGTGTTTCTCTCTCATATCGATGTTTCTCTCCCTTTCTTTCTCACTCCCTTCCCCCTCTCTAACAATAAATAAATAAAATCTTAAAAAAAAACAAAACAGAAAAGAAATCCTCTTTCCCCCATAAGCAAGAAAAGTGGGTTCCCCTAAATAAAGATGTTCTTGAAGGAAAATGGGGTAAGAAGAGGTGCTACAAACTGATTTACACCAATTAGGCCAGTCGCAACTGTCTAATTCTTTTTAACAAACATATAAGTAGCCTCAGATAATCAGCAAAACATGTTTGTAGTGAAAACAAGTCTTACTTAGGCTGAACTTGGCCACAAATTCAAACAAGCATTAGCAAGCAGTCATAAATACCATGTGCCACCTGTTACTGTAGACTCTTAAACTCCTGTCTCAGTCATTTTAGGTGCTGCAACCATCACTCGGCATGACCAGTTCACCATTCCAGGTGGATCAGGTACCCCTCTAGTCAAATCAGGAGACTAGACGCTCCCTTGAGTGGACCCAGTGGAAGTCTATCTAGGTGCATTACTCCGAAGATATTAGCTGTTCTACTTGCAAGATTCTGTTACGCACCTTTCCTGCAAAGGATGGAGGTATCTATATAACCCCTAATGAGCCACATTCATCTCACCATTGGAGAATTACTTCTAACATCCATGTCACTAATTAATGAATTTTGTGGTTTAAATTCATAGCGCAATATCTGAAGTGTTCTCAGTGACCACTTTAGATTGCAGACACCCCTAAACTCCTTTTTATATAACGGACCATGCCTAGTGTAGAAAGTAAATGTGATCACACACATATATTTCACTCTATACTGGAGTATTTAAAAAATAAATTACACATTAGTTATGGGAAGGAGGGAGGGGTTATGAATTATTGTTAATTGAGAGTTCCTGGTGGTAAGAAGAATACAAGGCAGAAACTTCACAGCCAGGAAATGTGCCTCCTGTACCCTTGGGTGGTGCCCCAGGGGCTTCCATAGGTGTTCAAAGTACCGAGGATCTGGTTTGTACCTTACAGGAGCTATAGAAAGGACAATGGACTGGGAACTGACTGCCAAAGAGCAAATGCATTCCCTGTCAATATTCCTGCTGAAGAATCTGTACAGAGGAGAGGACGGGTTGCAGCAGCCCCTACTCCAGTTGGGATACACTCTCTGTCGGGTTCTGACTCATCTTGGATACAAATGCAATATAGACACCCTAAGTTACTATTCTAATTTATCGATTTTAATATGCTTTAAATTTATACATTAGAACAGTCTGTATTATTTCTTTGTAAAATAGCCTGTATTGTTTTGATCTATCTATTGAAAGATAGCTAGATGATGGACAGACAGATTTTGCATTTACAATGATATCTGAATCATTCTGCAGAACAGGATCACCTAGAGAGACATTTAAAATTAAACTTGCCCCACAGATATACTAAATCAGGTTCTCCACGGCGGGGCCCAAGCGTGTGTATTTTGGCGGTTAAAAAGGTAATATTTGGTTGCTAAAGAACCACAGGAGGACTGCCAGTCTGCAGTAATGATGAAGTAAGTTTTCAAACCAATTTTTTTCCACTGAAAACAAATTATAAAAAATGTTGGGTACTTTAAAAAACATAAATTACTTAAAAAGCATCAAAGAAAACATTAAAAATAGAGGGGCCATGCAATCCAGCAATTCAACTTCTAGTATTACTATTTATCCAAAAAAAACAGAAACACTAATTTGAAAAGATATATGCACTCCTATATTCATTACAACATTATTAGTGATAGCCAAGCTATGAAAGCAACCTATAATATATGTCCATTGACAGATAAAATGGATAAAGAAGTTGTGATATATATGTGTAAATACATAAATATGTAAATATTTATATCTACATAAAAAATAGTAATATTCAGCAATTTTTAAAAAAGGTATCTTGTGAGATGGACCTAAAGGGTATTGTGCTAAGTGAAATAAATCAGAGAAAGACAAGTACCATATGATTTCACTTATATATGGAATCTAAAAACAAAACAACTGAGTAAACAAAACAGAAACAGACATATAGATGAGAGAATAAGATGATGTTGCCAAGGGAACGCAGGTGGGGGAATGGAGGAGGGAAGGAAGGAAGGAAGGAAGGGGTATCAGCATAGCCCCTCTAATGAGGTACATGGGTCTGTGGGCACAGGAAGCCAGTCTGTGGACATGAGGCAGGAGCTGATTAAGAAAAGATAGGTAGGTAGGTAGGTAGGTAGGTGGGTAGGTAGGCAGGCAGGTAGACACGTAGATAGATATGCATCAAAGAGCTGACAAGATAATATAAATGATCAGGTCAATATTTAATGAAAAACTGGAGCCTAAAGAGACAAGCTAGCATGGAAGGCATCTTTCTACAAGTGCATCTGCCAATTCTGACAAATTTCAAAATTCTGTAGATTTGAACCTTTGTCTTGATAGCCTCACTAGTAATAAGTGACGGAAATAAAACTCCCAGATTGACATAGAGTGGAGGATCTAACAGGAGATCACCCTGGCAGAAACGAACACAGTTTTCTTTTGGAATTCCCAACTTAAATTCAAGGTAGAGGTGAAACAGAACAGATTTGCAGCCCAGATTGACATTATGAAGACCCACCAAAGAAACTCAAGCCTTGAATTTGGTTGGTGCGAGACTCAATGTACCTCCGGATGCCTGGCAGAAGCAAACAGAGATGCTCTCTGAAGGAAGGCATCTGCATTCCAGGGCTCACTGTGACTATATTCAAATAAAGTGCTTTATCAAAAGACATCATAAATAAGAGGGAAAGGCAAGCCACCCAATGGGAGAAGAATTTGCAGCACACATAGCAGACAAAGGACTAGTATCCAGAATATAAACAGACCTATATAAGATTTATATAGCTACTTCACAAAAAAAGGCCCATTCTGTAAATAAATACATGAAAAGGTACTTCAATAATAATCAAGAAAATGCAAAATTAAGCCATAATTAAAGACACTAAAAACCCTCCTTATTGAAGCCAGGGAATGCAACATTTTTGAGAAATTAAAAAATATATATATTTAGTATGAATATAAATTGAAAAGGAAAACATGTTGGGAAGCATCTGCCCTTTTCTAGTAAAGCTGGAAATCACATATGCTACCCAATTTCCACTCCAAGGTATACATCCTACAGAAACTTATGAAGAGGAAACATCAAGAGACATATACAATAATGTTCTCAGCAGCACTGTCTTAATATACCAAACTGGAAACAACCCCAAATTCCACCAACAGCAGAACGGGTAATTTGTGATATAGACACACAACAGAATATTATGTCACAATGAGAATAAACTACAACTATACATAATAATATAAATAAATCATCATAGTGAATGAAAAAAGTAAAGTACCGTACAATTCTATTTATATAAAAGTCAAAAACAGGTATCCAACAATATTGTTTTGGCATGCATACATAGTGGTAAAATTTTTTTAAAGAAGGAAAGAAATTAGGGAGTGGGAGGGGATATAATTGGGAAGGGACACACGGAAGAGCTGGCAATGTCCTTTTCCTTGACTTAGTGATGACTGCAAGAATTGTGCTTCATAATAATTCAGTAAGTCATACTTTCAGCTTTATGCACTTTCCTGGTTGTATGTTATATTTCCCAATAAAAATATGTTATTAAAAAACAGAAGAAAAAAAGAGGAGTAATTAAAAGAGGGAGAGTAAAGAGAAGCAAGTTAGGAGGAGGAGAAAAAAGGAGATGGAGGGAGAGGAGGACAGGAGAAACAACACTGAGTTTAAAACCAAACTCCACAAGACAACTGACCCTGTCTTTTCTTGAGTGAACGACATCAGATCAATTCTTACACACAGTACCTGTCAATAAATCCTCTCTACTGTTCATTGTAGTCTTAATTTGGCTATGGCCCTCACTTTTGGGTCTCTTTGAAGGCTTTCTCAGTCAGTAAAAATCTATGACAATACATCCCGAAATAAGAATTCAAGGAGAAGGGAATATGGATAGGATATAATAGGGGTGATGCTTGCTTAATACAATTCTGGTTACATTTAATCTTTTTTTTAAGACTTTGTTTATTTTTAGAGGGAAAGGGAGGGGAAAAGAGAGGAAAAGAAACACTGATGTGAGAGAGAAACATTGATCAGTTGCCTCTCATGTGTGCCCCAGCCTGTGGCCGAACCCTCAACTCAGGTATGTGCCCTGGCCTGGAGTCGAACCTTTGACCCTTTGTTTTGCAGGACAATGCCCGACCAACTAAGCCACACCATTCAGGGCAATGGCTTCATGCAATCTTATGGACATCATTCTTAAATGTATGACAACTACCTTAACTGTGGCTTTATTTTCATGCGTATTGTCCATGAATCTCACCAATGGTGAATGGTGTTGGCAATGTGATAATCGATGTCACGCTCCCAGATATAAGAAGAGGTGGTATGTGACTTTTCTCTCCTCAACATCAGCAGCAGAAGTGCTCCCTGTGCGTTATATAGATATACTCACACGAATATGTTTTTAAATACTTTTTTAAAAATGCAGTTGGAAAATGTGGCTGCGAAACATAATTCATGGCTTCTAACAGATTTTGAAATAACTTTTTAGAGTCAAAGAATGTGATTCTTTTAAATTGAAACTTTAGAATTTAGATTATAGATATTTGGGGGGTTAGGGGAAGAAACAAAAAAAATACTTTTATTATAACATTTGTTCAATGCACTGCACATTCTTTGGGTCATGTTGGTAACACTCAGTGCATTGGACTTACAAATGGACTAATCAATCCATTACTGGCTTAAGGGAGGAGCTCTACTTAAGGTTCAGAATTTGTTCCTTTTCCCAACTGAACGATGTTTTACTTAGAACACACTCTCCAAAAAATAATGGCTTGAATTCCATGTCATGTTTAAATTTTTTAAGGTTACTGATAGTTAATCTTATATCACTCCTAACTACATATAGTCTCCAAACCTCACCCCTGAACCCTGATTTTAATGCTGCCAGGCTCTCCTGAATCTTTTCTCCCTCTACATCAGAAAAACCTGCCAGGAGGATTTTCTGCTCCACCTGAGCGATCTATTCAGTTTCTGGAGATCTTGTCTGATCTGTCTAGAGAACTCCAACTCTGAGACTACTTGTCTCCCAAAACACACACAATAATGCAACCTGATTCATCTCTGCTGAGTGCTCATCCAGCCTGGAAACCTTCAGGAATGGTGAACTCAACCTCTAATGAGACAGGATCTATAATGTGTGTAACTTAAATTTTAAGGAAGTTCTAATTAATTCTTGTAAGTAGTACAGTTGGCCCTTGTTGTTCACTTTGGAGCCATGCAAAACACCTCTCTCCAATCTCTCAGTTTCGTGCAGGTCCACCATATATACCTAAAGAGGGTTCTATTTTCTTATTTGCAGGTTAAACATTCCACTTCTTCATCTGTTTTCAAAATATAGGGTTTCAGGGTCCATCACTGAACTGAATTTCATTTTGTCAATATTCTCTCCAAAATCAAGCACCCAAATTGAACACGTTAATTTATACTTAAACCACATCACTAGTAATATAACCTAAAATAAAGCCTATTTTTGTCAGCGATGTTATATTATTACTTGAAAATCAGTCAAGAAACCCTTAAGAATCTCTCTCTCGCTCTCTCACTCATGCACAGTTATATTTTGTATACGTGATTAATTTCAATGTTATGTTTAGTTTTA
This sequence comes from Mormoops blainvillei, assembly GCA_004026545.1. Taxonomy (NCBI): domain Eukaryota; kingdom Metazoa; phylum Chordata; class Mammalia; order Chiroptera; family Mormoopidae; genus Mormoops; species Mormoops blainvillei. The sequence goes on from PVJD01001510.1 coordinate 250,986, forward strand.
TATTTGTACATATTATATCATCCTGTTAATGATAAGGCCAGTTTTTCAGTTACTTAAAATATTTATCTTTAGTCTTTCAACCGAGAAGTAAATTAGTTAACATTTGATGAGTAGCTGTTTTGTCCTACTTAAAAAATGTGTTATTTTAAAGATAAGAAAATACAGATACAAAATCTTTAAAATTAACTTGCCTTGGAATCTGTACTCATACCTAGTCTTCGCTATACCTCCCTGCCTTTCACTAACCATCCCACTACCTCAGATATATGAGGTCTGTACAGGGAATGCCCAGTCATAGTTAATATAATGAGAATGGTTTGCATGACAATGATGTAACCTGGCAGCCAAGGAGCGTGGGCTGGGATGCACACGCATGACAATGACAATGACAATGCCACTCTACTAGTCAGTGAGGGCGGTAGGCTCCATTGAGTAAGCATGTGTACTTACCAATGCAATGTGGCCGTTGCATTCAAAATGACTGAGCAAGTAGAGCAAAGAATCAGCATCAAATTTTGCATTAAGTTTGACTATTCCTCTGTGGAAACTATTTGGATGATTCAGAAGGCCACAGCTATGGGCAGCTGGTGATTCGCAGCTTCATCACGACAATGTGCCTGCTCATGTATCATGTCTCATGCAGAGGTTATTTTTGCAAAACATCAAATCAGCCCCCCTACAGCTCAGGTTCTGTGCCCTGTGACTTCTGGCTTTTCCCAAAACCAAACTAACCTTTAAAAGGGAAGACATTTCAGACCGAATGAGATTCAGGAAAACACGACGGGGCAGCTGATGTGTGAGGTCCCAAGGCGCCTACCTTGAAAGGGACTGAGGCATCATTGTCCTATGTACAGTGTTTCTTGTATCTTCTTCAATAAATGTCTCTATTTTTCCTATTACGTGGATGGCTAGATACCTTCTGGACAGACCTCTCACACAGAATTGCCAAGCAGGCCTCCTCGTCCCTACCTAAATCACTGATAAGCTTCTGAATGGGGTGGTCTCAAGAATGGAATCTTGCAATACATCGAAAGAAACTTCCACAAAAAGGAAGACACGCTGTCTCCTTAAAAATGGATTAATTCCCCAACTAAGAACTAAGCTAATCATTCCTAAAGCCCATGCTTTCCCACCTACTCAAGACTATTAAAAGACATTTGGTAAAACAATCTAGGCTCACCACATACACAAAGTTCCCCAAATCAGTAACTTTACAAAGAGATGTCAAGTGTTAAAAGATAAATTGAAGCATACTAAAAATTTTAAGTTTCTTTGAGCAGAAATCCATTGAAGTGAGGGAGTACCAAATCAGAAGTGGTTAGAAGCATTTCACCAACAGGGACTAAGGACAAGACTTTTGTAGAAAGGAGCCAGAAGGAAATTTTTGGCTGTTGCATTATTTGGGAAAGCATAGTTGACTGTGATTGGTTGTCTTCAGGTTTTGGTTTCTTAACCTTGAGGCATTACATGCAGGCTTAGGTTTTGGTCTGTTTACATAAACTAAATACCTCAGTCTAATGACCTCTTTGTCTCAGTAATTCAACACAAGTTAGTACAGCATGATTTGTGCTTGGATTCTGGAAGCCACATCATGTCATATTAGTCACTACTGCTTTTCTAAGGGTGCACATATTTTCATAACCTGTTTTGCAGTTGCTAAAGTATGGGTTTAAATTTAATAATTTATAAATTCTATTAACCCCATTGGAAAATTATCTTTAATCTCACAAGTCTTCAGTTTTTTTAAATCTGTAAAGATGACTAATGATGGTTCCAAGACCCCTATATGGTAAATCTGGGGTAAAGAAAATAACTCATTCTCTTAGGGTTCACTCACTGTTTCCACATCTCTTAAGGCACCAAATTCCTGTTAGCCATCTTTGTTCTACATCTAGTTTGAAGCTCTTTCTCCTTGACTTAAAACAAAAACAAACAAAAAAACCCCACGAAGATCAGTGCCAGTGGTTCAGTAGGTTGGAGCATTGTCCTGTACACCAAAGGTTGTGGCTCCATTCCCCTTCCAGGTCAGGACACATACCTAGGTTGCAGGTTCAATCCCTGGTCAGGGCATGATCAGAGGCAACAGATCAATGTTTTTCTCTCACACTAATAATGTATCTCTTTCTCTTTCTGTCTCTCCCTCTCCCTTCCTTTCTCTCTAAAACCAATGAAACATATCCTCAGGTGAGGATTATAAACAAAGAAGATCAAAGTAGAACAATTATTAAGTCTTCCTGCTTTCTCACTGTCTTCTAGGAACAGTACATTACAGACCTCAAACATGAACCTACCTCTTACATGGTATTCTTATTTTGAAACTAGTCTCTAAATGCCTACTTGTTAGCAATGTTACTTATTTTAGATCACGGTATTTTGCCAAACATACTGCGCTCCCGTGAATAATGAGCACCCACATTTTTGGCCCAAATGTTCAGGAAAAAAATCTTTCATTTTAATTTTTTAATTCAATCTTTTATTTATATATAAAACCAATTATCGTATTCCAGCATATTATTTTGCATCCAGATATTGTTATTGCTTTCTAGAGTTATACTTTTAACACATAAGCATAAACAAAAGAATTTAAATGATTTATATAGATATGGAATTAGTACTACCCATGTATAATGAGCATTCTTATTTTTTTCCTCAAAAATTTGGACGGAAAAGTGCACATTACACATGGCAAAATACAGTACTCTATGCTTTAAATTTTCTGAAGCCAGTTCTAAAAGATATTGCCCCTCTATTATAACTATCCACAGTTACATATGTCTCAAGCCCAGCTGACATGCACTGTCTTGAATCTGGGAGACCATGTCACTTGTAATCCCTGAACTCTACATTTCCTTCTGTCCCCCACACCCCAAAATGCTGAACTCGGGCCAAATGTTAGCTGATAAGAAGGAAACTAAAAGCATTACAGTAACTTGTACAAATACCAGGAAATAGCAGCATCAACAGATAAGAGTCTTAAGGAGAAAAACAACAAAAAAAAGAAGGTCATGGGAGCTCCACACATCACCAACAGGAGAAGCCAAAGTACCACAGGTCGCCGGGGTGTGCACCCTTCAGGGACACCAGAGAGCGACTCTCACATGAAGCTCTTTTCTCTTCTATTTTTTTACAAATATGGGATATCTATGTTCCTCAGGAATTTATGTGAAATTTTCTTGAAAAAAGTCTAAGCCAATATATTCCTTTATGTGAAAAAAAAAAAGGCAGTATTTTACTATCTCCACCCACAATGCACCTGTATATTAAGGAAACTAACAGAAAGTATATACCATATATACAAATGTATAGGAAAATAGTGGTATGGACTACATTCATTCATACATATGCTCACACTAATACATTATTAAACACTGTATGTACACTATAAAATACAATACACAATGAATATTATATATTATGTGGCATAATATACAAGTTACAAGACAGAGGTCCCACCACTGGATACTGATACCCCAGCTGCACCCCCAACACTTTCCAAGGAAGACACTGCTATCAGGTTACCTGCCTGTGTTTTCTCAGGAAACTGGGTAGAACCAGCAGAGCTCCAGCCACCAGCTGACAGTGAGGGAGGCCCCTGCGGCGCAAGTCCAGGTCAGTCACCCTGCACCGAGCTACAGGAAGTCTGGGAAGGGGTTTTCAGTTTCGGTAATGGCTGAGGGCTCTGCCTCAAAACGTGGGAACTACCCAAACTATAGGGGAACCTAAAATAATGACAAGATGATTGGATAAAGAAGATGTGGTACACATATACAATGGGCTATTACTCGGCCATAAAATAGAATGAAATCTTATCATTTGCAACATGGATGGACCAACAGGGTATTATGCTAAGTAAAATAAATCAGACAAGTAAGACAAATAGAGTATGGTATGAGGAATACAGTCATAATATTATAATAACTATATATGGTGCCAGATGGATACTAGACTTTTCAGGGAGATCATTCATAAATTATATAAATGTCTAAACACTATGCTGTACACCTGAAACTAATATAAAATAATAATGAATGTCAACTATAATTGAAAAATAAAAAAATAAAATAAATTAAAATAATGACAAATGTTGACCACCAGATTAGAATGGAAACATTATTTTTAAAGTTCATTTTGTACATTATATATTCAGAAATCTTAGTTTACTGGAACATTTCCATAACATAATCATAAAACACACTTTTACTTAAGTAACTTGACACCGGAAAAAAGAGCAGACAACATATTCACCCTAAAGAGTATTTAAAATGAGACAATTGTATCATTTGTGAATATTCTTGGAAAACTCATTGATACATGCAATTCACTGTGCTGCCACTTTTACAAAGTCACTGTGTTAGATTTTTCTCTTTGATTAAGTCATTTTTTATCAAGAATATCCATATGGCTTGTGCATCCAGAAAAATGTCTGTAATATATTCTTTACTCCCTTACATTCCTTGAGTACCTAAAAACATTTGTTTTCCTAAGACAGTGTATCATGATGCTCAGTTCAGCTGAAGACTTAAATCCCACTGGTTCTGAAAAGGCTCTGGATAAAGGAGAAGAGATGTTATCAGTGATAGTCTAAAGTACCAGGGCACATTTTTGACCACTGTTGATGCTCCTGTGTCTTGGTCAACTATTCGGCTTTTAGGAGCATCTGCATTGACATGTTCTGGTCCGATTCACAAATGCATTTTGGGTAATTTGCTTTATCTTGAAGATTTTTTTGCTTTAATGATTAACCCTAAATTTTGAGTATTATTAACAATAACAAAAATGTATCCTTAAAAACACAAAAAATATGATTTTATATTAGATAAGGTAAATGAATAACAACCATGAATGTTTCCTTTGAACAATTTTAATATTTAAATTATTTTCTATTATATTTGGTTTGGAAAATTTTCACTGTTTAATAGTAAGAATGAAAACTAGTTAGAAGCATCACCTAAGTATACTGTATTTAAAGATATATATCATAAAAGTCATATTTGCTAATGATATATGCTTGGCTGGGTGAATAACGAGGCAAAATAATAATAATAGTTAAATAATAATTAACTAAATAATTAGACTGTTATATATGTAACTTACTGTTTATACAGCTATATAGTCAACTGTTATGTACAGTAAATTATATATACAACAGTCTAATTATTATTTAGTTTCCAAAATGCCAGCTATAATGTAACAGAAGATTCATAATTTATTCAACAACTCACTGATCATATGCTACAAAGACCACTAGGTCAGTGATGAAGATATTTATCAATGGATGGAGTTTAACAATCCCTGGGATGAGCAGATGGGGCTTTTCTATCTGATTTACCCTATCTACAACATCCCAATATCTCAATCTCCGTGCTTGTTTTCAATCTCCTTGCTCATATTTCTGTTTAGTATTTTTAACTAGTTTAAAATTAAAATCATCTCTAAACAAATCAGCCTTATATAGAACTTGGAATCACACTGTATCACAGGGTATTTACTGCCATACCTTAAAACTTATAAAGCTATTTTATTCAACCACACATTCAACAAATAGTATTAAGCTTTAAGTATCTGCAAGGTGCTATATAAATAAGACATCTCTAGTTGCACGTTTTAGAGAGAAGATAGATACATCAACTAATTATGCAATCCATTACATGACTCCAATGGTCAGACTACAATAGTCACAAGTGTTACAGAAGTGTACCAGGTGCGATGAGACCATGTAAAATGAGGTTCTGACTAAATCTGGGGAAGAGGAATAGGAGGAAATACTTTCAGTCAAGTCTTTTCTGAAGGTAATTGTGAAAATGAAATGCTTAAAAAGCATTCAGCCTGGAGCATTCAGTGGCACATAGCAGCCACTCAGTGAGTGATGATGATGATGATGATGATAATGATAATGACCAGTTAAAATCATTCAGTCCAAGGCCTTCCCAGTCCTCCAGGCCACTCATGTTTTGAATATATTACGACTCTAATCAGAAGTGCTAGTGACAACTATAGGTTGCTGGTTGTTTTAGGAGTAATGATAAAGGGTCTTAAGAGTTTACAGCTGTCTCTTTCACTGTCATTATCATTACTTTATCACAGAATCTGGTCATCAGAGGTGTAACAGTATTTGCCTTCCCAGTATCCTTGTATTTATGGCTCTCCTACTCCAAATACCTTATTTGAGATACAAGTGGGAGGCGCCATGCTACTTGCAAGAAAAAAGAACAGCCAGAGATGACTAGGAGTACCTCTGATCATAATTAGGTCCTTCATTTCTCCAATTTGCATAAAGCCATTGAGAAACTCAGCATCCTTGACCTGCCCAGCCCTGCCCTCTGCTCCTCTTCAGTTCGGGCAATTTCAGCGAGTTCCCGCTTCAGCAGTCACTTGAAGAGTCCATGACCCGGTACAGTATTTATTCACATGTATAAACAACAAGTGCCTAACACAGGGTGAGTGTGGCCTCAATCCTTAAAGAAATAGCAATTTTCTTACCAAAAGAGAAACTTCTGTTTAATGGCTTTATTCCTTATAGTAGAAGTGAAACTGTCCCTGATTTCCCCCACGTTATCATTTTATCATTTCGGTTTAACACCATGCATTGTGAGACTGTTATTTTCTAAGCAACATAGCAGGTGGGTTCATATGTTACTATGTTTAATATTTTAACAGCTTAACTAAGGTACATATGATATATCATAACTGCAAACATTTAAAGTGAGCCACTTGGTGTTTTTATACATAGGAACACATTACTGAAATCAACACTAAAATCAAGACGAATATATACTTCATCCCAAAGTAACTGCTAAGAACTGAATGTTTGTGTTCCCCACAAAATTCATACACTGAAACCCTAAATCCCCATTGCAATGGTATTAGGGGGTGGGGTCTATGGGAAGCGATTTGGCTATGAGAGTGAAGCCCGCATGAAAGGGATTAGTGCCCTTAATAAGAAGGGACACAAGAGGTGATCTCTCTCTTTACTATGTGAGGATACAGTGAGAAGGCACTGTCTGCTGCACCACAATCTCAAACTTTCTCCCCTCTACAACCGTGAGAAATTTTTGTTGTTTAAGCCATCCAGTCTATGGTATTCTGTTATAAAAGCCAAAATGGCTGAGATAGAAACATACACCTCTCATGCTCCCCTGTAATCCTGCCCTTAGCTCCTCCCCAACCCGTGACGTCAAACAACCACTGATCTACTCTTTTGCACTATATATTAGGTTGTACTTTCTGAAATTTTCTATAAATAGAATCATCCATTATGTACTTTTTTACGTATAGCATCTTTTACTCAATATAATTATTTTGAGATTCATCCATGCTGTACCATACACCAAAACTCCTTTCTTTTTTGTTATGACGTATTATTCCATTGTATAGATATACCACATTTTATTTATACATTCACCTGTTGATGGACATTTGGGTCATTTTCATTTTGAGGTTAATACAAACAAAGCTATTATAAATATTTATAAACAATTCTCGGTATTAACATATCATACAAAGATACATTAAATTTCTTTTTGGTAAATATCCCAGAGCAGAAGGTATTTGTTCAACTTTTTAAGAAATTGCCAAGCTGTTTTCCAAAGTGGTTGTAGCATTTTATCTTCCCATCAGTAGTGTATGAGAGTTCCAGTTCCTCACTTAAAATCAATTAACTTTTAGCCATTTTTAACACTGTTTCTTATTTAATTTTCAGGCGATGAAAAAACATATATGGTCTCCATGTCACAGGCCAGAAAACTGAAGTTCTGCTCATATTTTCCTCCTAAAGAGATAAATTCAAAATTGTGTTTATAATACCAAAAAATGTCCAAATTCTTATGTCATTTGATATGATCATTAAACGGTCAAATTACAGATTTAACTCACCATAAAATTAGCTAAGTGAATTTTAATTCCAAGCATAGACTAGAACATAAAATACGATTAAAATGGAGTATCTTTTACAAGGTCAGAATGTCCATATTTTGTACTGTAACCCTATAGAGTTAGGCAGGAGTAGACAACTTCTTCGTAAAGTTATTATTATGAATGGCTTACATATCAATTTATCTCAAATGTTCTTATGAGAAATCCCTTTGTAGAAAAGAATATTATTCAATATTTCAAGTTTCCAAAGCCAACACTTGGCACAATTTGATCTTGTGAAATTTCAACCAGGATGCTAACATTTAATGACCATGACACAGAAGTCCAAAAAATGGGGAGAAAATAATTTTGCCACCTCAGCGACAGGAGCTGCCAGGAAAATTGCTAAAATGTTATGTGCCAGAATGTGACATTGTTGAAGAACTCAGGCAAAAAGTAAGGGTTTATTATCTATATGGAAACTTGCTACCAACTCCCAAATACCTGACACAATAATACTTGGAAAGAAAGCAATGACATGATGGAAGCTAGACAGGAAAAATAATTCAAATTCATTTAGCAAGGTTTTAGAAAAGTAGCCAGTGTTAAAGTGCTGCCAATTTGAAGCCATTGCTTTAAGACGCCAAACATTCCTCTAATTTCCACTGGATCAAAAGTGATCTAATCGCATAACAAAATGTATTCAAAAACACACAAGAGAATGTAATGGCAATAGAGGGATAGCTACAAATCAGATTCTCTTTTTTTCAAATCAGGTTCTTTTTTAAACACTTCACACTTGTAGCATGAAAAAATGGCAATCCGCAAGTTATTAGTGCTGCCACAACTGGAGAAAGTTCTTGTAGTTAAAATAAAAGCAAAATATGCATAAATATACAAGGATAACAAAAGACTATTTTTTGCCTGTAGGAGCTCTGTAATTTTATATAAATGGTAGGTGTTTCTGCAGAGTAAAAAACTGAAATTGCACTTAAAAAGACATCCAATTCTATAACTCATATATAGTAGTCATCTTTAAAATGTTGGCAAGAAAAAAAATGCCTACAGGGAAAATAAAAGAAGCAAACTATTTTAAAATCATCCAAACTATAATAACCAAAGAAACACTTTATCTCTTCACTTTTTTCCTCTTCCAGGTAAATTTAAGATATGTTCTCCTTAAAGAAAAAAAAAAGCCACTACCAAGAACTGATTTGTTCTACAATACTTGTACCTAAATCCCACATCCTGTAAAGAATATCACAGCTATCTTTTCAATGTGGGAAAAGTGGGGAGGTAACAAACACTATTTTGTTTGAACAACTTAGTTTCTTAGACTTAAAGAGGAATTCTGCTCAAAGTAGTCATATTCATGAACAGTGGGTATTTCTGATTCAAATGGGAAGAAGTAAATACAAGTTTGGTGTTTTGGTTTGTTTTTGTTTGCTTTTGAAAATGAACCTGTTCTCGAGAACTCTTCTATATAACTCTATTGAAGCACTGGATTTTAAATCATCCACAGCTGCTGTCTAACCACAGAAACAAGATGTAGAATTTAATTATATTTTTTCTTAAACACGATATTATTTTTATTCCAAGTATAGGTGTATTTGGCATTCATGGGAGAGCTAAAGATACAATGAAACAAGCCAGCTAGGGCGTACCCTTTCTATGTGGGAATTTGTAATTATTTTCAAGATTGCTTATTATATCAAAGTACAGTCTCCTTGGAAAAGGTCGATAATCACTTTGTGAACTTCAACTAAGCTAACAGCAGAATAGTATCTGACTTGTCTAAAGTACGTCCTGCTAAGGAGATGCCCACATGCTACCAGCCTAAACCTTCTCCTGAACACAGCCATCCTTGGTCGTCTCCCAACCACATTCAGTCCCATCTTTATCTCATTCTCTTTCTCTTTCTCTCTCCCCCCACCCCCTCCCCCAGACTACCCCCGTATTAATCTGTTCATGCTGTCATAACAAAATACCAGATAGCTGGTGGCTTATAAACAATAAAAATTTATTTCTCACCACACTGGAGTCTGGGGAGTCTAAAATCAAGGAACTGGCAAGGTAGGTTTCATTCCTCTTGGCTTTTGGTGATCACCTTCTCCCTCTGTGTCCATATAACCT